>JAMJFZ010001249.1:2127500-2512500 GCA_026225945.1 Cricetomys ansorgei
GTCTGTTGAAAAACACGAGGAGACTGTAGCATAATTGATGTTTAATCAATACCACGTTCTGATTTCTTATGTTCTTATCTGGTGAGAAAAATCATCGGTGCTTCATACAGAGATGGAGGATTTTCCAGATACCAGGTACTGAGAACTTCCACGTCAGCGTGTGGAGATCCACCCCGTGTCCTTAATGGCCACATAGCCATTCACATGCATTTCTAACTGCCACTGATACATTCTTAGCTTGTCAACAGAGAGGCAGTAAAGGGTGTTGGTTAGAACCTTTGGTTTGAAGTCCCAGCTCCACTGCACACTAGCTGTGTGATCTTGGACAAATCCCTCTACTCTCTGTGCACTGATTCCCCCATTGGTCAAGTGGGGCTAGTCACATCACCTCTCCCATGTTGTAATATAAATCTCACCCACACCCGTGTTCCCAGTCACAGCTTCCCCGGCCCGGAGGAGTGGCCATAGCTGCCAGCAGCTGGCCATTCCCAGGCGGAAAGCTGCATGGGAAAATGCGGTTCTTATCCCTTTTCCATCCTGTCTTTGGTTGGAGCTTGGTGAGTCACGCGACAGGAACTCGTGAGAAGCATGTAGGGCAAACTCGTTTAATTCAGGTTTTAGGGTGCATTTATAGGGTACAGTCAGAGGAGGGGCCATTGACCCCAAGAATGGAACCCACTGGTTAAGACAAGGACACTGGCCCCACCTTATCTGCATGTGGGGACTCTGTGCTCCAGCTACAGGGCAGATAAGCCACAACCAAGCCATATTTCTTTGCTCCTCTGGAGCTGGGTTCTGGCCAGGCTAAGGCAAGGAGCAGCCGAACTCCACCGCTCTCAGGATGAGTCAGGGTTCCAAGCCAGCTTCGACTCATTCTTAGCTCTTGCACAGTCCCACACTCCTATCGGGGAGTCAGTAGAAGACCAAATTCAGAAGACACAGAGTCTTGGCACGGCTGGTGCTCAGGGCTGTCAATCAGCAATATCAGCATTGCAAGGCTTTGCCGTAACTAGGAAGAATTTGCTATGCAGTCATTAACATTTCCTTTTCTGTCCCCATGAGGAAGGCTAGAAAGCAAGCTTTTAAACATTTTCAACAGACTTAACTAATTAATTAATTTTATTTATATGATTATGTAGTAGCTGCATATGGAGCCTAGGTCCTCTAAATGGAGACTCTGGTGTCAGTTTCACAAGACCAACATGACCACTGTAGTCTCCAGTAGCGGCAAAAGCCTTGAACCTGGTCCCCTGCCCAGCCTGAGTCTGCTTCTGTGTGATGAGCTTTAGAACCTCATCCTCTAGGGTTGAGCCCAGGAAAATGCCAAGAATCTCTGATTCCTTAATGGGCAGGGAGAACAGGCAGATCTCCAGGGACTGGATCTTCATGACCTTGTCCAGGCGGCCCAGCTCGGTGATGGGTTTCCACTCCTTGTCTTCAGCTTTACCTCCAGGAGCCCGCTGCCTTGACCACAGCCATGGCCTCGACCTGCTGAATCCTCAACGGAAGCCGTTACCTCCTAAGCCCGGGCTTCCAGGTCCTCCAGGTCCCCCACTGTGCCAGCACCACCCACCATTTGGTGTTTCCCCAAAGAAGTGGAAAGTGAGCTTTAAATCATCAGTTCCCTAGGGCTGGGGAGATGGTTCCATTTGTGAAGTGGCTTCCACACAGGCATGAAGACCTGAGTTGTATTCCCCAGAACCCAAATAAAGAGCTGGGGTTTCTTGTAGCCTCAGTGCGGAGGTGGTGGAGACAGGAGGATCCCTGGGGCTCACTGGCTAGTCTGGCTGAGTTGGAATCTCTGGGTTCTGTGAGAGACCCTGACTCAAAAAATACAATGGAGAATAACTGAGGAAGACCCTTGATGATGATGATGCCTACACACACACACACACACACACACACACACATACACACACATACACATACACACACACACACACACACACATACACACATATACACACACACACACATATACACACACATATACATACACACAGACATACATACATATACACACATATACACATACATACACGCATACACACACACACATACACACATACACACACATATACACATACACACACATATACACACACATACACATACACACACAGACATACATACATATACACACATATACACATACATACACGCATACACACACACACACACACATACACACATATACACATACACACACATACACACACACACACACATACACACATACACACACATATACATACACACACAGACATACATACATATACACACATATACACATACATACACGCATACACACACACACACACACATACACACATATACACATACACACACATATACACACACACACACACACATACACACATACACACACAGACATACATACATATACACACATATACACATACATACACGCATACACACACAGACACACACACATACACACACATATGTATACACACACACAGACATATGTGCACACACATGCATACACCCACACACATGTATATATATATACATACACATATATGTACACACACATATATATACATACACATATGTACACATACATACATATACACATACATACACACACATATGCACACACATACACACATACACCCACACATATATATACATACATATATGTACATATACATACACACACATACACACACACATACATACACCCACGCATATATACATACACATATATACATACACACACATAAATATACATACACATATGTACACACACATACACACACATACTCACACATATACACAAACATACACACACACATATATCCATGCACACAAGCTCTGAATGAATGAATGAATGGATTGAAAAATAAAAAGAGGTAGTGCCAAGTGTGCCCCCACGGATGTGCCCGGCTGCTTTCATGTCTCTGGGGAGTCTTATCTAGCTGGTCCTTCAGAGTTCCAGGCCAAGAAACGAGAGTTCTCAGATAGGCTTTGATTTCTGGGGGTGCTGGGAAGGACTGGATTTTGATAGAAGGATGATTCTTGGCTGTTGAATAAAAAATAGTCCTCATTCATAATGTATGGGTTTCCTTCCAAAGAAGACAGAGAAGCCGGGCGTCTAAATCCAGCTCTGGCAGGGAGCGTGGCTTGGGAAGCTGGTAGGTCCAGCTCAGGCTCCCCTCAGGTGATGAACGATGCTCCAGCCAGAAGTAGGAGCTGTCCATGCGGGGGGAGGGGACTGGTGATGGGCAGAGCTCCAGAGGGAATCAGAGCCGGCAGGGAGAAGGTAACAAAGGACAGTGGAGACCAGCATCCTGAGGGTGCTTTCTAACTCCAAGGTAACAGTGTGTACATCCCTAAGTCCTTTGGGGGGCTGCATTTTGGGGTCCTTGTATCGGCTGGGGAACCCACCAGCTGAGACACAGCTACAGGCATCTTGGGAGGGCTACACACCTCTGGGGACCTTGACCTCCGCCTGGCCTGTGTCCAGCAGTCACCCGTGGCAGGAAGAGGCCCATCGAGGAGAGCTGGTGGCCCTCTCTCTTAGCCTCTGTTCTCTCGCTGTGAAGAGACAGCACGACCGCAGCAGCTCCTGTACAAGGAAGCGTTTATCTGGGGGCTTGCTGACAGTTTCAGAGGGCCAGTCTGTTACCATTGTGGTGGCAAGCATGGCACTGGAACAGTAGCTGAGAGCTGCATCCTGAATCCAAGAGTGAGAGTCTCTGGGCTTGGCATGGGCTTTTGAAACCTCAAAGCCAGTGACACAATTCCTTAACAAGGCCATGCCCCCTAATCCTTCTAATCCTTTCAAACAGTGCCACTCTCTGATGACTAACCATTCAAATATATGAGCCTATGGGAGCCATTCTCATTCAAACCACCACACCCTCCACTATGGTTGGCTCTTATTTGTTCCACTGTGGTCACTATGGGTGACTTCCCAGGGTCCTTCACTGTGGAAGAGTTGGCTTTAGAAACAGTGCGTGTGTGTTGGTGGGGGAGGGGCTGTTCACAGTGTGTTGTACAGTGTACCCAGCAAGCCCTAACCCTGTGTGCCTGGGCACTTGATCTGGATGGAAAGGGACCTTTGTAGATGGATTTGGGCAAGGCCTGGGGTCCTCACAAGACAAGGGAGCCAGAGAAGCACAAGCTAGAGGCCATGTGGAGACAGGGCTGAGCCTGGCGTGACCGGCCAGGAGCCCAGGACAGCTGGAAAGTCAAGGAGGTTGGTTGCCTCTCTGGAGTCCTGTGAGGGCCGGGTTCTGCTGCACGTGATCTGGTTCTGGCTCTAGAACAGTAAATCTCCAATGTCTAAAGCCACTCAGGTGTGGCTGTTTGTCCAGCAACCCCAAGAAGCTCACAGGGCTCAGGCCTGAGTCTCTGGGGTGCCATTCGCCCTGCTTTCCTGTCACGTTTAGGCTGAAGCCAGAGTAGAGTTCTTCAGGGTTCCAACTCATTCCTGTCTCTCTTCATCAGTCTCTTCCCCGTGGCTGCCCCATTCTGACCTGAAACCTGCCTCTCAGAGCTCAGCCCTGCTTACCATCCTTCCCTGACTCCATCAACCACAGCGAGGTGGCTGGCTGGGGATGTTACTGCCCTACGTCCAACCAGACACACCCCCTTTCACCTAGTGAACTCTGACCCATTACAGGCACCAGCCGCAGGGAGGGGAACAGAGCCGACCCCCTCCCCCATTCCGTACGAGAAACTGTCTTTGTGAAAATCAACCATTGGTATGTACTAGACGTAGGCAGAGATGGGAGGCTGAGCGCATGGCTTAGGGCGAGAGGCCACCTAGGTTCTGCTCCCAACGTCAGAGAGAGGTGAGGGAGGATGGAGAGAAGGAGAGAGAGAGGAGAGGGATGGAGGTGGTGTGGGATGGGGGGGAGCACATGTCATACGTTGCGGATGGAGGCTGGCTCACAGAAACAACTCAATAAATTCTACCCGTTATCATCTCTGTTGTTAAGAAGCTAGTCTTGGAGGAAGCAGGCAAAGCACAAGTACTGTGTGACTCTGGGCTGAGCCCAGCTACTCTTCTGGAGGCTGGAGAACGGGGGAGCTGTTGGCCACGCAGACAGCTGCAGACAGCGCTGCGGCCCTGTCTCTGAGCCTGTGGCTCATACCCTCTGTCCTGTGTGCTCACCAACACTCGTGAATGTGTCTGCCTAGTCACCCCATATACTTGGCGGTGACAAGTCAGCTTTCCTGGTGGCCCTGTGGCCGGCGGAGAAGCTTTCAGGATCTTTTTCCTTTGAGATAGGAACTTACAGAGCCACAGACAGTGTCTGCCATGACAGTGCTGAGTTGCCACTGGCTTCAAATGATGCAAACCTGGTGTCTTGAACCAGGAGGTCAAAGACCAAGATGGAGTCAGCAGGGCCGTATTCATTTTGAAAGATGGGAAGGGATTTTCTTATCTTTTCCAGCTTCTAGAGGCTTCTAGAAGCCCATTTTCTCTGGCTCTTCCACCTTCAAAGCCTTATGTAGGGCTGTATGTCTAAATACCGATTCCTCTCTCTCTCTCCGTTGAACTGTTACTGTTCCATCTCCTTGAACTACAATCTTCTGCCTCCATCTCATGAGGACCCTGATGACCCTGCTGTGACCACCCGGATAACCCAGGGCAATGTCTTGTCTTGGGGTTCCTAACTGAACCACACCTGCAAAGCCATGCTGACTGGTTCCTGGGATTAGGATGTCAATACCCTTGGGGGCCTGTGGCTTCCACACAGCTGGCCACATCTGTCAGCCTTCCCAGCAGGTCCCCACACGCACTTCCTTTGCCATGGGAGCTACGAAGTGGCAGGTGGCCAGGTGGCTACTTCACAAGCCTGCACGGAGTTCCTTAATGGCAGCTGCTTCGCTCATTAGACCATGTCAGTGTCGTCTCCTACGGTTACCTGCCCTGTGGGAATCGACGGGTCTCCAGCAGCGGGTCTGAGATCATCTGTCATTCCCATGTGACACAGTGGCACAGGGAAGTGCTCACTCCGCTCTGTGACTTTGGGATGGGGAGCCCCGGGCCGGCCGGCACTCAGCAGGTGTTCTGCGCCCCTATGATGAGTATTCAGACGTGGACCTGTATGGCACCTTCTCGCAGTGTGTGCTGGGTATTGGGCCTCTGTGTCTGATGCGGGATCAGGTCTAAGATTGGAGAAGCTTCTGGAAATGGGGCACAGTGGTGTTGGATGTCACTCAGGGGTCTCCAGCTGTGTTCAACCGAAATCCCTCTCTGCACAGGACCTGGAACATGGCAGAGGGGTGGGGAGGGCAGGGAGGAGATACTGAGAGGGAAACCGGAGGATCCAGGACCTACAGATGGGGGAGTCTTGCCCATATGGTCAGCCTAGCAGTCTCTGGGTGCTGGAACCGCCCGGGGGCTCCTGTGTCCCGCACATATGGACCCATGCATCGTTTTGGTTTTGCTTTTGGTTTTTCCTGAACACACCCTTACTTTCTGCATAGCAAGGAAGTTTAAGGCTCACATTATCATTTCCTGCCCCACGTCAGCACCAATGATTTTCGAGATTTTGTCACCAACCAGCGGTCAGGGTGAGGGGTAGGTCTGCTCTACCCTCTCTACGTGGCTAGAAACCTGCTGGCAGGCAAGTTTTCTTTCCTCTGGAATGCTTGCCCTGGCAGAAGCAGCAGCAAGTGGCGCCCTCTGGTGGCGAAAGCCTTGATAGGCCTGGGTGTGGGGACCGTGGTTTGTTGTGGACCAGAGACCTGAAGACTTGGCGGTTCTCTGAACTCTGTGACCAGGGCCGGCAGGCTCTCCCCTCTGACTCCTCACAGCCTTCATTGTTCTTTGGTGCCAGGGCTGTGGGGCAGCTGCTGCCGTGATCAGAGCAACTAAGGCACCTTTGCCCAGAACCTGGACTGCAGCTCGCTCCCTGGGGCGCAGATGGACTGTGGCAGCTTCTGGCTAGACAAGGCCAGTGTCCCCCCCTTTAGGAAGCTCTGTTCATGTAGGATCAGGAATAAGACTGGAGAAGTGTCTCCAAAGGGGTCAAAGGTGAGATGGCTCAGCGTGTAAAAGCAGTTGCCATCAAGCCTGATGATCTGAGTTCAATCCCCAGAATCCACGTGGCAGAAAGAAAAGATCCACTGTGACATGAATCCCTCTCTCTCTTTCTCTCTCTCTCTCTCTCTTTCTCACTAGCTAATTAATAATAAATTAAAGTGTGATGCAAAAAAAAATTAAAAATAAAGTTTGACAGGAGTGATATTCTTCCCCTTGAACACTCCGAAGCGCTGGGGTAAGGATGGAATGCCAACTAATTAACGTTTTGTTTTTTACTATGAAAAGCCTGCCATGCCCCACTCGCTTGGCTCATGTCTCCCCTGCAGCGCCTGCCCTAGTGCCGGCTCAGATCATGATTCATCTCCTAACAGGGCTCTAAGCATTCCCAGCCAGGCCCCGAAGCCGTACAAGTCTATTTGTCCAGCAGCCTTCCTTCTGGAGAAAGCAGGCGGAGGCTTTGATCTAGGCTGAGGCTGTCCGCTTCCTGAATCACTAATGTGTGTCTGCTGCCCACAGTGTCGGCAGCCAGAGCTTCCTGCTGAGGCTGGGAGGTGGACCACCTTTCTGGGTTCCGGGTATCCTGCAAAGGTAGCAGGACCAGGCAGGGGAAAGCTCCCCCCTCCCCCAGAAGAGCTTGTTTGTTTGTGGTGTGTTGGGGTGTCTGTTGGTACTGGGCACTGAGCAGAATGGAGATGTGGCCAGCTCAGCTTCTGCAAGTGGCTGGGGAAGGGGACCCAGGGATGAAGTGCATGTGTGTGTGTGTGTGTGTGTGTGTGTGTGTGTGTGTGTGTATGTATGTGTGTGTGTATGCACGCTGTTGACTTCGTGTTTGGCACAGGCCACCACCTGCCCTGACAGCCGATCCTGCCCAGGGCTGAGTTGAGGAGTCAGATGATTGAGCTATAGCTGCCAGGCTTTTTTTCTGGAACCTTCATAATGAAGATGAATGAACTTCCTGCTCTGAGTTAGGAACGCCTTTGGAACAGGGCTCTTTCCTTCTCTTATGCACATTATGGAGAGAAATTATCTTAATTTGAAAAAGAAAAAAAAAAACCCACAGAAAGTCTAAGGAATGTGTGTGCCGGTCCTCCAGAGACGGAGTCAGGCTGGGGGCTGTGTGTGTGTGTGTGTGTGTGTGTGTGTGTGTGTGTGTGTGTAAAGGAATGTTCCAGAAACTTTTGAGCTCTCTAGCTGTTATGAGAACTTGGGACTGACCATGGTCTTACCCTGCCCTGCCCTCCGTACTGAAGACCTAACCCCATCCAGAGACGGGGTAACAGAAGCAGAAGGGGCTAGTCTGCAGGTGTGATGTGATGGGAAGAGGAACCCAGGCCTGGTCATTGTCTGAACCCAGTAGAGGCCCTGAGGGCGCAGGAGAGGAAGCCTGCCTTCTGCAGCAGGACCGTCTAGAGCCCAGCTGCCTGGCACCTGGGCTCCCAGACCTGGACAACTCCGTGTCTGCTGTTTAAACCAACAGGGGTGTTTGTTATACAGCGCCAGCTGCTCCTCTTCCTCTGTGTGAAATGCTAAACACTCTAAACTCCCCAGCCCCCGCCCAGGCTGCAGTGCTCCTAGAGTCCCTGTGCTCATTTCAACCTCCTGCTCATGGCGGAACCTCCATGTCCCCTCATTGGTTTGTCCAGGGGCACGTGGCCAGGAAGAGTGAGCAAGGCACAGGACCCAAGTCTGAGTCCTCCAGCCCCAGTTGATCTGTCTTTCTCTGGGAGACACAGAAGACTGGGCTCTCACAGGCCACCAGGTCCTCAGAAAAAAACATTTCTGCCTCCCAAACCCCCACCCCCCCACCCCCCACAGCTATCTGGAAGGGCCAGTCTGTGAGCCTGGCAGCCCAGGGTCACCTGGCTCTCAGGGCTCCCCCTCCCCTTGGCCCTCCCAAGTGAAGACCCGAGGACAAGCCTCCTGGGCCCAGTGGCTTGATGTCCAGGGTGGCTTAGCCCCCAGATTCAGGTCAGCTCCATCTTCAGGAGTGGCTTGTTTGACTGACTCCTTTGGAGTCTCCAGCTGAAGTCACTGCTTGTGGGCAGCAGGCTGAGTCCCTGGGGAATCTCCTCTGCCACCTTGCCCGCCTGTGTGAACTTGGGTGATGAGAAGACATCACAGGATAGCCAGTCCCCTTCTCACACCTCGCCTGTTACAGGAGCTGTTGGAGCCCTGTGGCTCTAAAGCCCGGATCGGCCGCCCCGCCTCAGCATGCCAGTTAAAGAGGACCCAATGGTGGAAATCAGAGAAAGGGGGTTTACTCAGCATGGCCGAGCTGGGAAAGGGACAGAGGAAGGGGTGCAGTGACCCAGAGGCTCAAAGGTTGTGCTGCTAAGCCGGCCTGGTCAACGTGTGTCCCACACATCTCTGACCCATCTGTCTGGGGCCCAGTCTCTCTTGAAGGTGGTCTGAGCTTCCAGAAAAATCTCTCTGTGGGAGGCTACCTTCCCTCTGACTGGCACCGGACTCCAGGCTTCCCTTTCTCCAGCTTGAGATTCTGGTGAAATTCTGCTTCTGCAGGAATCTTGTCTCAACCTGGTTATAGCCAGAGAGAGGGATGGCGTCTCTTTAGAATATCTTCACTCCTGCCAGCAGGGTTACAGTCTCACCCCTGCAGCCCTGGGGAGGAGGTACTGGGATATGTTTGTGGGTCCATTTTACAAAGGAGAAAACTGAGGCTGGAGGAAAGTTTTTGGAGTCAGAGTTTCTGGATTAGGGCACCCTGCTGTGGTCTTTGTGCCTGCTCATTATTACAAAACTGACTTCTGAACCCAGAGAGGGAGAAAAACCAGCCTGTGGTCACACAGCAGGGTATTATCAACAGACAGTACAGAGCTATGGTGGTTTGAATATGAATGCCCCTGTAGGGTCATGTATTTGGATGTTTAGTCACCTGGGAGCCAGGGACTGACACCATTTGAAAGGATTAGAAGGATTCAGAGATATGGCCTTGTTAGAGGGGTGAGTCACTCACTGTAGATGGGCTTTGAAGTTTCAAAAGCCACTGCTAAGTCCAGTCTCTATCTCTGTCTCTCTCTCTGTCTCTCTCTCTGTCTCTCTCTCTCTCTCTGCCTGTGGGTCAGGTTATAGAACTTTCAAACACTTCTCCAGCACCGTGTCTGCCTGCATGCCTGCGGAGGGTGTGAGTGCTCACAGATTAGCTAGCACTAGAGAAACGGAGACTGTTAATCACGCAGGGTTGTATCCTCAGTGCAGGAAATGAATACTGTTTTCCACCCAGAAGGCTAGGCGTGGATGTTGTTAACAGCCTGGTGACCTTTGCTGTCTGTAGAGCCAGGCCTCACCCAAGTCTCCCAGGATGCTTATCCAAGTCTCTCTTTCCCTAGACCTTTATCTTTAGCTTTACTTCTCAGTCAATACAACCCATCCTTAGGGGAGACGCCACATGTACTTTATAGCCTGCTGACCACTATGCTGTCTTGGTCAGAGATTTTACAAGAGTTTTGATGTATTCATGGCTTGGGCCATATTGTGCGCATGGGTTGGAATAATTGCTACCAGGAAACTTTTTTTCCCAAAATTGTATTGTGCTTAAATGCCTAAAATAAACTGCCCAGGTCAGACTCTAGAAGTTTGAACCAGCACCAGCTAACCAAGTCAGGGCGACCTGGTTATCCTTATCTCATGTGGATCCTTTCTCTGCCGGCCCTGACACTTGCAGGGATCCCCAACATGGGCTGCCGTGGTCCCTGCCAGGATGGTAATGAACTAAGCCTCTGAAACTGTAAGCTAGCCCCCAACTAAATACTTTCTTTTTTCAAGAGTTGCCTTAGTCACGGTATTTCTTCTCAACGGCAGAGCGGTGACTGAGACGAGAGTCCACCTTTAGGGATTCCTTCCCAAACATTGACTTTCTAAGGGACCGTCTTCAAGGAGGCCAGCATTCTGTGCCATCTCTATGCATTTGCACAGTTCAGTTCTGGCTATTGCTGTATGGTGGAACTTTTATTTATTTTAACAGTACACATTCATTATACATATAATGGGGTCAATTATGACAGTATCGTACATGTATATAATGCATTTTGATCACATTCATCCTGGTGACCTCTCTTGTCACCTCCTACTGCGGATCTCTTCCTCCTCCTAATGAGTCTCCAGTTTGAGTTTCTTTTCTGTTGCTGCAACAAAACACCAGGACCAGGGCAACTCCTAGAAGAAAGAGTTTACTGGGGCTTACAACTTCAGAGGGTGAGTCCATGACCAGCATGGCAGGGAGCATGGCAGCAGGCAGGCAGGCATGGTACTGGAGCAGCTGAAAGTATACTTCCCAATGTACAAACAGGAAGCAGAGAGCTAACTGGGGCTGGCCTGAATCTTCTGAAACCTCAAAGCCCATTCCCCAGTGACACACCTTCCCCAACAAGGCCACACCTCCTAATCCTTCCCAAACAGTTCCACCAACTGGAGACCAAGTATTTAAATATGTGGGCTTATGAGAGCCATTATCTTTCAAACCACCACATCCCCCTCTTTGTGTGCATGTGCATATTTGTGTGTATGTGCGTGTATGTATTGCATGTGTGTATGCATGCCTGTCTGTGCATGTGTGTATGCATGCATGTGTTTGTGAGACTGGATGTCTTCCATTAGGGTTATACACGAACATGGACAACATATCAGTGGCTACAGCTCTCTCTTCTCTACCAACCAACTCCTCAGGGTCTGGTGAGGACACCTTGTGAGTCCCTCTCTCCTCTGTGACAAAGAGGGTGATTGTAGAGGAACGTTTAATCTGTTAATCCAGCAGCATGGCTGCTCTAGCAAAGGATCACATTGAAAGACCTGTGTGATAGCTAGGAAGGGATCACATCCAAGAGACTATATGAAGGGATCACATTGAGAGGCCTGTGTGGTCCTGATGGAATGCAGAAAGAGTCAGACTAATTCTGTCCTCTGTTTGTGCTAATGCTAGGCGAAAGAAATTTCTGTGGTGAAGGCAACATAGCACATGCCTTTAATCCCAACCCAGAAGGCAGTGGTAGCCCATGCCCTTAATCCCCAAGACAGAAGCAAGTAGACGCAGAGCTCAGAAAGAGGTAGAAGCAGACAGGAAGCAGTGAGAGCTCAGAGAGTAGAAGCAGAATGTCGAAGGGAGGTGGAAGCAGACAGCAGAGCTCAGAGAGAGAAGCAAGGTAGAAGCAGACAGGAAGCAGAGCAGAGAGTTAATTCAGTCAGGCAGTTTAAATGCAGTCAGCTCACAGACAGTTCAGTCAGAAAGAGAAGCCAAGAAGAGCAGAGCCAGTCCAGAATAGCTAAGAGAGAGAACAGAGTCAGAACCAGATGGTTTACGATTTACAGTTAGGAGTTCAGAAGACAGCTAGGCAGAGGGAGCTCAGTCAGCAGTAAGTCTTTGAGACTGAGACATTCTAGGTTTAGGTTTGAAGATTAGATTGTATGGAGGATGAAGCCTTCCAGGTATCGGTTTACGATTAGATTGTATAAAGGTTAAAACTCTCTAGGACGGAGGATTGAATTAGCAAAGAATAAACTGTCCTCAGCCATGAACCCCTGAAAATAATACTTAAATAAACCAACCCATCCACATCTACATCTACAGGTGATGATGGCTCAGCCTATGGAGATTCTGTGCAGGTCAGCCCAGGCACTGAGTTCAAGAGTGCACTGGCCATGTCAGGCCAGAGGTCAGAGTTTGATGGCACTCTGCTCCTGGGCTGCGGAGGGAGTGAGATAGATGGTCCACGAACAGTGGTACTCTCACTCTCTCGAGTCTTTGACGAGGTCTCTGCAGTTACCGCTGTCCATTGCAAAGAGCAGTTTCTCTGGCTGACGCTGACTGCAGTGTCAACCCATTGGGAGGAACATAGGTACTTAGCAGGCCACATGGCAGTGCCTCACTAAGTCCACTTAGCAAAGCAGCATCGGTGGCTTCCCCACTAGGACCCATGCTCCCCTCAGCCATTGCTTCCGACCGAGTTTTCTGGCCCAGATGCAAAGCCCCTCTTGTGGAAGTGTCCTCAAATCCAACCAGGAAGTGGTTGGTTACCCCTGTCGCCAGCTTGCCACTTCTCCACGACTGAGTAAGACTGGTGAAGACGCGTCTCCCCAGCAGTCACAGAGCACCCTCCCCCGCCAAAAACTAGGAGGGAGCTTCCAGTACAGGTTCCCCTTTGATTTCTGTCCATCCTACGAACAGAGCATGCTGGAAATTCAGCAACAGGGTCACACCACTGACTTCTGGCGGGAAACCAACAGAAGCAGAGATTGCCTGTACTGTTTTGGGGGCCTCTGGAGCCTCCTTGACCAATTACTATAGGTAGGTAACTCTACCCCTGGCACGGAGATTTTCGTGCACCATGGCTTCTAGGTGCAGCTTTAACTACTCTCAGAGGGTACCTAGAACATGACTGCTTAACCTCACTCTTCTGGAGGACGTTGATAGGATGATTCTTGGTCAAGAATTGGCCGAGCTTGGTATAATACGCATCTCTGGCCTCCACCCACTAGGTGGCAGCACTTCTGGCCTCCGTCCACTAGGTGGCAGCACCCTTGGCCTCCATGCATTAGTCGGCGGCAGCCCTGGCCTCTGCCCACTAGGTGGCAGTATGTTTGACCGCCACATTCTAGGTTTCCCTTGGGAACCACATCCTGGGCTGCTTTGCTATGTGTCATTCCCCACGGATGACTGTGATGGATTTGACCACCTTTGTACGTCTTTGGGGAATGCGTTTCTGCCCTGTGGGTACCCAGGAGCGGGCTGCTGTGGTATCCGTGCACCCTGGTGCTCGGACTGGGTGTCTGCCCACTGGGCCTGACTCACTCCTCAGAGCCTCGCTGTCTGCTGTGGTGAGTCACCACAGAAGATACCAGCTGTTGGGCCGCTAGCTGGCTTTCTGTAGCTGTGGACAAAACAGATGCGAGAACTCGAAGGGGGGGATTCTTCAGTTTGGGTCGCATTTTCCGAGGGCTCAGCCTGTTGTCCTGAGCTCTGCTGAGTCTGGCCAGCACTGAGGCAGAACACCATGGAGACAGAAGCATGGGGGGAAAGGCTGCTTGCCTCCCGGTAGACAAGAAAACAGAGAAGAGACGGTCCAGGATGACAGGCAGCCCTGAGGAGCCCAACCCCCAGTGACCTACTTCCCACAACTAGGCCCCGCCTTCTAAAGTTTCCAGAACCTTCCACAGTATCACAACCAGCTGGGGACCAAGATGGAGACACACAAGGCTCTTGGAGATTTTCAGATCCACACGTTAATGAGAGAGATAGGGCAGGTGTCTTGCCTCTGCCGGGGTAGCCAGATGCCACAGGTTGGCCCTCGGGGGCAGCAGGCAGTCTCCACTCAGGGCCGCTCTACCAGCTGCCACAGCTCGTGGGCGACGGCCACACTTTTCCACTTCTGGGGTGAGCTATGTGTCCTGATGTGGCTGTCAAAGCCAAATGACACAGAGGTGGCTTCCACAGATATCTCTCTCACATTGCCTTTGCCTCTCAAGAGGACCTGCCAATCGAGTGAGAATCTGTTATTGTCTTCCTAACTTGCAGGATATTTTTACAGCAGACGGGACCCTCTCCTCATGGGGAGTCATTTCCCGTCCAGCTGTCCTGCATGCCCCTCCCGTGTTAAGGGTGTTGGTGTCACTAGTCACCACGGTGGCCGGCTTACTGTGTGACCATGGATGGCATTTCATGTCTTTAGAATCTCCCCGTGTGTACTAATTCCGTTTCTGCGGCTCATAAAAGGAAGGGCTTAGTTGTGAAGAGAGAAAACTCCATCACCTTTATGGTAGAGAGGTTGGCAGGTAGCCTGCCTACTGGAGTAGCAGGCTGAGAGCTCACATCTTAAACCGCAAACAGGAAACAGAGAGGGTGACCTGGGAAGTGGTAAGCGGCTTGGAAACCTCAAAGCCCACCCCCCAGTGATGCTCTTCCTGCAGCAAGGCTGCGTCTCCTAAGCCTCCCCAGACAGCACAGACAGCCCAATGCTGGAGACCGCAGAGCACGTTCTCATTGAAACCTCCATGCCCCGTATGACCTCACGGATCCTCCCAGAGGGCCTGAGAACCCAGGCAGAGCTTTCTCAGACTGAGAGCCAAAAGGAATCCTTTCTCTTGAAGTTGGTCCCATTGGGAATTTCACTACAGCAAAAAGAAGTAGCAGATGAGACTTGGGGAGACCCCACCAGCGAGAAGGGGAGCTGCCAGCGACAAGGACCCACCAGACATGGCCCCTTGGCCTTGGCTTCCAGAACTAAGAGCTAAGAGACCTTGACTTGTGCAGTCCCTGTCTGCAGTGTCAGGGACAGCACAACAAGCAGGCAGACCATGTGGGGTGCTCTTGTGTCCCCTCCAGGCTGAGGGGAGGTAAGGAAGGTCCTGTTAGTGTCCAGGTCTCTCTTCTCTCTACGCCTCTTTATCTATGTGGCTTGTAGAAGCACATTATTTTAAAGATCCCACAGCTGTGGCTGGGAGCCTTCAATGAAGCATTTTGGGGTTCCTCCTCCTAGCACATCTTAAACCCCTATCTGTTTTCCGTGTTGCTGCTTCTGTGAATGTGTAGGACATGCTGTGGCTCAGTGGTAGCCAGGGCTAGCTTCAAACTCAAGGTAAACCCCCTGATTGGGCTTCTCCCGCCTTTACCCATCCCTCTCTGATTAGCAAGCTTTAGATAGGCTGACTGAAGTGTCTAGTAAGCATAGAACAATGCTATTGGACTCTCCCTCTGCATCGCACCATTTCCTCTGTAAATGCCCATTCCCCCACAATAAGCTAGATCATGCCATAGAAGCATTCCTCCAGAGTCTGAGCTTCTTGGGGTAATGACTCTGTGTGCCAGTCATCTCCTCGGGGACCCCTCTGTACCCACAAAAGACCACACCCTGTGACCATCCTAGTAGGGGCGTGTGAGCTCTGAGAACCCATCATTCTGTCACAAGGACAGTGTGGTGACATGAGAGCAAATGAGAGCAGCCATGGTCTCACGCTTCCTGTGACACACATGTCACACACATGACACGCATGTCACACGTGTCACACACGTGACACGCATGTCACACACAGAGCCTTGGAGGGTGCAGGGCTGCTGCCGTGCCATTCTGGGGACACGAAGGGACAGTATTCATCAGGACCTCCCTTCAGATAGCCCACAGAGGTGACACTGAGCCCAGGCTGTCTCTGGGTCCCTTGGTGTCTTCGCTGCAGGACTCACCCCGTTCTGTCATTGGAGTGCATTCGACTGCCTTGGGCACACGCTGCCCCGACTGTCACCTCCACACTGCAGTGACCGTGTGGCCTGGTACTGTGTCTTTTAGTTATCTCCCAGGGAAGTGTGAGGTGGTGGGTGGGCACATCTGCAGCAGTGGCCCCACTGCAGGAAGCCCTGCCAAAGAAGCTTTGGGAGCACGGACGTGATGAGGGGGGCAGCCGTCGAGATTCCAGGTTCACGGGCCCCGAGGGGATCTCACACCAGTGGACCACACCCATCACCTTGAGGAGCCCTTAGAGCCTGCCTGGGTCAGTCCTGGGAGCTCAGCAGTGGGGACACATCGACCCTCCAGTCCCCCACCACCACGACGCTCAGAGACGGACAAGGCAGAGTGCACAAGGCCAGCAGGGAGCGACCCGGAGTGCCCAGTGTCGCTGCAAAAGACCCTGGGGCTGAACTTGGAACCTAGCAGGTTTCCCAGGCTGCAGGGCAGAGGAGACGCCCAGGGGACAGAGCAGGCCAGGGCTGAGCTGACCACAGACGTTCCACCTGCCGCAGAGAGTGCATGAGGTAACCAGAGGAGGGGCAAGGCTGCTGGCTGTAGGCAGGCCTCCCTCCGGGGCGATGGGGCAGATGGAGGGGAGGGCAGACGGGCCGAGGTGTGGCTACCAGTGTGTGAGCACCATGGCCGTCAGCCTGAACGGCAGTGCCACAGTGACCCTGGAGAAGCCACAGGTCCCGGGCCTGACGGGGAACGGCAGGGCTGTGAGCCATCTGGACACTCCCTCTTCACCGCCCCAGCGCCTGGCACACGGAGACACGTAGACAGTTGCTGGATGAAAGGACAACTGAGAAGGCTCTTCGTCCCCAGCATTGGCTGCTTAGGAAGCAGACGAAGCCACCTTAGAAAAGCTCCAGGAAATGTGTAAATTCAGCACTCAGTCCGGCTATTGAAAAGGAATCCCAAAATAGTGATGTCTACCCGTCTTCTTTTGGTTGCCAGTCTGTGTAAGCATATGGGGCCAGCAGGGCAGCTTTGCCACCACCAGAAGCCCAGGTTCTTTATCTCTTGTTCCATCATCCTCCTCGACAGTACCTTGTCTCATGGCCCAGTGTGGCTGCTCTAGCTCCTGCCATCATATCTGCGTTCCAACCATTTCCACTGTGACTGCTTGCCAACCACCGGCGAAGAGTTAAAAACAGGAGTTTCCCTTGAGGGGGGGGGGACCCAAAAGCTATGCACACGACCCTAGTCACTTTCTCTGAACTGTACTCTGTCATTTGACTGCACTCAGCTATGGGTTCAGCCGGGGTGCCCCCTTCAGCCTAGAGGCTGTAACCCCAGCTAAAGCAAGAAGTTTCTTCTAAAAAGAGAAGACAATGAAGACAAGGGCACGGGGGTCGGGGGCGCAAGGGGGTACAGGACTCAGTCTCCCTTGCGTCATTTGGAGCTTAGAGAGTAGTATTGTTTTGTTGGGCTTCTGTTGTAACTCTGGCTGTCCTGGAACTCACCCTGTAGACCAGGCTGGCCTCAAACTCAGAGAGATCCTCCTGCCTCTGCCTCCCGAGCACTGGGATAAGGGTGTGCCACCACACCCAGCAGGAGTAGCATTTTAAAGAATAAATCGTTTTTATTGTTATGTGTCTGGGTTTTTGCCCGCTCATGTGTCTATGTGCCACATGTGCACCTGATGCCATTGTGAGCCGCCACATGGGTGCTGGAAAAAACCGGTTCCCTGGAAGAGCAGCCAGCGAGCGCTCTTAACTGCCGAGCATCTCTCCGGCTCCTCAGAGAGTATTTTAACCCTTAGCAAAATCCACATGGCTGCATCGGCTCTCCATAGATCGCTCCGGGCACAACCGAGCGTGTAAAATATTTAATGGCAACGAAACACACTGTCCCAGGAGAGCGGCCTCCTGACTCTCCAGTTTCTGTCTGTCATGCGCTCTGCCCGGCCTTGCCTGTGGGGACGGTGCCGAGAATGCAGAGCCCGTGTGAGGACGCGTGGTCTTGGATTGTGTGGAGCTGAAAACGTGACTGGACCCGGTCTGAATGATGGCATCTGGCTTTCATTTCTTGACAGGAAACCTATTTCAGGAGTAGCATGGGCAGCTCACGCGTGCCGGGCGCTCCCGGAGTCCGAGTTTCTAGCTCTGCTCTCTCGGCACCTTCACGTGGTGACATGATGATGTTATTTACACTGTCCGAGTTCCACGAGCCATGCCGTTGCGTGAGAGGGAGCCACCGAGTTTACGGAAGGTTGAGTGGCAAACCCACGCCTCCAGTGGGCAGGCGGGTGTGGGGCCCAGCAAGAGAAGCTGGCTAAAAGGTCACATGGCCAGCAGAGGGACGTTCTGGGTGGGTCTGGCTTCAGTGGGCCATCACCATCGACTAGCCCTTAATTCCCTATCTGGCAGGGTGTGCTCAGTGACATTCAGCCTCTCCCTAGAGAGACATAAAAGCAGACTCTACAATTGATTGAAGAGTTGAGAGAGAGAGAGAGAGAGAGGAAGAGAGGGAGGAAGAGAGGGAGAGAGGACTAAGCCAACATGGAGGAAGAGAGAGAGAACAAACCAACAGAGGAAGCTGGGAGAGAGAGAGAGAGAGAGAGAGAGAGAGAGAGAGAGGAAGCTGGCCAGAGAGTGAGGGGAGCAGAGCGACTGACTGCCAACATGCCCCTGCAGTTTGCTTGATTGAGAACCAGCAAATTCTCTTTTGCTGTGCAAGCCAGTGTTCCACCCATCTGAACCATAAATGTTCAATACTTGCATTGTTTGAAGCCTGTCACACCACCTTCAGGAATTTCACCAGTTCACCCTCTTAGGACCTGACCCTGGCTGGTTTACCTGGGCTGGTCTGTAACCTGCTGTGAGCCCCATTCACGTAGAGCAGCAAGAAAGGCTTTGTGGGAGCTGGAGAGATGACTTAGAGATTAAAGCCCTTACTGCTCTTCCAGAGGACCCAGGGCTCAGTTCCCAGCACTCAGGTGATAGCTCCCAACCACCTGTAACTCCAGTTCTGGGGAATCTGATGCCCTCTTCTGGCTTCCATGTGCAGCAGACACGCACAGACATACACGCAGGCCAGACACTCACATACGTAAAAACTAAAAGCAAGCAAATCTTTTAAAAGGAAGAAAAGGTTTGCTGGATGAGGTGAAGAGGATTAATGATGACATCCTTAACTGCCAGCGGCACTGGTGACGGCCTGTCTCACGTCTCATTCGGATTCACACCCCGTGTCTCATTTTCTAATGAGACGGAAAGTTCCAGGGTATGGAGATTATGTCTCATGAATCCATCCGACAGTGATTGATGGCGCTGAGGTGCCCTGCCCCCTCCACCCCCCCCCCACCCCGGGTGGGAAGCTACAAGCCTGTCAGGCTCTCCGAGGTAGATGGAAGAGCAGATGGTGGTCAAGAAACATCCAACCAGGCAGGGTGTTGGGGTCCATAGTCAAACATGGGCACACGGTTGCAGCCACCTAAGAGGGCTGTGTAAACAGAAAGCACAGTGAGATCCAGCTTCAGGAGCTGTGGCGGCACACGCCTGTGACCCCAGCACTCAGGGGGCTGAGGCAGGAGGATCATGAGTTTGAAGTCAGCCTTATCTCAACAGAAAAAAATAACCATCTAACTTCAGGCTGGATGACCCATAACCCTCATGGTTCACTCAAGGCCCTAACCGCACCATCCGCCACCCTCTCTTTCTGCTTCACCTTCCCAGAATCCTCCTTGGGGCTCTAAGGCCATAGTGGGTATACCTTTCCAGGTTCTCATCCCCGAGACCAGATGCACACTGATTGACTGTTCGAAACGACATACTTGCTTGTGAGCCAATGATCACACAAGAAAATGGACCTTGTGAACCAATCAGGATTCAGTGTAAGCAGAAGGGGCGGGGTCAACTTGTTTCCCAACAGGTGTCTTCCCAGTGCCCCTCACTGGACTGCACGCTCTTGTGTGCTCAAGTTAACTGCCCTGTCACGGTGACATGAGCAGAGATCACCTCACTATTCCTGTGACACGCACATTTACCAATCAGGGTCTTCCTGGCCAGACTAAGGATGGTCGCTGTCACTTGATGAACTGCGTCAGAGACCTGGAGACTCGGATGTGGCTTACATCCCGAGAGTGTTGCCCTGAAGCTGAGGGTCAAGGTGCCACACTGCTATTCTGGGTTCCAGTTTGAACATGCTTCCGTCCTACCTGGGACGTAGGTGGGACTCGGCTGGATGGGTGGAGCTTGAAGGTGAGGGGGATCCACGGGGGGGGGGGGGTGGGCTTCACCACCACCGAAAAGGATCTTGACAAGTCTTCCTCCAGTATATCTTGCTCCCTCTCATGCAGCCCCAGCGGGCAAGCCCTCCATACTGCAGGGGAACTCAGGGGCCACATGCTGTAGATGAACATTCAATCTAACAGAGTCCCCCCATGATGTGGATTGTCAGTGTGAAAACAGCATTGTTTCTAGACTTGATGGTATATGCCTTTGACCCCAGCACTTTGGAGGCAAAAGTAGGCGGAGATCTGTGAAGCCAACCTGGTCTACTCAGTGAGTTCCAGGCCAGCCAAGGCTGCATAGTAAGACCTTGTTTCAGAACAAAATAGAAACACCAGACTACTCTTTTCCTGGCGCACTCTCTCTCTCTCTCTCTCTCTCTCTCTCTCTCTCTCTCTCTCCCTCTCTCCCTCCCTCTCCCTCTCCTTCTGTGTGTGTGTGTGTGTGTGTATATATATAATTAGATGGTGACTGTAACTCACACCTGTGCAACCTCATAGGTGGGAAAGGCCTGGGTTTTTTTCTCTCTCCCTGGCTCAAACACCCATCCTGGAACTAGCTTGTGTGGGTTAGGTCTGCCCAAGTTTAGGCTTTGGCAATGTGCTTCCTTTCTGAGGCTGAGCCCAAGTGATGATTTCCAAGGGCCACTGTGCTGCAAGAAACACGAGTGACCATGAGACATGTGTGCCAGGAGCTGAATCAAGGCCAATGGCTTCTCCATCACTGGGGCTGGATGAGGCAGGCCAAGCAAGGATGGTGGCTTTGTGTCGTCGGGCCCAGGTTCCCTCACTATTGTGGCTCTGTGCTGCTTCTGGCTCTCTTCTTATTCTTTGGCCCATTATAGCTTCTATACAGCTGTGGTCTGGGAGAAGGGAGGAGAGGGGAGAGGAGGAGGATCATGTTCCCTCCCTTCAAAGCCATCTGTGGAACAGATGAAAGTCTCCTGGTCATTCCTTGTGGCTGACCTCATGAACCCAGGGACCTGCAGGGAGACGGTGGAGAGGCGCAGAGGGGAATAAGTAGCCACATCTACCTCAAGCACTTCCCTATGTGTATACTAGAGCCCACAGGGAGATGAGCTGGGGGTATCTCGGGTCCTTCGGTAGGCTGAGAAAGTGACAAGAGTCTCAGTCTTGGCCAGGACACTTCTGCTTTGCTGTGGGTCCAGTCAGGCCCAGGAACCCACTTAACACCAGGATCCTGTGAAGGCCTCATCTAGGTCAAAGAAGGAATAGATTTCATTCAGTTTCACACCCGGGATCTCACAAAAAAGATAGAGGGGACCAGGTTCCGAGAAATGACAGAAACTCAAGACGTATGAAACCTCCAAGTCCCCTCTGAGCGCCAGGGCAGATTACATGAGCAGGGGCAAACTGACATGTAAAAGGGCCGGAGACTCACTCTGTGGGGATGATGCTGCTTTTATAGGCAAGCTTGCTCCTGGGTCCTCGGTGGCCCTGGAGTCTGCAGGGCCAGCAGGCACATGGCAGGTATGCATGTGTGTGGAGTTCTCATTTCATTTTCTTGAAGACTCACCTCAGGGCATGAATATTTTCTTAGACTTTAAGAACTGAAATCACGAAGATCTATGTCTGGCACATAGTAGGTCCTCTTTTTTGTTTAGTTTCCAGAACCTTCTTCATGTATCATAATGGAGCCAGGACTGCTGATTCCTTAACCATGCAGAAAGAAGGAATAATAATATTGGTCAGGATGTCCATGGTCCCCAGATGAGGGCATGGCGTGCACGAGGATCTGTGCCAGCCATGGCCTTCCATGTCCTCCCTCACTTCAACAAGGGAATGCCTCTCTCTGCTTAGTAATTTGCTCATTGCTTTAAAGCAGAGGTTGAGAAGGTGTGGTTCCTGGTCCTGATCCGGCCCACCATTTGTTTCTGTAAATAAAGAAAAGAAAAAAAAGTTTATTGACATACAACTACAGCCATTCATGCAGATACACCTACTGCTTCTCCCTGTGGCCCACCAAAACCAATTATGTCCTTGGCAGAAAAAATATAGTGGTTTAGAGGATGCATTTGAGACTAGCCTTGTGCTAGGATTGGAATCAGCTCTGGAGGGGTCTCTTGTAAACCATGGTGGGGGATTGAGGCTTGTTCTGCAGATGGTTTGTCACTGTAGGAGCTTGTGGAAGAGACAGGATTAGATCTGGGCTTCAGGGTGACCGGTCTGAGTGGAGAGGTGCTGGGAACAGAGGCAGTGGGCTCTAGGAGGATTGTGACAGCTTGACCTGGGCTGGAGAAGCCAGGTTGGAAAACCACTGAGAGATGGAGAAGAAGCGGCAGGTGGCCACTGTATCCGTGAGTTAGATCATATCTCTGACCATATTCCTGATAGGAGGGTTTGAGGATGAAGGACTTATTTTGGCGCATAGCTATAGAGGGCTCAGCCCATCGTGGTAGGAGGCTGTGGCTGAGTGGGGCAGTCCCATCATGGCTGATCAGCAGAGAAAGGGAATGCCAGGCTGGCTGACTGCCTCCTCCCCATTCATTGTGCCCTGGCCCTCAGACCACAGGTGGCGATGCCCCCAGCCAAGCAGGTCTCTCCTCCTCACTTGATGCCTTTGCAGGCATCCCGGAAGTGAGCCTCTCCAATCCTTCCTGTGATTCTAAATCCTGTCAAACTGGCAATGAAGGTTAAGTATGTCAGACACTGTTTGCCTCAGGTTGGGCGGAGGGAGAGGGATCAGGGAAAACGCTGGAGCTTGGGTGTGATTAGAAATGTCATTCACAGGGCTAGGAAGTGTGAGGTGGGGTGGGAAGGAGGAGAAGAAAGAGAAGGAACAGAGGAAATGTGGAGAGAGAGAAAGGGGGGTGGGGGAGGGTCGGGAACTTCCCCATTACTCAAGCCTGCTAAAAGAACCCCCATCCCATCAAGTTGGGGGCTCTTGGGAGGGGTGTCTCCATGGGCATGCTGTCCTCTGGGGACAGGTATTGGCAAGGGGTGGGGGTTCGGATCTCTCTGAGTTATTCACAGAGGTGCTCAAGGCAGGAGCTGTGTGCTCAATGGCCCCACCCCCAGCCCCAGGCAGCTCCTCCCCCAGCTTCTCTTCAGATGTCTCCAGCCCTGCCTCCTGAGCACTTGGGAAGCCAGAGAGCAGAGCTGAGGTCGGGTAACACCAGCTCTAGCCCCAGTAGGATGGATGAAACCCTGAAGCAGGGAGAAAAGCGTCTTGCTCACACCAAAGGTCCCAGGAGGACCTGAGGCTGTCACTCTTCCCAAGAGTTGACACCTGTCAACACTGATGAGGCCTTTTTTGGTGTCTGGCATCCCAGGTGATTACACCGTGCAGCATGGTTCAGGAGGCTGGGCACATTCCCACTGGGCTGTGTTTCTGGAACTGGTTCCTTCTGTGGGCTCCTAGGAGCCCATGCCAGCTGGAGGGGGCTGGGCTGCCCCTACTGGCCCCTGGGGACCGGTTTTGGAGTTCTCAGCTCCCAAGAGGCGGGCCAGATTCAACCTGGGATGTGGGTGGGAGGAGCCTGTGTGCTGGAGGTGTTTGGCTCCTTAAAGAAGGCTGAAGAAGCCAAACACAAAGACTCAAGTTTCTCTTCTGGGTCCTCACAGAAGCCAGCTCCTCCCACGGGGCTCTTTGTGGTGTGGGGAGGCACTGGTCTTCTGGGACAAGGGCTCCTGGATCTACTCTCTTTCTTGTGATCATTTATTACCATGGAAAATGCAGCCTGGGCTTTGTCCTGGAGGAGTTGGGGGTTGGAGAAAGACTTCTCACTCCCACTCCGGCAGGCACCCCACCACTCTGGTCCCACTAGCTGCTTCTACTTAGGTCCTGGCGGGTGAGGCCTGCACTTGCTCTGAGTGGGAACACTTGAACAGCAAGTGACTGATCTGTGTCAAACTGCCTTAAGAGGGAAACTGTTAGCTCGGTGAGAAGCAAGATTGCTCAGAGGACCAACACGGGTGGGAGGTGGTAGTTGCTAGAGGGCTTGCCTGGCATGCACAAAACCCTGGTTCAATCCCTGAGACCACTTAAATCAAGTGTGGCAGCATGGTGGTGGTCTGTAATCCCAGCACTGGGAGGTGGAGGCAGGGAGAGGATCGGAAATTCGCTTCCACTACCTACCAAGTTCTCGTTCAGCCTGGGAAATGTGAGATTTCGCGTAATAAGTAAGTAGCCAGCCAGATATATCAACAGGCTTGGGAGAGAAGAGCCAGGACAGGCTGCAGCAGTGTGGCTGGGGAGCTTTAAGGGAGGCCAGGGAGGGCTTCCCTGAGGAGTGACCTTGGAGCAAGGAGAGCCGGTCCTGGTCAGAGCTGGGTGATGAGAGGATGGTGAACACAGTGGTCTTGGACTTGGGACACCAGGAATGAGCGGTGAGGTGGGTGGCTGGGCTCAGGACTCCAGAAGCTGGAGCTGATTATAAACTCCAGCTGTTTACATGGCGGCTGTGAGCACAGAGGAGCCACAGCTGGATTGGTTACTGTCTTAGTCACTGAATTAGTAACTAGCCACTATATTCGTCACTGTATTAGTAACTAGTTGCTGTATTAGTCACTGTATTAGTAACTTACTAGCCACTGTATTAGTAACTAGCCACAGCTCTATTAGTCACTGTATTAGTAACTAGCTGCTATACCAGTCACTGAATTAGTAACTAGCCCCTCTATTCATCACTGTATTAGTAACTAGTTGCTATATTAGTCACTGTGTTAGTACCTTACTAGCCACAGCTTATTAGTTACTGTATTTGTAACAAGGTGCTATATTAGTCACCGTGTTAGTAACTAGCTGCTGTATTAGTTACTTTACTATTGCTGTGTCAAAACTCCATGGCCAAAGCAATTTTTTTTTTTTAAAAAAGCATTTAATTGGGCTTACAGTTTCAAAGAGTTAGAGTCCATGACGGTGAAGCAAAGGCGTGATGGCAGGAGCATCTGAGAGCTCACATCTTGACCTGGAACCCGGAGGCAGTAAGGTACACGAGAACGGTACAAGCCTTTGAAATCTCAGAGCTCATCCATAGTGACACGCCTCCTCCAACAAGGCCACACCTCCTAATCCTCCCCAAACAGTTCCACCAACTGGGGACCAAGTGTTCAAACACGTGATCCTATGGGGGTCAGTCTCATTCAAACCACCACAGCCACTCTTCTGGGGAGTAAGGACAGTGATGAAGGTCTTGTCCCTGATCACCAGTCCCAGGCAGCTGTGCACACCCTCATCTCTGCAACTGTCCGGTGGACAAGCTTGGCTCCATTTTGCTGATGAGGAAACTGAGACTCAGCTTGGCAAGTGGAGTCTGTGTGTAAACAGCCTGCTAGGGCAGGCAGGTCCCCAGCTCCTCCAGGCCTGGCGTCTCCCCAGCCCAGGCTGACCAGGTACACCTGGGCTGCTCCCAGAAGAACTCCAGGAGTGATTCTTACCGCCCCTTCCCTTCCAGACACTGGTCTCCTTCCCCAGTTCCGTGAGCTCACAGGCTGGTATTTCCATCTTGTAGCAGATGGAGGTGGGGGTGGCCCTGGGCACTGGGATGGAGCTGGCCCTGCTGCCAGGCTGGCGGCCCAGCAGATGCTCCCCAGCCCGGAGGCGGGGGGAGGCGCCGCCCACGTCCACGCTCCCTCCTCGGAGGGAGGCAGTTCGTAGCAGGATGGTTTTCCTAGCACGTAAATGTCATTTCCTTCGTGCCTTCCTTTTTTATCCACGAGATGGAATCGGCTGCTATCTCCAAATGCGCACGCTGGCTTCATCCTGCAAACGCCACCGCGGGCGACTCCTGTGCAAGTTTCCCCCCCCCCCACACACACACACTCCCCAGAGGACCTGTGAGCCTGGCAGCGTCCCAGGGGAGCACTGAAGGCTGAGACCAGATTTCTGCCGCAGGTGTCTCCTGGGTCCTGCATGGTGGGTGCTTCGGTGGCTCTGCGTGGGAAACCCCAGCGGTAGGCTTAGGAGACATGTCAGAAAGGGGCCCTAGCTTGGTGGGTGGGTGTTGAGGTTTCCTGCTCAGCCCCTCTTGAAGGTAGGACCTCAGGTCCCTGGGGGTACTTATTGATGGTGGCCGCCCCGCCTTAGCTGAGACTCTTAGATGGGAAATGAGACTGGCCAGTCAACTTATTCTGTCCTCGAACCAGGTGGATGATTCCAATGTAAGGAATACAGCTCAGTGAGAGGAACCCCGGTCTCCATCCTCAGCGCGTGCATGCAGTGCCCGTGGAGACCAGAAGAGGGCGCCAATGCCGGTGAAGGGATGAGAGTCCGCAGAAGACTTTGGCTGGGCGCTCTTGAAGGGAGCACAGCCATATCTAGGCAATGGTGACATCTTAGAGGTGGGGACTAGACCACAAAGCTCAAAATCTGCCTGGCCTCTGGGCTTCCAGGGTCCAAGGTCTGAAAACATCCATTCTGTGTACTCTCCAGCATGGTGGTAGCCTATGGAACCAAGCGAACTGACTTCATCTCTTCCCGGACTGGTGGCTGCTGCATCGCCCTCCTGCAATGATCTTCATGGATGGGTCTGGAAGCCTGACTAGGGTGGTGAGGGACTGAAGTGTGCATACGCACGCACGAGCTCGCGTGCGTGCGTGTGCACACACACACACACACACACATGAAAAGCTGGGGTCAGGTGGGCTGTCCTCACTGTCATGGAGCCACATCTGGGGCTGTAATCACCCCCCCATCCCCCATCCCATGATGATGGGAAGCTGCAGTTGCTAGTTTTTGCTCACACTGGTCAGTATTCATAAACACTGATTCTTGGACAAGAAGAAGACTTGTCCTGTCCCAGCCTGACCCAGGGGAAAGGCTTTGCCAATGTCCCGTTGGATACAAGGTCTTGGTTGGTAACGTGGCTGTGCCTATGTCAACAATACAAAGTCACTGAGAACTTCCTTGGCTTCCCACACCCTCTGTCCTCCCCTCCCTCCTCTTCCCCTCCCTCGTCTTTCCCCTCCTCCCTCCCTCCTCCTCCTGTCCCCCACTCCCACCTGCTCCCCTCCTGAACAGGGTGACTCTCATCACCTTCGAGGCTTTTCTTTCGTTTTCCTCCAGAACAATCATTCTACCCCTAAACTGTGGTCCTCATTCTCTGATTCAGCCCTGGGCCCCTTCCCAGAAGCCAACTGCCGTCGGGTCACTGGGTTTGTTCCACTGAGCCCCTGATGCCCATCTTACCACCAAGTGAACAGAGACCCTGAGGGACAAGTGACTCGCTGGAGGCACACAGATCGTGTGGCAGATGCCACTCACCTTCAAATTTATTCCTTTGGAGACAGTTTTCAATCTCTGGAAAAGCTCAGAGTGGCAGGAACCCTGCCACCCTCCTCCAGCTCGCATGGTGAATGTCTGACATCATCAGGTCACTGTGCCCTGGCCAATCCCGGTGGCCTGCCACCTTTTCACCTGTCACTACAGTCACCTGGGTGGCAGAGGGACTTGGCGGGTGGGGTTCTATAGATCCAGAGATAGGGATAATGGCCCAGACTTCCAGGATAGGCATGGTGAGCTATCCTGGGCTACCAAAGGGAGGGAGGACCACAGCACAGGAAGCCACAGGGAAGATGGATGACCCAGAGTAAGTGGGGAGATGACACTCCACTACCAGCTTTGGAAACAGGCTGAGCCAAGGACAGGGCTAAAGAGGCCTGAAGGACCCAGGTCTGCTTATGCCTTGTGTTAGCTCAGGATAACCCATTTCAGCCTCCAAAACTGAAGTTGGGTTACAGCTGTGACAACTTTTCTAGTGACAACAGAGAGCTGCGACAGTGACTTCACCAGTTCCCCGCACCGCACCCTCAGCACGGCCCCTGTGCTCCAGGGCCCCAGGGCAGGCACCACGCATGTCAGCCCTGAACTCTCTGGCTGCAGCAGTTTCTTGATCTTCTCGAGGTCATGCCCTTGACTGACTGGGGGAGACTGGCTGGTTACTGTGGGGTGCCCCCAACCTGCTGTTAGCTGGTTTTGCTTTATCTGGAGAGAGAGCCCAATCTTTTCTAATCCCCATGTGGAATGTCTCCGCCTATCTCTGTCCACACATGCACCCCAGATTTGGTCTCCAAGCCACACATGGTGTAGCAACCTTGTGACTGGCTATAGCGACACTCACCTGCCATCCAGTACCCAGAAGGCAGCGGCAGAGACAAGAGGGTCAGGAGTTCAGGCAAGTCTGAGCTACATAAAACTGTCACAGAAAACAAGAATGATAAACACACACACACACACACACACACACACACACACACACACACACACACCACTGACAGGGCAGGAGGGAGCTCAATAAACTTTTCATTACTTGTTAAACAAAATTTGAAATTACATACTCTGTGTGTGTGTGTGTGTGCGTGCGCATGTGTACACACGTGAGCACCTGCCATGGAACACATGTGGAGGTCAGAGGACAACTTGCAGGGGTCAATTTTCTTCTACCACGTGGACCCTGCAGGCTGAACTTGGCTCTTCAGCTCATGGCAAACACCTTTCTCTGCAGAGCTCCTCCCTGCCCTACTTTCTTTTTAAAGGGCTCAGCCTCTGGCATTTTATTATAGTGATAATAACTGCTCGCCATCTAAGCTAAGCTGTAATGCCAGGGGAGACATTCAGAGGGGAGGTGAATGGAGGTGTTTGGGGGGATGCTTTTGTGTGTCTTCAGGGAACTGATTCATTCCAAAATTTTACTTTTAAAACTTAGCACATGATATAAATTAAAAGTCATATTTTACAGATGTTTTAAACTCTTCTTAATGTTATATGTGCAGATTTCAAATACGGCAAAAATCCCTGAGAGTGTCCTTACTATGAAATTCAGACCTGCTTTCTTACGAGACCTTTTCTTTTTATTTATTTTTGATCCCGAGACGGTATCCCTTACACAGCGCAGGCTGGCCTTGAGCTCAGGCTCCTCTGGCCTCAGCCTCCTGAGTGCTCGGACGCGCGCCCCTCCCCCATGCCCTGGTGGCAGCCATGTTTTTGTCTCTCAGAGCCAGCTGCGGAGTGCACACCTGAGAAGTACAGACTCGACAAGGCCGCTGGCTGTCCCACAGCGCCTGCTGCCACGTCACTTCAGAGTCTGGACTTGAGGAAAGGCAGTGTTTCCTTGTAAATCAATCTCTCTCTCTCTCCCTCCAGAGACTGCTGGCTGGGGGACCAAGGGTCACTCCTGAGCTAAAGAGGACCGGCAGGCAGCCGCAGCCTTCATCTGCGATCTTCAGGGGGACTCTGCCCGATTCAATCAAAGGCTCCCGAGGTGAGTGTTATTGCTAGGAGTTATATTCCAGTGGAAGATGACTGGAGACCTCTGAGAACATGGCTGTGGGAGAGAGAGGAGAGACAGAGAGGAGGGATGTCGCCAGCAGCCACCAGCAGCCACCAGCATGACTGACTGACTGTTGTGAATTCTTTGTCCAGTTTTATTTATTTTTATTTTATGTGTGTGTGTGTGGGGTGTGTGTGTGTGTGTGTAAGCATGTGCCCTGTACATGTGAACATGTACACATACACACGTGTGTGTGCGTGTGTGTAAGCATGCTTGTGGTGGCTAGAAGACAATTTGTGGGAGCTGATTCTCTTTCCACCTGTGGATCCTGGGGATCGAACTCAGACCATCGGGCTTATCAGCAAGCACCTTTGCTCACTGAGCCCTCTTGCTGACCCCTGGTGATTCTGGACACAGTATCCTGGCCAAGGCACACCCAAGCACCCCACCAAAGTCCCTGCAGACCCCGTCTAACCAAGTTGTGGCTTCCAGAGACTTTGGTCTGACTGAGAACCAGGAAAGTTCTTGTCCTGCTAGAGGCAAGGAGAGGGATGGCAGAGATGGCCGCCCTGGGGAGGGTCTCCCGGGCAGCAGTGAACTGCTCCAGAACGACAGGAGTCACTGTTTGGATATCGGCTGGGGAACTTTCTAGACAGAGGGACTGGTGGCCAGTCAGTCTGCGGCTGCTCTGCCTCTGGTCCTTGACATAATGTATCTCTAGATCACCCAGTTTGCCCTGTGAGGCAAGAGGGTGAGGGTGAGGGGTTACGGGGCGCGGGTTGGGGGGTTGTCGTCTCAGCCAAGCAGATCGGAAGTAGAGACTTTTCTAGAAGCCCCAGCCGGCTACATAGAGTCACTGGGCATCTCAGGCAGGAGGTGAGGCGCCTAGCAAGGGACCGGTCCACCCCGGTTGTAACTCATCGCACAGGCCGGGCTCCTCGACCTATGGACGCAATAGGACCCTAAGAACTGGGGTAAGCAGGGAGCAGCCCTCTGGGCCAGCAGAGAAGCCATCACAAGTAGTGGGGCAGGGCCAGGGGGTGGTCCCCCAACAAGTCAGACTCCTGCCCAAAGTGCAAGGATACCCACCGCAGCAGCGGCCGTCCTCAGAAGGCAGGTCCCAGGCCCTGAGAAGGGTCCCCAGTAGGCTGTGAGGAGTCTGCACCTCCAGGCCGGTGTTGGAAAGGCACGTTCGCCCTCTGGTGGCCACTCCGAGGAAGTACCGCGTCCTTCCTAGTGTGGCAGCCCCGGGTCCTCTCTGGTCAGGGCAGATGCATTGTGGGCTCTCCAAGGCTCAGGAGAGCAGAGATGCTGTAACCCTGACCTGGACAGGCACCTACTGTGTGCCGACTTCCGCCACCTCTGCGAGTTCTGACCCCTCTTCCACTCATTTTAAAGCACGGGGGTATTTGCCCAGTGTCACTGGGACAGGAATGGAGTCTTGTGTCATAGAGGCTGTGTGTCCAGCCCCTGGCGTTGGCCTGCTGGGATGTTGCTTCCACCCATGAACTTTATTTCGTTTTAATTTTGTTTATATAAATCCAAGATTTCTCCAGGTGGGGATCTAAGCGTCCATGGATGGGGTTTGAGAACGCTAGAAACTGAATGTAAAGCCCACTGAGTCCTTACGCATTTCTTTGGCCGTGTCCATCAGATGTGCAGGGATGCAGGGATGCGCAGAAGGCAGGCCGCTCCCCACTGTGGAGGCTCTAGCTGGGTAGGGCTCTACTCAACTCTACCTGGGCTGTGGCAGGGGTGGGGTGGGATTGATTAGAGGGTGTTTGTCCCCAAAGCTTGTTCCATCCCTAATTGACTTGTGATGAGTTTGCATTTTGCATAAATCAGCTTTTGTTTGGATCTGGGGACGTCTTGGTTTTGACAGCTAATCAGGACCTCTCTCTCCAGATTGAGGCAGCCAGAGCCTGCTCCATTAGAAAATGAGGTGGTGGTGCTTTTGTTATTGTTTTTTTGTTTTTCTTCCCCCTCCCCCAAAGGGGAGGTCAAGGTTATGATGCATGTTAGTTTTCGTGTTCACGGAAGTGCTACTCTGGGGCGGTGGGGTGGTAAACCCAGACCACTGATGGCAGACAACCAGAAACCGCCTGTGGCGCTGAGTCCACACCAGGCTTGGGCCCAGGACCTTCCAGAGGATGTGGTTGGTGACCAGCAACATCTCTAGATGAATGTGGGGCTCCCAGAAATTCTTCGCCTAGTCAAGGTGGGACCCTGGCACATCTGGGTGGTGCCTTCCACCTCGCTTAGCTGCCCCTCCCCCGTGCCCTCCAGGCATCTTCCCCACCCCCACCCCCATCTCTGCTCCCTAGTCACACATTCCCTCTCCTCTAAATCTCTATTTCTTTATGTTGAGACAAGGTCTCATTATGTAGGCCAGGTTGACCTCAAATTGTAATCCTCCTGCCTCAGCCTCCTGGGTGCTGGTGCTGGTATTCGCCACCACACCACACTCCTCTTTGCTCCTCCTGGTAGTCCAACCCTATTTTGATGGCTCCAATTTCCAGACCTACCTGTGCAAACACAACCCCAGGTGTCCCGATGACATCACAGTGTGAAGGACCCCCCAGCCCTTACTACCTGGCCCCAGGGCTTTGCTGAATGAATGCAGTCATGGTGGATCAAGCCTTGGCCTTACTTGGTTGTCTCTGGGCCCTTCCTCCTCAGCGCTGTGGACTGAGCCCTGTGTCAGGACCATGCAGTCCCTAAATCTGCAGCCTGGCACTCTTAGTAAGCAAGCCCTGAGACCACAGGAGGAACAGGCTGAAGCCTCCCCTGTCCCTTCCGGGAACACAGAGCCACACCTGTGAGGAGACTGATCCACTAACCTCCACACCCTCTGGTGAATCCCAGACCCAGCAGGGGAGGTCATTAAGTATGGTCTAAGAGAGGGGACAAAGTCATCCTAGGTCAGGTGGTCCCTGATGGCTTCCTGGATAGGAATTTGGCCAGCAGGCCGCCTGGCAGAGATTAGGGCCATGGGGGAGCCTAGCTTTTCCCCTCTGCCTTGAGGCTACCTCAGCAGTATCATGTCTGGCGTCACTTCCGCTCAGCTCACAGAAAGCTGCAGGTCTGGCTTGTGGGACATTGGCCTAGATTCTGTAAATATTAGCATTTTTCATTCAGGTGTTCTCTGGCTTCTTTAGCTCCTGTGCTGGCAGCCTGTGGCTTTTGGACAGAAAGTCACTGATTGACATGTTCCTGGATTGAATGTGTTTGGAGTCTAATTCAACCCCTGTGAAATCCAAAGTCCCACAGGTTCCCCAGCCCACCAGCAGGTCCTGGAAAAGCTCGCTCACTCATGGTATTCAGGGTCCAGGTGGGAGGATGTGTCCTAGGGCCTGCGTGTGGCAGAGCAATACTGGAAAGCTGGACAGCACCCAGGCAGGTGCACAGGAGATGGGAGAGCCGGGGACATGCCAGCGAAAAGTCAGCTGCACACATTCCCAGAAACAGATCCCAAAGATCACTTCAGATGGAGTCAGCAGGGCACAGAGGTCTGCGGCAGACAGGGGTGAGCTGTACTGACACACGCACACACACATGTACGTGTGCTCTGTGTGGAAAGGCAAGGCTGGGCTTCGGGACCTTGCCCCCCCTGTGCTGGAAGAAAGGAAAGGGACAGAGCTCATCCACAAGACTAACTTTATCTGTCCTGCTTTGTCTCTGAATAAACCAACCTCGAGGCCAGACACAGTGACACGAAGACACAGGGCAGTAATCTGCGAGCTCAAGAGCATGAGGCAGGAAGATTGCGAGCTTGAAGCCGGAAAAGGAAGAGAAGGGAGGGGAAAGAAAGGGGGACGATGGGCACTAGGAATTCCCTGGGGCCCCAGGAAGAACTGATTTCCTTTAATTACATCTATGTATCGGGTACTCTCATGGGAACATTCTATGCGCTTTCTCATAGAACCCAGGACAACCAGCCCGGGGACAGCACCACCCACAATGGGCTGGGCCCTCCCACATCAACCACTAGTTAAGAAAATGCCCTACAGGCTTGCTTATGGCCCCAGCTTAGGGAGTCTTTTTCTCAATTGAGGTTCCCTCTTCTCTGATGACTCTAGCGCATGTCAAGTTGATGTAAAAGTAGCCGGCATACCTTCCATATGCGCCCCTGGCTTGGTATGTTCTCTTGATTGACTTGGCCCAGATCGGGCATCCCACACGCACACGCACGCACACGTACACCATGGCATGCTTGGACACACAGTCACTCTTCTCCCTCTTCCCCCACAGCTTCTCTCTAGAGCCGAAAGAGGCAGAGGCTGCCCTTGGGGAACGAGGCGACACTGGGCTAAGTTAGAGAGCCCACGTGCCCGCATCCTGGTGACAAGAGGACTGTGGGACCTCCAAACCAAGAGCTGTCTTCAGAGCCAGGCGTGGTGCGCCCTCTTGACCCCACACCTTTAATCCCAGCACTCGGGAGGCAGAGACAGGCAGATCACTAGACCAGCCTGGTCTATACATGCAGTTTCAGGCTAGCCAGTCTCAAAAAAAATAAAATAAAAAATAAAAAGTGGTCATCAGGAATGGCTTCCTTGTACCAGAGAGCAAGCCCGAGCTCCCACAAGTCCCGTCGTGGTGCGGGCTCTGCTCAACACCCTTTCCCGCCTCCTCAAAGCTGCAGCCTCAGACACTCGCTCTGGAGTTCTGAGTTACACCAGGCTCCCTTTGCCACTGGGCCTGGCCTCAATGCCTTGGCACTTGCTGTGCTGCTTCCTGGTCTCTGTCCCTCAGGGAAGCCCCTTGTGGACACTCTCTCTGAAAAGCCACCCTTAAGATTCTCTCTCTCCTGTCCTGCCACCCCTGCCCTCACTTGCCTGGAGTGGTGTTTGGTTATTTGATTATTTATTTATTTCACCCTGGTCTATCTCCTGCACTAGAAGATAGCCCCATCAGGGAAAACAGCATTGGCCTGCCATGTTCAACATGGCGTCCTCAAGGGGGAGGGGCATGGAGGATGCTCAGTTAAGAGAGAACGTGTGAACCTGTGTGGGTCCATGACACATAATCAAAGCCAATCAAAGACTTGGAACGTTGAGCGAGGTCCCGGAACCCGGTCCCAGAAAAATGCAGGGCTGAGCCATAGACCTGGATCAGTGTGTCAAGTGCTCCAATGCATGCTGGGAGCCCCTGTTCTACCCATGCACTACGCTGTAGGAAACGGTGTGGGTTGGGCAGAAGCATGGCATGAGGCAGGGAGATCTGGAAGCTGCCTGCCATGGCAGGGAAAACTGCCAATCAAGACTAAGCCACGCTGGCCCCAGGTCACCCCATCCTCGGATTTGGGTGGGATGGTCCCACATCTGCCTGCATCCTCCTCAGGCCACATCTTGCAATAACCTTCTTTGAAGGGGCTGAGCTGTGTGGACAGGGGCACGTGAATCCCGCTGTGGGAGGGTACATTGGTAGCCATGTCTGTGACCTGGCCGGTTAGGCCCAGCACCAGACAAATGGGGGTGGCGGTGGGAGCTGGGTTCACCTGGTCTTCTGCATCTCTGACAGCCAGGAAAACTGTCACTAGGACTGTGCATTCCCTGTGGCCACCCAGGACCAAGAAGGGCCACAAAACCACATGTAGGCAGGGGTGTCCAGCTGAGATCCAGGGAGCTGGGTGAGGGCTGCTCCTGCAGAGAGCAAGTCTGCCCCTGTTGTGTCCTCACGTCACCCCTCACTCCTGACCCCCTCTCCCCACACCTCACCCCTGGTCAATCACCACACATGCCATGTCACCTTGTGCCCTCAGTGAATAGAAACCAGAAACAGAAGTGACTGGTCCTCATCAGCGCCCCCTAGTGACGGGTAACGGCATAGGCCTGGCCCCTTCAGGCGGAGGCTTCTGCTGTGGCGAGCTCAGAGCCTCGTCTTTCTTACTGAATCTGTGCCTCGATGGTCATAACGTTTATTATTCAGCATTTCTAAGTTACGACCAAGTTGCAGTCCAGTCCTCTTTCTTATATTTTGAAACGGTCTTTCTAAGTCATCCAGGCTAGCTTGAGCTCACTTAGTAGCCCAGGTAGACCTAAGACGCGCAATCTTCCTGCCTCAGAATCCTGAGGAACTTGGATGACAGAGCTGTGTCACCAGGCTTGGCTGTGAAATAGTGTTCGGTCAGCCTGAACCGCTTCTGCTTGTCTGTCTGAATTCGGAGGGACGTGATAGTTTCCATGTTGTCCCCAGGCCAATGGGAGTCTGACCACGGGTTAACTGACTGCTCTTTGCGCTCTGTGAGTTATTCCCAATCCAGGCATGTTAGCGCATGCGCGCCCACACACGTACGCGCTCCGGCATGCAGTACTTGTGGTTGGACAATTGAAGTTGCTCATATTCTGAGCATCTGGAAAAGTTTAAAACCATCGCATCGTATGTGCTAGCAGCACCCAGCCAGATGCGTAACTTCCTGTGCTGTGGCTCGTTCCTCCAGGCCGGCCACAGCCTTGGGACACCAGGCACAAACTGGCATCAGGATTTTCCACTAGACAGTCCGCTTCCTGGCGGCCAGCTTGGAGATCTTCCTACTCTCGTAGCTTTGGGACAGGTCTGGGGAGAGCTGCCAAGTGCCTTGGGAAACCCAAGATGTCTGGGCTGGAAGCAGAGGGAGTCCCCCACTGTCTTCATCAGTGTCTTGGAGGAGGTTCTAACCCTCCAAGCAGAATGTGAGCCAGGCTACGAAACACGCTCAGATGTGTGATCAGACATCGGAAAACAGCGGGCCAGTGTGAACTGTCTGGGCTCGGTCTGATGGGAAGCACAGGGATTGGGAGTCAGCCTTCAGGGATGGGTAGGGTTTGAAGGTCAGGAGAATGGACTGGAAGAATTGAGTGCAGAGGCCTAACCTTCCACACCTGCAGTAGCTGGTGCCTGGGGCTGGGAGGGAAAACCTGGTGCTAGGTCCTTGGAGCAGCAGGGGCCACCTGCAGGGTGTCACAAGTAAGGAGCGGGAGGTCCAGGACAGGCTGGAGCCCAGAGGCTAAGGCCCTGAAGTCTCCCTGACCTCCAGCCACCGTCCCTGTTCCAGTGTCTGCAGGAGAAAGTGACGTCACTGTCGCAGAGACTCAGAGAAACTGAAGAAGGGTTGCATGGGCTGCAAGCTGCAGTCCGGTCAGTAAGCCAGCCCCGGGTTGCCCAGTGAGCAAGCTACACCCCACCTCCCCCGAAAGGTTTCCTTGGCCCATGCCATCCAGGAATGATGCAGGGAAGAGAGCTCTGGGAGCCCAACCTATAGCGGGACGGTTGGAAGAAGTTTTTGTTATTTTGGTTTCTTTAAAAACGCAAAATGGCGTTCGGATTAGGTTTCCATTCCCATCCCAGGTGTGGTGGATGTTTATGAGTTGGATTTGGAACGCTCGGTGCCGGTGGCTATAATTTGGTTGGGTGCAGCTGTTTGGCCATGTGTAGCTTGTTCTTGGCTTGCGTGCCGCTTGGATTGATGGGAACTTTGTTTAGCGTATATAAGGGTTGGAGCCCTGCGAGTGGGGTGGGTTTGTCTGTCATTGGTTCGTTGAGTCTTGCATAGAAGAACATCGGTTGGAGAGACTGGGTTTGCAGACAGTGAGCTGAGGCGCTAGTCTGACTCGCTGTCAGCTAGTCCTCTAAGCTTAGGACAGTGAAGGGCTGTGGAGATTTCTACCTGTCTCTCTTTCTCTATCAAGGCCGCCTGCAAAAGCGGTGAAGATTTCTTTCTACTCTTCCTTTCTCTTTCTCTAAGTTGAGGGTAAAAGACTGTAGCATACTCCTATACCAACCCCACTAAGTCCACCAAGCCCTCCCCTTAATACCTCAGAAGGTAAATGGTGGGGGCTGGGTTGGGACAGTCCTCTCTTCTGAACTCTCACTTTAAATGTCAACGTGACGTCTGTAAGAAAAGGTTACGCTCTAGAAGAGGCCAGAAAACCTAGGTTGAAATGACTGGCTGTGTGGTCTGAGGCAAGTGTCTTACCCTCTCTGAGACTGCATGGTTTCACTTGTAAAACGAAGCAAGCACTGTGTGCTGCAGGCGGTGCCCATGTTGCCCAGCGGTGGAACACAGGCAAACGTGCACAAGGCCCTGGGTTTGGGTCCTAGCTCTGCAAAGACCCAACAAACAAAACCCTGCAGACGGACAAGATTTCTAAGTTTAGCTCAGCGGCTATGTCATAGGTGATCGATACGTGGGACAGAGATGTATCAGGACATAAGGTAGCAATGTTTCCAAGCTGTGGGCCTGGGGAGATGAAATGGCTTGGTTCGCAAAGTGTTTGCCTCAGAATTTCGAGGCCCTGTGGAGGTCAGGTCTTCCTCTGTTGCTCTCTATGTTTGTGAGACGAGGTCTCTCATTGGTGGCCTGGACTGATTGGCCAGCAAAGCCCGTGATGGATACCGCCATCCCTGGTATCTGTAGGCGCTACAGATCCGAACCTGGGTCCCCAAGCTTGTACAGCAAGTACTCCCTGGCTGAGCCATTTTTAACTAGGCTTATTTATTAATTAATTACTTTATTTATTTATTGAGACAAGTTCTCACTATGTAGTCCTGGCTGTCCTGAAACTCGCCATGTTGACCAATCTGGCCTTGAACTTACAGAGATCCCCCTGCCTCTGCCTCCCCAATACTGGGATTAAAGGCGTGCACCACCACACCGTGTCTCCTATTATTTTATTTTTTGAGACAGGGGCTTCTTATGGTAGCCAGGGCTGGATTGGAAGTCATTGTATAACCCAAGTTGGCCTCAAACTCAAAGTCCTCCTGCCTCAGTCTCCCGAGTGCTGGGATTGCAGGTGTGTACCACCCTACGTGACGGGGAGGTAATCTTATTCAAGGTGGCCAGGGATGGCCACGCCGAGAAGGCACAGGACAGTGGGTTAAAGGTTGGAAGGAGATGGTGGAGAGAGAGAGATGTTGGACACCTTTCCAGCAGAGGGATGAGCAGGCACAAAGGTCCTGAGGTAGGTGTTCACATGCATCACGGATCAGGACAGAAGCCTAAGTGGTCAGAGTAGGCAAAGGGGGCAGACATAAGGGAGAAGGCCAGAGGGAGCACAAGGGGCTGTACCTGGAGGTCCAGGAGACTGCAGAAGAGATGACGGACACACAGGACCATGGTCCAGCTCACTTAGCGATGGTCACGGACTTACCAAGTAGGGCAGACACTATGCCCGTCCCCTTTGATAGATAGACTGAGGCCACAGGGGCAGCATGTGTCACACAAGGACGTGGACTCAGCATGTGGCAGGACCCGAGGTCTTCCAGCTGGAATTTGGTGGCGTGACACTGGAGAATCAGAACCGCCATTAGGACAGGGCCCTGAGGAGTCCACACTGGAGTGTGGTGTATATTTCAGGCCTCAGATGGAGCACTGCTCATGGCCGAAGTCCCCGGCTGCCATGCAGACTAGGCCCAGGTTCTGAGGGTGGAGGTCAACCGGGGATGCCCGGTCCCCCAGCAATGTAGGAATAGCCGAGACCCACTTGGCAGCCAAGCGTGGCAGCCTTGGTCTGTGCCCACAGTCACACATGAGTCACCGCAGGCAGCTGGAATGCTGTGCCCGGGACATGTCGTTCCTTGGGGACCACAGTCTGCAGCCCCATCATGACTGTGGCCGTCCAGCCCCAGCGAGTGGAAAAATGCAGCGGGCTGAGGGAGGCCCTGCTGGCACAGCAGCTGCCCACATCTGGGCCTCCTGCCAACCTCATGGGATCCAAGATGGTGGGTTTTTAAAAACCAGCAAAGCATTCTGGGCCACCCGAGGCCCTGGCAGGAGATTTCTACTGTCTCTTCAGATTGCAAAAGCAGAGGTGTTGGGTGACACCGTTGAGTGTGTTCTTGGTGCCACGTTAGATCTTCACCACGGTGTCTCTGTGTTTCGAAACTGAGGCACCACAGGGTTAAATAACACTACCACCCTTAGGAGAAGGGTTCCCAAAGGGCTTTCTCTGTACCCCAGGAGCCCAGGTAGGCCTTGAACTTATGATCCTTCTGCCTCAGCCTCCCAAATGGATGGGATTACAGACCTGAGACACCAGGCAACAGCTTTCACACCGTGATGGCTCTGAGGTGCATTGGGGTTAATCCAGGATGGTACCCACTCCCTTCAGGGCACTCCTGACTTAGAGGTGGGCTCTTGGCAGAGCGTCGGAGAGAGAGACGGCTCAGCGGTTAAGAGCACTGGCTGCTCTTCCAGAGGACCCGGGTTCAATTCCCAGCACCCACATGGCACCCACTCAAAACTGTCTGTAACTCCAATTCCAGGGAGTCCGACACCCTTACAGCAGTGCACAGATGCTGAGCGTCACCATGAGAAGGTGAAGGCGTGATTCTGGCTCTGTTGTGAAGGTCTGAGGGTTCTACCACGATGGGCTGTGGTGAGACCATCACGGTTCACAGTTGAAGGGCACTGAGGCCAATGCTGTCACCCCATGGTGGGCAGGAAGCAGCAGCAGGAAGGGGCTGGCAACAAGATCCGCTTCAAAGACCCGGCCCTGACCTCCGTCCTCCAGCCAGGCCCCACCTCCTAAGAGCCCCTTAGGCAGGACATCATGATAGATGGATTGGGGTGAGGGCAGAGCCCCGGTGATCCCATCAGGCCCCACAGCGCCCCCTGCTGGACACCGTGCCTTCACACACCTTTCAGGCTTCTGCTGTGTGAGTTTTTCCCACTACTCACCACTGTGAGTGACACCACTGACACCGAAGTACGCGTCACCAGCCACCGGTCTCCAAAAACAGTGACTTTTCTGGGCTTCCTTATCGAGCAGGGTGACCCCTAGACAGCAGCACCATTGGACGGCCCCACCCCAGCACAGATGGTGGGAATCCCACCCCACAACACCCATATCAGTTAACTCTCTGCCCCTGTGTGATCTGCACCTCCCAGACCATGAGGCCATGAGGCCGCACGCATGCAGTTGGGACAGAAACATGTACCCCCTGGAGGGAGGTGTGGGAAGGATCCCTTGGGACCTCAGGCGGGGATCTAGTGACCCTCTCCTGTGAGGGACGGTCAACCAGCCAGATCTTAAGGGTCTCTCATGGGAGTCCAGGCCGCCGTGGTGAAGCTGGGTGTGGCTGTGGTGCTCAGAATCGTCTGTCTACAACTTCACATCCAAATGCACGCACGAGGGCTGTCACGTCTGTTTTTGAAAACAGAATCCCAATGTCGTGCACTGTGCGGTGTGTATTGCTAAAAATACGGAATGCTAGCTCTGTTTGAAGCTGGGGGGGGCTGGGAGGTGTGAGTAGAAGTCCCTGGAGGGGGCCTTTGAAAAGTCCTCTGTAGAGTGTCCCTTGTCACTAGAAGCTCAGGTTCCTTCTTCTGGCCTGGAATGCCAAGATGAGGGCTGGAGCTATGGCATTCATGTGTGGAACATGAGTTTGGGACGTTAATAACATCACAGTCCTGCCATGTCAGAACTGAACTACCTTCTACAGGAGAGGAAATCAACTCTTTGCTTTCTTAGCCTGTACTTGGGTATATTCTGCTAAAATCATACTCCACTGTGCAGAGGACCAGGTGGCGAGGAAATAAGGAAGATCCCTAGCCAAGGGCTCCTTAGGTTGTTGGCCCCACCCATGAGGAGCTGAACCCTGCTAAAGGCCACAGGAAGGAACTAGATCCCTCTCTGTCAGATCAGGAGTAGGCACTGACCTGGGAGCCCCATGGAGACTGGAGGCTTGGCTGGGCCACACCCAGACCCTCCTCCTGTGGATATAAAGAGAAACAAAATGGAATAGTTTTAAACTACTGTACATGGTGGTTGTTAGTCATGTTTGGCTAGCCAGTACAGAAAGGCAGGATTAGCCTGTGTCAGGAGGAAACACAGGGAAAGGTGGTCGTTCTGGGCCTCCACATCAAGATGTTAGAAACTTCGTCTCACAGAGAGACTGCATTTTGGGGAGTGTCTAAAACAGTGGTTTTCAACCTGTGGACTCTGGCCCCCTTGGGTTTCACAGGGGTCACCTAAGACCACCTGCATATCAAATATTTACAGTATGATTTATAACATTAGCAAAATTACAGTTATGAAGTAGCAATGAAAATAACTTTATGGTTGGGGGTGGCCACAACGTGAGGAACTGTATTAAAGGGTCACAGCCTTAGGAAGGTTGAAAACGACTGCTCTAGAATGTGAAGAGCAGGCACACAGTAGGTGCTTGAGAAATGCACATAGTAGGCATGCAAGAAATGTACTCTCCCGTAGTACAGTTAAGGGAAAATGGCAAAAGGGGAATCGTGAGCTCTTATGGCAGGTATGTGTGACCTTGACCTTCTCCTAGTGGTCTAGACTGTCCTCAGAAGCCCAGGAGCCTTGGCTGGCATCTCAGTGGTGAGAGTAGCCTGCCTAAGGTGCGACAGACAGATAGGCCTCAGAGTCAGAGGACACCCTGGGAACAGGGAGCATGTGGGCAGACCTGGGGCTCTCCTAGGAGAGCCATGGGTGTGGGTAGTAGGGGACAGTTGCCACTATGATCAAGGACACAGGGATCCCGGGGCCTTTTTTTGTGATGAGAAATATGGGACCAGAGACACCCGGACGAACCCTTTACCTCTCTGCGCTGATCTCACCTGGAAAGCAGCGTTTATAAGACTCCCCTGCCACGCACGGCTGCTGAGACGGTTAAGTGAGATCACGCGTGAAGTCACCTCCAGGAAGACAAAGCAGGCTGCATGCCCACGCGTGACTGACACCTGTGATTCGTGTGTCATGATTCTGTGTGATCTTCTGTATGTGTGATCTCCAGACTGAGCCTGTATTTTGAAATCCTGGAGGCGGTCCTGAGGCACAGGGGAGGTGTCTGCTCTGGGGACTGTTTCTCTCTGGCTGTATCATGGAAAAGAATAAACCACTCAAAGAAAGCAAGCTCAGGCTGGACGTCCTTCTGAGGCCAGCTGCGGCTGCCGGTTGGCATGGTGCTCCTGTTAGAGATAGCCTCGGGGACGGCGCTGCCCATTCCCACAGGGTCCTGAAACAGGACACCCCTTGAGTGGATTACGTTGTGGCCAGGGCCTCATGACATCACTTGGGGTTTGGGTGTCCGTCTCACCGCTGCGGGGGGATGGGTTCTGGGTTTGGGGAGCGGGCAGGGGCTGGCGGCATGCTTGTGGGCTGCAGTCATCGCATGGCACTCAGGCCCGGCTGCTCACTCATGTTCCTGGTATTCAGGGGCCTGACGTAGGTACTAACCCGTCTCATATGTCCGGTGTCCCATGCCAATCAAAGGGGCTCAGGCTCCTGAGTGGCCAGTGCTGGTGCGACTTAGCTGTAGTGTCAGTCCAAATCTCCAGACCAATGGGTCCTAGCTGGGGGCAATCGGTCAGCTGGAGACGATATGGAGGTGGGGCATATGAGTGGCCTTACTGTCCCCTGCCGGGTAGAGGCCAGGGATTTGATGAGGCAGCTTCGTGCTCGAGAGAAGGGTCACCCCAAGGACGGTGTGCACAGTGGAGCCCCTTGCTCAGGGTTTGTTACATGTCCACTGAGCACACTTTGGCACTTGACACGTACTGGTCCCATTGTGCCAGGAAGAGGAGTCTGGAATGAGAGGCTGAGGTCCCTGCAGACTCACACTGTGGTGGAGCAGACAGAGTTTAAGAACTGGTGGGAGCCGGAGATGTAGCGGAATTGGTAGAACGGGGCGTCAGATTCCCCCAGAACTGGAGTTACAGATGCCGTGTGGGTACTGGGAATCGAACCCCAGGTCCTCTGGAAGAGCAGCCAAGTGCTCTAAACTGCTGAGCCATCTCTCCAGCCCCTCAGGACATTTTTGGTTGCCATGTTGCATAGGAGACAGTGTTCCTGACGTGAGGTTGAGTCTGGGGCACTGTGAGGCCTTTGCATCCCGCCCACAGTGTGTCAGTACACTGAGGCTGCGCGACACCAGCCTTCAAAAGAAACAGCTTGGTGTGGGAGGATGGGAGCCAGGTAGAGGAGGAAGGGGCCCATGGCATGGGGAGGGCTAGCCTGGGCTTTGGACAGCCTCGGACTTATGCTTCTGTTGATGCAGGAAGCCTCTGGAGGCTTGAATGGGGGAGGGTCATTCCCCCAGTGACTTGAGTCCCTCTGCTGCTGGTGAAGGACAGACCATGAGAGCTGGGCGGGGGTAAAAATCAGTTTGGGAGAGTGCCCGTTTGGGGGTGGCAGATGAGAGGGGCCAGAGTTAGATCTGAGGTACACTGGGAAGCTGAGTCTGGGGATTTGCTGATGGAGATGGGTGAACTGTTAAGAAGGACCTCTATGGAATCCATGGTGACTGAGAACTTGGGACTCGGCTTTGTAGTGTATTTAATAATGACCCCCTATTAGACATGTCCAGCGTGTGTCCCCCAAACCCATGTGGCCTTGCTAGGAGAAAGGACATTTGCAGGTGTTACTGAATTAAGTTCATCCTGCTCCTGGGGTGAGCCCCCAGGGCAATGCCGGGCACCTTTGATGAAGAGCAGGGGCCACATGAAGATGAACACGGAGGCTCAGGTGGTGCCTTGATGAGCTGTGGACCCCAAAGAACCCTGCTCCCGCCACACTGGAGAGACTCTAAGATGGGCTACCCATCACACAAGAGACTTAGTAGCCTGGAACCTCGGCTCCAGACTCGTGGCCTATAGGACCCTGAGAGAATTCTGTGGCCATGAGCTGCTGGGGCTGTAGTCCCTCATCTGGGCAGCCCTGACTGGGACGCGGACCCAATGGGAAAGATGGAGCTCTGCTGATTAAGACACAGTTGACACCACCAGTCCTGCTCACTGAAGGGGTGGTAAGTAGAGGAGGGGAGGGTGAAGCCAGGCCTGGATGTGCCCTTCTCTCCCCGTCCTCGAGCCCTGACTTCTCAGCCCCCTTGTCTGCGTCTATGGGGGTCCCCGATACCTCCACGTCTCCCATGTCTTTTCTTTCCCGGACTTCAGCCTTTGGAACAATCTTGGCCTTGTTTGCTTTGAGCCATCTGCTTCCCCAATACTGAGAAACACCCACGGTCCCAGTCCCCAAACTACAATGAACCCAAAGTCAGCTTTCTGCTCGCATTTGTTATTTCATTGTGTTATTTGTGATTTTTCAAAAAAATGAATGTTCAGAGTCCAGGCCGTTCCTGGCCACTAGCTGCCCACTGGTAGGGTTCGCTGAAGGGTTCTCAGGAGGTCACTGGGTCGCTCGCTGTGATAGCCCAACTTCACTGTTTAGAGACACTCTCAACCATTTCATTTCTTTGCACTTGGATTCTGTAAGTGAGGTCTGCTGGGATGGGGGGGCATGCCCATGCGTGGGAGAAAAGGGGTTCCACACTTGGCTCTACAATCCCTCCCCACCCCTTTCTTAGGGGTATGGACTTCAGAATCCTGTGTAAGTTAGGAGTCCGGACAAGCACAGGGTGGGCGTGGCGGGGATGGTGGTGCGGAGACGCTGCAGACTCTGCTGATGTGAAGCTTGCTCTGGGCCTGGAAAGCAGGAAACAAAACCAGGAGGGAAATCCCTTCCGCCAGTGTGACTCCCCCCGTCGCCCACTAGACACAGAACGGACAGACAGCAAGGGACTCTGGGGCAGCACTCTCGCAGATCTGAAGGGCAGGTGGAGTCATTTGGCGGTGTTCCTGCTGCCTGGGAAGAGCCACACACGTGGTACAAGCTCTCGGCCATTCCATCAGAGAGCTAGATGCTCTCAGCTTGGAGCTCAGCTCCGGAGGTGGGGGTGTGGTTGGGGGTGTGGTCGCAGCATGCAGGTGAACGGTTAAAAAAAAAAAATGGATGCCAGCAGTTTTTGAAATTTTAATTTTTCATTACTGAACAACATGCAAACAGCTAGCATGAAAACAGGGTGCTTAAGCTTAAGTGGAGAGAGACTGGAAGAGAACAGAACTTCCAGGCCAGTGCCTTGCATGGCATGTTTGCCCCATATTTCCCAAAGGGCCCTGCATGTTGCTCTTCCCCTTGGCTGGACAGTGATGGTGCTGTTTTGCGCACACCCGAGACCCTAACAGCCAGAGTGGGGCTCAGAGCAGGCCGGAGGGTGTGGGTGGCGCCCGGTCAGTCCACTTCACCTGGGAAGGAACTGCATTTGTTTGTGCCCGTCCAGTTCATCTTGCTGCTGGCTGCACCAGCCATGGCAGACCACGTCCCAACATTTTCTTTGGCTCCCAGCCGCTTCTTGAAGGTGAAGTTTAGCAGGGTGGGGGTCCTGGCTGGTTCCCTGGGGTCCTAGTTAGAGTTGCACTGCCTGAAGGAAGTTCATTTTTCTGATCTTTAAAAATAACCAGGCCCATTCCTTCCCCAGTGCATTCTTTGTTTTTAAACACAATTTAGAAAGGGCTGGAGTCCTCCTGGGGCCGAGGACTCCTGTGGGCCCAGCCACTGTCCCGGGCACCTTGCCTCCAGAAGGCCCTGGGGGCTGAGTGCCCCCCACACCTCCCCGCCTCCTCGCCCTCCTCTCCTAAAGGCTCTTCTTTCTCCACCTTTCAGAGCTGATGGATGGTGCTTCAGAGCCGAAGCACCCACAATAGCCCTTCCCAGGCCCTGTCACCAACAGCGTCCTACAGCTCCATCCAGGGTTCCAGCCCCAAGGACAACCTCAGGGGTTACAGGGAGAGGGTATGAGAGGGACCAGGGTGTGAGAAGCAGCTTGTCACATGTACCAGAACAGACATGGATGGTGTTGCCTTCTGGGGCTCCAGTGGGGAGGGGAGGGGACTGGAGGACCTCCTGAGGAGCCATTTCCAGACTTCCTTCAAGGTGGTCACTAGCATTACCGAGGGGAGGTTGGGCCTCTCCACTGTGAGCTTGAACCCAGCTCTGCTATTGGCCTCCCGGAGTCTCAGTTTTCCTCCCTGCAGATGGGGTTCGCGGGAGACTGTGGATGCAAACGTACTAATAAATGAAGCAAAAATAAAAACATAAAGTCCCACGAACTGGGACATGCTCAACCCAGTTAGAGCCCCGGGAGACCCTCAGGTGGTCCAGGCACCTCTGACGTGATGCCTGCCAGTGCTCGCAGGACAAGGCAAGTCCTGAGCCCCTGGCTGCGACCAACCGTGACAGCACCGGGTGTCAGCAGAGTCAGCTCACAGTGGAGAAGCAGGGCTGGTGTGCTAGTGTCCCAGCAATGGCCACTCCCTGCACCTCCTCGATAGGGAGGGGTCCCCGGTGTCCTGAGATGGAACAGGGGCCCTGCTGAGTCACCTGGACCCTGTCCCCAAGGATCCCTGAGTTCAGCAGCTAGGGTGAGTCTCTCGCCCTAGGCTGAGCCTCAGGCCTCCATCAGGACTCCTGACTCAGGCTTGTGATGTAACAGGAAAGCTGTCCCAGAGGCCTGCGGTGTGCCGGGGCAGCCACAAATGAGGGGCTATTTTTACCCAGGAGGGAGAGGTAGGGGTTTAGCCTGGTGGCCCGAAAAGCTGGAAAAAGTGTGCCATCATCTTCCCCGGGTTGCCTGCGGGGCAGGGCTTTCCTCAACACCTCCCCACTTCCTGGCCTTGTAAGGTTTTCATGATGCAGGCAAAAAGTTCCAGAGGACCGGGGTGATATTTCACTGGGCAGAGGCTTTCTGTGCAATCCCGAGGTCCAGAGTTCAAATCCCCAGTATGCATGTAAAAAGCTGGACAGGCCTGTAACTCCAGTACTGTGCGGGGTGGAGACAGGAGGGTAGCCTGGGCTTACTGAGTCTCTGGGGTTAGGGAAAGACCCTGTCGCGAGGGAGTAAGACCGAGATAGAGTAAGACACCCTGTGTCTTCCACGTACGTGTGCCCATATAACACATTCACATTCTCCCTCTCCCCTGTCTCTGTCCTACCTCCCAGAATCTATCCCGCTGGTCAAAACCTGGCCATGCTGATGCATCTAGAGACAGAGGAGGCTTCCCTCATGTGCTACGGTGCTGCATTCCACTGACAACGGGAATCCTGTCACTGCAAAGGGGGGCAGGGAATGACGTGAGGGGACCAGCCACCTCCTCTGCCCCAGGCAGGCAGAGGGGAGGAGGTAGAGAGCTCTGCGATAGACACAGGGTTAGGGAGGAGTGGGCAGCCCCTCCTGGCACAAAAGACACAAAAGTCCCATCTCCCATCTGGTACGTATCTAAAGGCACACCCAAGGTGTAATTCACTCCAGGTCACAACACCCTGGATGAAAGAGCTCCATCTTGCTGGGAGTGGTGGTGCATGCCATTGGTTACAGCACTCAGGAGGCAGAGGCAGGCAGATCTCTGTGAGTTTGAGGCCAGCCTGGGCTACCAGGGAGTTTTAGAACATCCAAGACTATAAAATAAGATATTCTGCCTAAAACCAAACTAGAACAAACAAAACACCACCACCTACATCCCTCAGTCTTCCTTGAGACCGTGAGCCAAGAACAGATGTCTGCCAAGGGTTCTTGTTTTCTTCTCTCTTGTTTCCCTCCCCGGAGCATGGTTGAGCTATCAGCTGCCAGCTAACCCCTGGGAAGGAGAGTGCAGGGCGCATCCTGGCAGGTCCCAGATGGGAGGACTAAGAGTTGAATGAATCAGACTCTTGGGAGAGGTTGTCAGGGGAGCTTATCTCTCATTTATTAAAGTGAGGATGGTTACATTTATAGGGTACAGGCAGGGGAGGGTCTATGGTACCCAGGGTTGGGATCCATTGGTTAAGACAAGGATACTGGAGTAGCCTCATTTGCATGTGGAGCTCAGGTCTAAGCATCGGTCTTGTAAGGGCACCTTCTGCATAAGGTGTGGTCCCACAGGGAAAAGAGAAAGTCACCTTATCAGTAAATGGACTCATCCCTAGGCTTCTAGATACAGCGCAGATAAGCACAACCAAGCCACAGTCCTTTGCTAATGACCTTCTGTGTAGCAGGCAATATTTAATATTTAGCTGGGTTCTGGCCAGGGCTAAAAAGTGAGGAGCGCCCGAACTCCTACCGCTCTCAGGATGAGAAAATCCGGGGTTCAAGGCGAGCTTTGACTCACTCTCAGCTCTAGGACAGCCCCACAGGTTCTGAGATGGCTTTTGCCTCCATGATCCAGTCATGAACAGGGGCGACCAAGAGGCGTCTGCATCCCTGATGTCCTTGCTCAGTCCCTACCTTTGGATGGATGGGCGGTGTGGTCTAAAAGTGGAGACTCACGTGTCCAGTGCTTGATGCCCAGGCTGTAAGGCTGTTGGGAAGGTTGCGGGAGTTAGCACAAAGTAGGTCACTAGAGGCTTCTCGGAGGTCGTTCCTAGACCCTGCTTCTGGTCAGCCAATAAGTGAGACGCAGCCTCCACTGTCTGATCCCACCACTGGGCTGTTGTGAACCACGGGCCGAACCTTCTCAATCCGTGAGCCAAAAGGACTCTTTCCTTTCAAGTAAGTCATTTTCATCAGGCATTTGGTCACTCACACCGGAGAGAAAAAGCAAGCAGTACATCAGACATCCCTCTGTGAGAGAAGAGCTAGCTAGCTAATCTTTCAGTTAGTCCTCTTTGCTTGCGAAGTTTGGCTCTCTCTGGCCTTGCAGCCTTTGGGAAACCCTGACGGGTGCTGTTCCTGTCATGTGAACCCTGAAGGAGACCATGCCACTTACAAAAGCAGACAGCTGGCTCCCTTATTGTAAATACACATAGTAGGGCAGCTGGAGGAAACACACGAAAGGATCGAACTGGGAAAGTAGAAAAATTGAGACAGACATGATATACCCAGGAGTTCCAGTTTTAGTATAATGGGAACTTCCAGAGGGGGGAAAACACATCTTCACATATGCAAACATGTACAGACATATACACACATGTTCACACATGCACACACAAAAACACATGTACACATGTGTGCATATATGAACACACATGCATACACACATGTGCACAATGCATACAGGTTCACATACACACATGCATATATGTGCACACACTATGTCATAGCGGAGCCTTCTGATTTCTGTTCCACCAGGTGCCAATTGCAGCCCAGTGACGATAAAAAGCAGAGAGCCCGCCCACATCCCTTTTTGGAAGCAATCCTGTCATAAGCGGTCAGCTACACACGACTGAAAATCAGCCTCTCACCAGATTTAAATGCCAGAAAGCAAAGGTCCAGCTTCCATGTTCTGAGGGGAAAATATTTTCAGTGAGGGTTCTTACTGGAGCAAAATAAAGATGCCCTCATCAGACATTGAAGAATCTGAAGATTCACAAGCCACAAGCCATGTCTCCGTGAGAGAACTCCCCAAGCATGTGAGCTTGTGTCCCCAAAAGCCATCTTGGAAGGAGAATTGCAGAGGCATTGGTGAATTGCTGCGGGTGGCAACTCCAAGAGAGGGGCAGAAGATGCAGTCAGGAGCTCGGTTGCTCTCCTTCGCAGGTGAAGAGAAGGAGCCACGTTTCCCTCACACGGGTCCATTCACGCCCAGGTTCATCGACGATCTATTTCTTTGGACCTTTGGAAAAGGCAACTTTCTGGTTGTCAGGTTTTGAGTCAATCTACCGACAAGTCCAGGGTTTAGCTCTGCATTCCAGAGCAGCCCAGAGACATAAAGCTGGTAGAACGGCTGTTTACCCCTTGTATCCGAGGCTCTGCTCTGAGCACAGTGTGAGGCAAGGGACACCTGACGTCAACATCTGGCTTCCGTGAGTGCACACACATACATGCGATGCATCGCACACGCACACTCACACACGCTCACATATGCACACGCACATCACACATGCACACGCACATCACACATGCACACATACAAAGAATGTGTGTTGTTTTCCTTTATCATGAAATGTTTTACCCACATATGTGTGTTAGTGTCGTCATTTTAGGAAACAGTTCCTTTTTCAAAGTCCAATATTAATTATACATTCGCTGTAAGACCTCCGGGCAACTCTGAGTCGGAGTTGAGGATGCTGTCAAAGGCATTGTGGCGAGGTGACGCAGAGGTCTTGGGTCACCCCTCCATCTGTGGCTCAGATCTCCCTCACTGTCCCAGGGCCTGGGGATACTGCAGACAATTGCCATTGTTGACATCCGCGAATCCACCTGAGCTGATAGCATCCTCCGGGTCCCCCAATTACATCATGGGGATGTGTTTTGGTGATTGAGTCCCCCCAGCTTTGGAGTCTTTTTCACACTCCCACTTTGATTGTTCCTTTGGTCTGCAATCCTCCGGTCTCCCGGCACCTGGAGTTCTGGCTGTCACCCCACTGCCTGCTCTGCCTGGGGTCCCGGCGAGGTCCCCCCAGCATTTCTGTGGTCCTCTCCGTGAGTCATGGCTGGGCTGCCTTCAATATCTGGGGAACCAAGAACCATCCCCTAATTCTCTCCAGCTGTGCCTCTGCGAGGCTGAGGTCACCCACTCTGGCATAGGAGGGAAGCCCGGCTTGTTGTGTCTTTGTTTCATTCAAATGGCTGGGACGGTGACTCACCCGGTTCCTCTCTCCAAACCAGGCCACCGTCCGGGAGTCGTGTTTTTGATTAGACGTTGACCTCAAAAATATGCTCACGTCACTTTTGAAGCATCCTCCAACACCACAGAACTGGGCTGTGCTGGGAAAGGATGGCGAGGGGATGGTAGCCAGGGCAGGGGCTATGCTCCACCACTGCCCGGGACACAGTCCTTCTCCTGAGCCTGTCAGAAACTGCTGGCCTGAACAAGAGTGGGGTGTCATCCTTGTCATGCCTTGGGGTACAGAGGTGACCCAGGCGGTGCTGGACATGACAATGATGATGATGATTATGATTGTGGTGGTGATGATGATGGTGATGATGGTGATGATGGTGATGATGGTGATGATGGTGGTGGTGATGGTGGTGATGGTGATGACGGTGGTGGTGGTGATGACGGTGGTGGTGGTGATGATGGTGGTGGTGGTGATGGTGATGATGATGGTGATGATGGTGATGATGATGGTGATGATGGTGATGATGATGGTGATGATGGTGGTGGTGGTGGTGGTGATGATGATGGTGATGATGGTGATGGTGGTGGTGGTGGTGGTGATGATGGTGATGGTGGTGGTGGTGGTGGTGATGATGATGGTGATGATGGTGATGGTGGTGGTGGTGATGGTGATGGTGATGATGGTGATGGTGGTGGTGGTGGTAGTGATGATGATGGTGATGATGGTGATGGTGGTGGTGGTGGTGGTGATGATGGTGATGGTGGTGGTGGTGATGGTGATGATGATGGTGATGATGGTGATGGTGGTGGTGGTGGTGGTGATGATGATGGTGATGATGGTGATGGTGGTGGTGGTGGTGGTGATGATGGTGATGGTGGTGGTGGTGGTGGTGATGATGATGGTGATGATGGTGGTGGTGATGATGGTGATGGTGATGATGGTGATGGTGATGATGGTGATGGTGATGATGGTGATGATGATGGTGATGATGGTGATGATGATGATGGTGATGATGATGGTGATGGTGATGATGATGGTGGTGGTGGTGGTGATGATGATGGTGATGATGGTGGTGGTGATGATGGTGATGATGGTGATGGTGATGATGGTGATGGTGATGATGGTGATGATGGTGATGATGGTGATGGTGGTGGTGGTGGTGGTGATGATGATGGTGATGATGGTGGTGGTGGTGGTAATGATGGTGATGGTGATGATGATGGTGGTGGTGGTGGTGATGATGATGGTGATGATGGTGGTGGTGATGATGGTGATGATGGTGATGGTGATGATGGTGATGGTGATGATGGTGATGATGGTGATGATGATGGTGATGATGGTGATGATGATGATGGTGATGATGATGGTGATGGTGATGATGATGGTGGTGGTGGTGGTGATGACAAAGATGATGACGTGATGGTGAGGATGACGATAGTGTGATGGAGATGGTAACAGTGATGGTGGTGGCAATAATGAGAAAGATGATGATGAGGACAATGGTGATGATGATGACGACGACGACCATCATTATCATCCCCACCATCATCATTGTCTGCACTGACCACTGTCACCAAATGTGCGACCTGGACCACACAGCTCCTAAGGGAGCTGCATGAAGTGATCTCATCTGATTCTAACAGCTCCCAGAGTTGCCCCTGCAGTTGGTTGAGAGTGGTTGCATCAAGCACTCTCGGGAGGACAGAAGGCACAAACCATGGAGATTAGGGAAGGAGAGTGCAGGCTGTGGATTGGCACGTGAGTGGGGTAGGTGGTCAGTGGTTCTTGGTCAAGGTAGCAGCTGGTGGGCAGCTTGCCGTATGGAGGGAGGGTGGCATAAAGGTGTGGTTTATGGAGAATGTCATCTGTGTCCCAGCTACAGCTTGACTGTGACTGACCCAAAGGCAACGGGACAGACCACGGTAGGTAGTACATCATCTTGGATAAGTGTGGAGAACAGAGGAGTAGCCGTTTGGGCGATGAGAGCTGGGGGTCAGGGCCCCTTCACAGGGGATCAGAGCTCCAGTGCTCAGGGGAGGGGGTCAGTGCCCCATTTTGCAGAAGTGCTCACTGAGGGGGAAGCTGAGGTTATGAGGTCAACAAAGGTGGCTTTGAGGGTGGTGCTTGTAAGAGAGCGGCGTCTGGTGTCTGGTGTCTGAGCAGTGGCTCTGCCAGACAGGCAGGAGGCCTCAGCTGCCACTGCTCAGCCAAGGCCTATCAGGGGATGGTGTCTCCTAGAGCTAGTGACTTGTAGCCCTCTGTGAGGTGTCTTAGTGTTGACAAATTACCTATGGTTGGCCAAAGTACAGGTTGAGGACCCCTCCATTTGAAAACAGAAAATCCAAAATATCCCGAGACCAGAGCCATGGTGCAGTACACCTTTGTGGAAAGTCCCACGGCACAAATCTTTTACACAGGAAGGCACAGAAAAATGCTCAGTGCAAACTCCCTTCAGGATGTGTGTGCTCACATGTGCAAGAAACACAGATACTTTGGATTAGACTGAAGCCCAATTCCCAAGAGACCTCATTATGAATATGCAAGTGTCCCAGCTCCCCAGCAAGCAGGTGACGGTGAGGGATATTCAGTGTGTGTTCATTTCAGGGTTGCCTCCACAAGTCCCACCAGCCAGGTGGCCTAAGTCTCCCCACTGGAGGTCAGAAGCCCCAAATCAAGAAGTCTACAAGCCATGCTCTCTCCACAGGAGAATGCTTTCTTTAGCAACTCTCCACCCCTCCCCGGCTTCTGTCATTACTTAGAGATGGAACCCAAGGCCTCATGAGAGCTAGACAAGTACTCTACCACTTAACCTAGAGAAACTCTCCTTTCATCTTTATTTTGAGACAAGGTCTCACAAGGTTGTCCCAGCTGGTCTTGAACTCACTCTATAGCCTAGGCTGGCCTTGAACTCACTCTATAGCCCCAATCTGGCCTTGAACTCTTCATCATCCTCCATATCCAGAGGAGCTGGGACGAGGGTCTCCATCCCCAGGCCTGGCCCTCATTGGCTGGTGGCTGTGGAACCCCTGTCTCTACCTCTATTGGTGTTCCCCTCTTCTCAGAAGGCCACTTGAAGAGGGATTTGGTTTACCTGAATGGTCCCGGACATCCTCCCCTGCAATCACCGACTATATACATGTCCAAAGACCCTTTCTCTAGACAAGTCACCTTCATAGGTCCCAAGTGAGCGTGGGGAGCGGGGGAGCCGACATCATCCATACTGCTGCGCCAGGTACTGTGTGTTACCCTTCTAAGTGGGGCTTCCTGAGAACAGCAGCTGTGTCCACTCATTCAGCCATTCATTCCTCTGTCCATTTTCATTCACTCATTCATTCAGCTTCACTCACCCATTCATCTTCATTCATTCATTCGCTCATTTACCTTCTCTCACCTATTCATCCTACACATAATGTTGGAACTTCTATGGTTTCCCATGCCTAATGTGAGACTCTTGTGGGGTAGAGGAGACTGCTGACACAAAGCAGACAGGGCTGCAGAGGAAGGCATGGAGGAGCTGGAGCAGAGAGGAGGTGACAGGCTGCATCCTGAGGGCTGAATGGGAGACGCCATGGCAACGGTCTGTCCTGTACACTTTCCGTGTCTGCGTGCTGGTGCCTCCTATAGGCCTCACATAAGACGTGGGCACGGGTGTCCCATAGGCCTGTGTGTGGAGGTGCCCCACACCCACTGCCCATGGGGCCTACATGAAATGGACAGGATCGACAGAGCAGAGACAGGCGGACAGCGGCTGTTCGAACACCTTGTGCCTCTGTCTGAGGGGCTTCCCTGCCTCAGCTGTCACTCACGGTCACCAAGAGAGAACCAGAGCCATCAATGCTCCTATGCTTTTTAAAACAAAGTAAAAATCTAAAAGTCTTATATACGGATTTTTATGTTTTGTTGGTTTAAAGAAAAAAAAAGGAGAAAAGAGAAAGAAAAAATCCACCTTGTAGATAAAATAGAGCCTGCCTGGAGGCCAGTGCAGGCCAGGGCCGAGCCACAGTCTTCAGTCAGTGGATGGGGTGTGTGCAGGGGGTGCGCTAGAGAGAGGGACCTGGGGAGGTGGGACCTAGGGTGACTGCTGGGAAACATGAGACCCTGGCGTGAGTCTGAAGCCAGGGCATGGCGGGCGCACTGGAGAGCAACAACTGGCATCTTGCAGTTCCATTCCCTGTGCACCAGGAGCAGTCCCTGCGGTCCCCACAGGGCCTCCCACAGCCCTCCTGCGTGTCTCACCCCTGTCATGTCTTCCCCAAGTTTCCTGGGACCCCTCACTCCAAGATGGAATCCCTCCCCGCCCAGAATGGCTCTGTACTTTGTCTTCTTTCCTTCTTTACTGAACAGGCATTTGCAGAGTGCCTGGTCTGTGACCCACAGTGCAGGGTGGGGGAGTGGGGTGGCCCTGGGGACAGAACACACAACCTTGGGGATACAGAGGGAGCTGGGGTCAGGAGGAGGGTTGTCCTGGGACCGCTGGGACCTGAGGAGGGACAGGGCAGCCCTGAGAAACTACTGTGTGGGCTCCGAGGCTCCACTTGTGTCCCCGCTGGCTCCTTGTGGCTCCTCTAGGGGGCAGTGGGACTCCACTGGATGCCTCCTCCAGGGCCCCAGAGGCTGCTTGTCACTTCTCATCTTAGAATGGAGCCTCCAGGTTTAAGTTTGGCGTGAAAGGAAACGTCAGCACATGCCGGGTAGCTGGGCCCCAAGGATGAGTCTCCCATACTGGTGTGTGTGCAAGCTCCCTGGAGGCAGATTTGCTGTCACTGTGGATCATGAAGCCTGACAGTTAAGTGCACTTGGCTACCCTGATGTTCCCACAGACACAGGGGCTGTCCCCAAGCTGGGCTGGGAAGGAAGTCAGGTTTCTGTGGTCACTCCGTTCTGCCAGAGAGTCAGGTGTTAGGAGTAGGGTTCCCTTGACCCATTTGTCTTTCCTGCTCCGCCCCCTAGAATTTGGGGGCAGGGTACTGGGGCTGCAGCCTAGAACCCAGCACACGCTAAGCAAGTACTCTACCACTGAGCTAACAACCACAGGCCTCTTAATTTTTCCTTTGTTTCCTGTGATGGCCTCTGTAGCTCAGGCTCATTTTGAACTTTCAATCAGCCTGCCTCAGCCTCCGAGGAGCTGGGATGACAGGCCTATGCCTCCACGTGTGGCTCCCTCCTCCTAGTCCTTAGGTAGTTATAAGAAAACCCCTGGTTGTGCTTCACGTAGACCCAAGGATGTCTGGGACTCCCCAGCCAGCGCCCCTCCTCCCACGCCATGGCTCTATGTGAGGAAGTGGCACGGCACATTTGGTGACACTTCCCAGCTAGCTGTGCGGTCACGCGCTGTGTCCCCTGAGCTACCTCCTCCCCTGGACAGTGAGGAAGGCATCCACCTGCAGGCTGTCTACAAGCCTCAGTGACAGGGTCCTGGCCCCCAGAGCCTGGTGCCGGCGTACCTTCCCTGACTACGAACCCCTGCTGTTCTTTCTTCCATGGCTCCCGACGCTTATGTCCGAGCCTCCTGTGCACAAAGACCATCCCCACGGCTGTGTCCGAAACACCTGCTCCAGGCTCGTGGTTGTAATTAGTCACCATCCGGCATGCACGATGAATAGATGCATCTGGGCTCCCATGATCGTCCTCTGGGCCTCAGTTTCCTCCACTGCTCATGGGGCTCTCCATATTGAGAGTCTCAGAGGTAAAGCTGGTGGCATGGGTCTTCCATCCGAGACCCCTGTGAGGCTGAGGCAGGAAGAAAGCAGATTCGAGGTCTTCTTAGGCTGTAGAGAAAGGTCTAGGCTGCCTTGGCAACTTACTGAAAACTGCTCTTAAAATTCAAAGTATCAACAGGGCAGGGGTCGTGGTTCAGTGCTTGGGGCCCGGGGTTCAGTTCCTAACACACGCGCGCACACACACACACACACACACACACACACACACACGCTTTTTTCTTCAGAGGTAGCTTTGGATGAATGATCTGAGCGCCCATGGCCAGAGTACCTGCTTGCTCAGACAATTGATGGTTTGCAGATTTCCTTTCCAGGGGAGGATCCAGGTTAAATTCAGTTTTGCACTGCCATCAGAATAGCTCTCCCCCTGCCCCGATGCAGCACAGGCTGTGGGGTATCAGCTGACAGTTGCTGTGAGTTCCAGCTCGGAGGGCTGCAGTAAGCTGCCAGAGACTCTCGTGGCGGGACCTCTCAGACATGGGTCAGGGAGGCAGGTCTCCTGGAGTACATCTGGCAACATGAAGTTTGCATTGCCCCAGGTATTCTAGTGAATCAGCAAGGCCCTAAGACTCCAGGGAGGTGGCCCTTGTGGGTGACCGGCCTGTGAGGCTCCTGATGTTCATTGGTGGATGTGTTGAGTCCCTGATGTGTGTGTGTGTGTGTGTATGCGTGTGTGTATACATATACATACATTTATATATATATACATGTACATGCATACATATTTACATCCCACTGGCTAGTTGACTGTGGTCAGGTGATGTCTCAGTTTCCTACAGAGTGGATCTACTGCCCACATTTTCTTCTCAGAGCCAGAGTGACAATGTTGTCAGCAGGCCAAGGGGAGTTAAGCAGAGGACTTGTGGTCGGGCATGGTTGCACCCACACCCTCACCCCTGAGATCCTGAGCTGATGGACACTCCAGAGTGATCTGTGGCTCTGAATGGAAGAGCCTTGAAAGCAGGTGCCTTCAGGAGGTAGGGTCACTGGTGAGCCTGACCCTCCCTTGCAAACTGTGGGTCAGCTTTAGACCTGCCAGTGGAGGCTGTGTTCTCACAGCACGCTGGCCTCCCTTGACGGTCTTCTGGTTGGACATTACAGAGTGGAGTCTCCGACCTTAATCCTGAGCCACACCCTGCTCCAAACCGTCCTATAGAGCAAGCATCCTGGGCAAGGCTGTCTCTGCTGTCCCTGGGAGACAGTCACCCCGGTCTTCAGCTTCTATTGTTTTTTAAGTAAACATATAAAGTAATGGGTTTCATCACGGCATTTTTCACGTACGCACGTCATTATTTTGCGCCTACTCCCCTCCCTCACTGCATTCTTCACTTCCCCCTGTTCCACCTCTGTGGTCATCAGCATCTTAAGCTGGAAGAGAAGTCCTTCTGGGGTGGGGTGGGGATCGGGAGCTGCTTCGAGCTCATTCCTTCCAAAGACAATGGAGCCACGGACTTGTCCCTTTAAACATCCATGTGGTATGTGTGTTTGGTGAGACAGCTAATCCAATCAAATAATTAATATCCGTGCCACAGTTGGAGAGACCAGGGGCTTGGGATGTGGCTTGGCCAGCAAAGCGTTTGCCTAGCATGCATGAAGCCGTGGGTTCGATCCCTAGCACTGTATAAACAGTTGTGGTGCCACACAGCTACTGTCCCAGAGCTGAGAGCAGAAGGATCAGACAGATGTTCAAGGTCATCCTTATCTACACAGTGAATGTGAGGCCAGTCTGGGCTACAAGAGGGAATAAGAGTTGGGGTGTTGGAGCATGTGGGCGTGGCAGCATTTGGTGTCTTGCTCAAAGACAACAAGCCAATTAAGGGGATTACAGCTTTTGAAGGCAGAAGAAGCTGCTTGCTGGTCCTTTGAGGGGTGAGAGGTTGGGGAGGACAAGGGCCACTGGGAGGGCTGTGGGAGGTAGCTCTTTGCTTCTGGCACCTTCCAGGCTCTTCTTTATAGGATGCAAGGTGGTGATCAGGAGGGAGTGGAAGGGAGTGAAGTTGGGGAGTGGAGGGGAAAGCATGGAGAAGAACCTCTGGAGCAGAGGGCAAGAAGGAGCAGTCTGTAGTTTTGCAGCATGGACAGGAGTTCGCAGGTTCTCCGTATCTCCCAGGCACGTGGGCAGAAGGGACCACATTGGGAGAGTCAAGCAGCTGGAGTCACGTGACAGCCCTGAAGTTCTGGCTGGGAGAAGCAGCAGTTTAGGGACACACTGGGGTAGGAAGGGTGGAGGGTCAGAGAGCATGGCAGGCTGCAGGGGTGTGTGTGGTGGGTGGCTGGGTTCCGATGCTGGAGAGAACAGTGAAGAGTCGGGGCTTCACATGGGACGATGGCAGCCTGAGGTCAGTGTCGGCACATGCACATGGGGACGATGGCAGCCTGAGGTCAGTGTCTGTGCGTTTAGGCTGCCACCCGGGACCTTGTTGGAAGCAGAAGTCCTCTGGCCCTGGGCCTCAGATGCTCTGGGCAGTAGCATATGAACCTCCAAGGTGACTTGGTGCACAGCGAATTGGGAGACCCCTGTGTAGTCTTCTGGCTGACGTCAGAGCACAGACATTCTAGGTTAAGAGGAAGATGAGAAACGAGAGGCATGGTGTGGGAGGGATCCTGCTGATGGTGGAATCGCCAAGCAGTGAGCAAGAGCAGAGCTGAAGGAAGTGCCCACATGAAAATCACTAGGAACTCAGAACAGTAGCCAGGTGAGAACAGCCCACAGCCCAGAAAGGAAGGGAAGACCACCACTCCTCAGAGCTCCAGGAGCCCAGGGCCATTTCTCAACTGCCAGAGACTCAAACTCCCCCAAAGGTGTCTCCCATAGTCCCTGAAACCTGTGGATCTGCCGCCCTCCACAGCAAGGGATGGTAAGTGTGATTACTGATCACAGGTGAGTTGGGGCAGGTACCTAGGCTGTCCAGGTGTGACCTGTGTGATCATAGACAGCATCAGCTGAAGGAAGATTCTAGAAGATCAGCAGGTGAGGCTCGTAGCTGGTAGAAGATAGAGTAAGCAGAGAGCCCAGCCCTGAGGTCAGCTGTATTATTTTCTTAGAAGATGGAAGAAGGCAGGAAAAAGTCCTCCTCAGAGCTCCCTGGGAGGACCCCAGCCTGCTGACCATCCCTGTGAACCCCACTTTGGACTTCTGATCTCTGGAACTACAGACTGTAAGGTTTTGATGCTTTAAGCGCTAAGTTTTCTACAGCCTTCTCGGAGGTCTGTAAATGTTGGGGTGGGGATGGAGTTGGTGGGCTTGGGAGCTGGTGGCTTTCAGTGAGAGTATGGTATGGTGCTTCACCATGGCTGTATGAGGCAGAAGGCAAAAGCCAGCATTTTGGGAGAGGAGAGGTGCAGGTAGTGGGGTCTCAGGGACTCATGGAAACCAGAGAGGGGGAGGGGGAACTTGATAGCCCACTGTGAAAAGGATAAAAAAGCAAACAAACAACCAACCAGGGGGAGGCTGTGAGCCTTAGGAGACAGGGGACAGGGCATCCAGGATTCCTCTTTTTGGCTCTTGATGGACATCTCAACCTAGGCTCAGCAGGGTGGGCCTCAGGAAGGGTCAAGGGTCCTGCAGGAGACCCTGGGGTACTCAGATGCCACCATAAATGAGAGCCTGGGTTGCCAGGAGACTCCCCCCTCCCCAGGTATGAGGGCCAAATGTGGCTCATGTTCTCGTGTGGCCTGCAGGGGGCGCAGTGGAGTCCCCATCGCAGTCACATCTCAACCGCCCTCCTTGGGGAAGTTCCAGTTTCACATTTGTCTAGTAAACAGCAGCTGGCTGCCCGCCCTTCATTTACCTGTCCCCTAGGAGCCATTGAGCTACAGCAGAGACTACTTTACAGGCAGGAGGGCCACAGGTGACTGCAGCCTGCTGGGCTGGCAGCTCGAGGACCCGAGGGAGTAATGTGGGTATTGCTTTCTGCAGTGAAAGGAGCCGGCTCTTGCCAGAAAACAACTGCTGTGTAACCAGAAATGAACACACCAAGCCCCGTGGGGCAGAGGGAAGGCCTCTCAAGTCCATTGTTTGGTTTTGAAAAATGGGTTAAACATTAGGAAGTGATTAATTTTTCTGTGGCTGTCTAGCTCTTGTGAATGTCAAAGTTGGTCATGTCTCTTCATTCACACCCCTACCCCCCATTTACCGAAGTCCTACTGTGTGCCGGGCTTGCGGATGCAGCCCTTAGCCAAGGCAAGCGTTGTCCTTCTCTCCTGGGACCCACAAGGTGTAACAGTCAGTGAGCAAGCTGGCGTCCAACACCAGGGTTTCAGTGCACAGTGGGCTCAGCAGGTGGGCCTCACATGGTACCTGGTAGCGGGTGTGGGGGTGTGTGGGGTGCAGGGAGGGTGGGGGCAGGTGGGGGGGGATAGTCCGGTCTTTATAAGCACTTGCAGAATTAAGAAGTGAGCACTTCCTGTACTAAGATAGCAGAAGCTGAACCGGGAGGGAGATGGTACGGTCTGAGAGCGAGAGAGAGAGAAAGCTGTGTGAGCATGGTGCCTGGAATCCAGAACAGCCTGGCTCTGCTGTGCGCAGAGTGGGTGGGAGATGTGAGAGGAACTCAAGGAGCCACCCTGTCCTCCAGGCAGATGAGGGGAGGCCACTGGACACAAAGGGAGAAGATGGCAAACACTTCCGACAGATCCACAGACTTGCCGATGTGTGGGAAATGGAGTCCTGGCGGGGCCCAGGGTGACTGCTGCTCCTTCCTTAAGCAACTGGTGGGGAAGGGAGAGGTGGAGACTGGGAATCTCAGGGATGTTAACTAGAAATGCCTCGTGGCAGGCGCAGGGAGGTCACGCAGATGTATCCACATCTGGAATCTGTGAGAGGGGTCTGTGCAGCCCTGTCCAAAGTGGTCCTGGGAAGCCTGGCCTTGTGCGGCCTCGTGCCATTAGGAGCAAAGGCCCGGAAACAGAACCTCGTGGGTCTACTCTGCTCTCTGTGGGATGCTTGTGGGAGCTTTGCAAATTTGTCATTGAGGCTGTGGTTTACTGTCCCTCCTCGAAATCTGGCGACGGATCAGAGTCTGGCACCTGCAGTGCGTCTGATGGACATGATGCACTGTGAGATTTCAGAGTATAGAATTTTCAGGAAGCAGGAATTCTCGGAGAGGCTGGGATTAGGCAGTCTCCTTGGTGATCCCTTCAGGTTGGGTGGTGTACACCCAACTCCACTTCTGGAAGTTACCAAGAGGCAGGGGCAGGTGGGCCCAGCGAGAGGTCTTCAGGGGGGGAAAGCTTTGTCCAAACTTACTTGTGTGTGCACCAACCACAAAATGTCACGAGGGTTCCAGACCAGTCCCCTTGTCATGCCTGTGGCCTTCACTTTCATTTACTAATGAAGTTTGTGGTTCCAGTCTTCTGTTTAAGAGGCACCCTGGTCCTGTGCTTCCTTCTGGTTTTTAACCCCAAAGAGGCTGCACCGGTGTCTGTCCTACTTTCTGTTCCGAAGCCTTGTGAAGTTCCCGCTTGTTACCAACCCAGAGTTATGCTTCTCCCAACTGCAAAACTGCACCCCGCTGCTGCGCATGCAAAGGGACCTTTGCAGACTGCTGTCACCCTGGTATGTCCCAGTGTGCACTTCTTTTACATTTGGGGATTTTTGAAAAGTGAATAGACTCATTTCTGGCTCTTATAGTCTAGTTAAAAAACAAACAAACAACAAGCCCCGCCCAAACCCCTATTGTGTTTCCAGACCTCATGGTAAATGAGGTCCCTGCAGGAGCTCAAGGCTCAACCATGAAGCCCAAAGTCTGTTCGGTGATGCTACCGGGAACCAATAGCAAATATAAGCCAGTATATGTCAAGATCCCAATACCTGGCAGGTGGCAACTATTGTCCCCATTTTGCATCAGGGGAAACAGAGGAATGGGCCAAATTTATGTTCACCAAGTAAAGCTTGCATGGAGATATAGAAGACGGGCCTACTTTGAATGGGTATATAGTTTTGTTCTTGTCTTTGGCTGTTGATGCTGGCCTTTAGGGAAGTGTGGAAGGGCTTCAGAGCAAGGAAAAGAACATTGCCATGGTTACAGCAAACAGCTTAAGGGGTAGAGCCAGCTGGGGGTGGGTGGTACCTTGTGTGTCTGTGTGTGTGTGTCTGTGGGTGTTGGGGGGCCTTGGTGGGAGTTCCTACCTATTCAAGCCATTGAGTCATTCCCAAGAGCGGGTGTTGGGGACATTCTGTAGGTCCCACCTCATAGGATCCCACAAAAGTAGAATCTGCACTGGCCACCGGGAACCAAGTGCCCAAGGACACTTCTGGAATCGGGACTCTCTGGGTTGTGGAACTCTTTGGGGATTTCTGATCCAAGCAACCAGAGGGGACCTGGGGCCTTTCAGGGGACCTGAGGCCTTTCAGGGTAAGTGTTTAGAGTCACAAGGACTCATGCAAGTTCCTGTCAGGGCTTGAGACATCTGTCCACATGGTCCTGCTGGTTGCTGGCACTGGAAGGGATGAGGATGGGGGTCTAGAACATTCCAAGGGCAGATCATCGGTGGGTAGAGTGAGTCCCTGAGGCACAGGCCACCCTCCCCACCCCCCCACCCCCGTCTTTAGGGCAAAGCTCTCAAGGGTGGAGGACATTTGAATAATATGAAGATTTTTAAAAATGGCAATTCCTGGCACCTCTCTTGGGTCCTTTAACTCTGAAAGGAGACAAGCTGCTCTGAGGAGAAAGGCAGCTAGAAAGTCCTGGAACTTTCTGGAATGTATGTTTTCAGGTTTGATGATCAAAGGTGCCTTCCCTCTCCTCTGGTGGCTTTTGTTAGATACTCAAACAGAAAGCCCCCCCCCCCACCCTCCACTGTTTCCAAATTACTTCAGGGACTCTGGGACTTCCTGGAAGTTGGCCTAAGGCTGACTCATCGATCTGTTCCTGCCTGTGACCCCAAAAAGAGGACCAGAAGGCAGATTACAGCAGGGCTTCTGTGGGGAGCATGGGGCAGATTTGAATTGACCTTGTGGCCCTATGACCCTGAGCAAGCGTTCCTGAGCCAGCGTCCATACAACACAGCCAGCACCTTTGTCCAAAGATGATACACTATGTGCATAAACAAAAGCCTTCCCTGCTATCTGAACCCCACTTTTCAGGCTGCTCCAATCCCCCACCATCACTGGAGAAGCAGACACACCCAAGGAAAAGATGCTCTCAACTGTTTTATTGCTAAGCTGTCATCATACAAGCCGTATAAAAATACTTTACATATAGCAAAAATAAACTACAGGAAACTGGAGATTAAAATCGTTTTGCATAGGAATACGATACACTCCAACTCCTCAGACAGTCAGGGTTTTCCCAAACCTCAGCCTTCAGGTACCACTGGGGCAACGTCCAGGAGCCTGCGAATTGTGACGCTCCCTGTGAGGGCTGAGAGGTGACAGGGGGACTGGGATACTCTGGCACGATGTCCGGGATGTTCCCACAGTATGCTCTGGCCAACCACAACGCTGGGGCTCCTACTCACGTGGTCATAGCACCATCTGCACCCAGTCCTTCTAAAGCCTGGAAGGGCAGGGACCTTGGGCCCCAGGGCTGCGTGGAGACAGCATTAACCCTTTGACTCCCAGTTCCCCACCGTGATTTTGGAGGGGTCTGCTCAGGGAAGTACCGCTCTTGCCCACCCCTAGAGTTAGCTGTAAACAGACTGGGTTAAGAGCGATGGTGGCTGTGTGCCGAGGCACGCGTAAGTTAGTCATAGGTAAAGGTGACGTGACCTCATTGAAGCAGCTGGCTGGATTGCAGGAAAGTCTCTTGCTCTGCACCTGGCTGGTTTGGGTCCAGGAAGCTCGATGCCCAAGGGTTGGGAGACGCCAGGGGCTGAGGATGTGTCGGGTCCTTCAAGGCTGCCCTTTCAGCAAGGAGTTCAGGAATGCTGTCCCTAGCGTGGCCACCCGTGTCTTTTATGGAGTGCCAAGTGAACACGGTTGTTAAGTAGCCCCCGACAGTCTGTCAGTGCTGAGCACTGTGGTGCAAAAACAGAGTAACTCGGCCTCCCTTTGGTTCTGACAAAGCACGCTGGCTTCAGAGCTCCCTGTATGCCGGCACCCCTGGTAGCTGAGGATGGCTGGTGGTGGTGGGCGGTGGATGGCCAGGTTATTGGATGTGAACAAGCTATCCCAGGTCTCACTTCATCCATGGCTATGGTGTGCTGGAGAAAGGTGGCTGTCCTTCAGATGCTGCACACGGGGTCACCTATGAGGACTCCATGTGGCTGTCAGTATCAGCCTGCCTGTAGGATCTCGTCAGTCCATGGAAAGACAGGGTTCTGTGGCTTTAAATCAAAACTACCAACTAAACCCTTTGAGTACAATTCTCAGGGTCAACCCAGGCTTGAGGCTGAAGGAGGAGCCAAGAAAAAGATGCCCTCTCCTCCCCCAAAGTCCCCTCCCTCCTGTCCCGAGGTCCTGACAGGACTCGGGTGAGTCTTTGGATTTGTTTTCTGGAATGAAAAAAAAAAATCAAGAATACACCATTTCTCTTACAGAAAACTGAGATATACGTGTTTTAAAAAGACATCTGACCATTTATAAATATATTCTAACTCCCAACAGGGGTGAGCTATTTTGAGGGCAGGTAAAAAGCATCAACATACAAGTAGGAAAATAAAATTTAATTCCCTACTAATCGGGGTGGATAGATATATGTACTCCCCAGGGGCTGTGTCTCTGTACAATCAGGAAGATGTGCGGACTTTGAAGGGTGAGTACCACATTCAGCATCGTCACCAGGAGTAACAAGGACACACTTCCACTTCGACCCTTCTGATCCACATACGACGTGCCCACCTTCACCACCCAGGCATCTTCTCCCCCATTCGCTCAGATCAGACTGCGTCTTCCCATCCTGGAAACGGTTTATAAGCGATCACTCCCGGCGAGGCTTCCTCCTGGTGTCTGCAACGGACCAGACTTTCCTGATAGCTGTCTGCTGCTCATACACTTTCTCTAGCCTGTCTGTCTGGAAACATGCTGCTTTCTGTCCTTGGCTATTTGGTATACTTGTTTATGAGAGGGTTTCTTAGACTATCCAGCTAAGATAGTCTAAGGGGGAAAGGCATTGTACACACGTGCGTGCGCATGACACACACACACACACACACACACACACACACACGTACACACAGAGTCTGAGCCACTGGGAAACCCTCTTGCTGACATGGTTAGGAGATTAATGGGAAACGAGTTGGCCCCTTTTCACCCTGTGGACAATGCAGTTGAGCTACTCGTTACAATAGCAGGAAGGCACTTAGGTAAAAACACTGACACATCTGAGGAAGAGCCCGATTCTCTCATGTGCAAAAAGTGGCTCCCAGCCAGGGCAAGTGAGAAGTGATCACTCACCAAACCCTCGTCCCCCTTCCCCAGAGAAGTTGGTATTGCTAAAGTCAGAAACTTCTGTCCATGCAGCGGCCAGCAGAGAGGCAGGAAGTGCCTAGAATCACAGAGGCTTAGTGCTCAATCAACTCCTTGTGGGCTTTCTGGGTTCACAAAAAGAATTCTGCTCAGGTCTGTGCTTGGGGTAGGTGGAGGGAAAGCCTTGCGCGGTTGCTAGGGGAAAGAAACACTAGGTATCAACCGCAAACTGTCTTTTCATGCTCAAGCTGAACCCTGGGCACAGAATCAGAGAGGCAGCCATAGCTGGCCCAGGTCCCAAGAAGATTTACCTTGGGATGATGGTCTTGACAAGGAAACTAAGATGTAACAAACCCACTGTGGGTATTCAGATGCTCTGGCTTGCTTCTCTGCCTAGCAGACAGCGCCGAGTAGTTGCTTTACGTGCCTGACAATGGCTACAGGGGCATCTGCAGTTGTGGCAAGCAGAGAAAGTAAGCTCAGTCTCATGACTAAGAGAGCTCTGTTGGAAGGGAAAAAAAACAAACTACCAGGAGAAGAAGACTGGATCATGTGGTGTGCTTGAAGTTGGGAAAGGGTATGTCCACGGGGACACAACCCGGCCAAGCAGGGCTTGCTCACACTAAGGCACATACATGCTGGGCGGATATGCCTGAGTTACACGTGCGGATCATGCGGGGAGTGCTTTGGAGTCTTGAATGCACTTGGAGGCTTTAAATGCATTCAGGTAAAAAAGAACAGCACGGTGCGACCAAAGCCCACACTTCCCTGCTTTGAGTTTAGGTTAGAGGGAGATTTCAGGCCCTTTGTTCCATCTGGTGGTGGCCGTGACAGAAACACCTGCAGGCTTTGATTGGGTTTGGTGGCTTTAACTCCTTAATAGTCAATGCAAAGACCTAGAAGGTTCTCCCAGCCCCTGGATGGAGGAGGATGGAGAGGGGCCTTCCAAACTGTTGTTCTCAACAGGCGGCCTGGGCTGGATCCTGGATCCCTGCAGCAGGGTCAGGGAGTAGCTGCTGAAATCCAGAAGGGGAAAAACAAAAACAAAAAACCAGAAGCTGGCAGACATGTACATGTGTTATAACTTAAGGCTGAGAAGCTGGAACAGGTGGTCCTGTGAGGGCAAGGCAGTTCGGCTTTGGAAAGAGAAAATTCAAAATAAAGCTTTTGCTATGGCCCAGCCTGGGCACAGATGATGATCCAGTTCAGTTCCCACAGAGGCCTGGAGTTCTCAAGCCCGTAAGTCAGACTCTTGGGCCATGTTCTTTTGGTTGATTTGTCTAAAGACCCTTCCAGAGAGAGAGGAGCCATGCGTGTGAGCCGGGGCTCTATCTCAGTTCCTCCAGTTCTCCCCCAGCCCCTACCCCGGGGTCTCGGGAAGCTCCACATCTCGGTGAGCTGAGAAGGGCGTTTGGTCAGCAGGCAATTGCATGTCCATCCGGTCGCCATGGGCATGAGCTGAGATCGCTCTGGAGAGGCAGCAGGCTCCTATACCACCAGCCTGCGCTGTGCCCACACACAGTGTTCCAGTCAGAGACGGCAGGAGGAGACGGAGAGGGTCCAAGGTAGAAGGCGTCTTGCGATAATGGCTGTTTCTAGGTCTGATTTCTGGGGGGAGGTCCTGAAAACTCCTTCCTGATGATTTCATTAACTAGAAAAGGGAGAGAGAACAAAGACGATGCGTGAGATGATGCTCAAACCAGGCATCCAGTGAGACGCTATTTGATCATTTAACCATCTTAACATAAATGGTTACATCACTGCTCCCAGCCAAGGCCCCTCAGCTGATGGTTCACACGGTAACGTGTTCAGCTCTCTCCCTTTCTGTCCTTCAGTTCACGTACTAAAGGACACGCACTAAAGTAGCCACCGCGTCTACCAGACTGCGTCTGTGATCACAACATGGGATCCTATCAACATCTGATCCAAAAACAGAGCCCCTAAATTCAAGGGCCCTTAAAAAGACAGAAGGGTGGTGGTGGTGAGGGGGGGCTCCAGTCCTAGATAACTGACTGCCCACTTAAATCAATTTTCTATTTTTTTAATCAGCACAACCAGGGGTCCCACACTGCTTAAGGATTGTTCTTGAAGGCTCCAGGAGTAGAGGGGTCAGGGGCTTAGGAGCCGGCCCCCTCCCTGGTCAGTCTGTGGTTCCAATAGGAACTGTGGGCATTACGCCAGCCCCTGGCCTGGACATGCTATCTGGCCTGTGCCAACTGGGCAGCTCTTCTGAGGTGTGAGTTACTGGAATGGGTAGGGAGGATCTGGCCACAGGCTTCCCCGGATCAGCTGTTCTCATCACTAGCACACACAGGCTGCAGAGCCTGTCCCCACAGCAAGGGTGCATCTTCGGTGGCATTAAACGGATCCCAGGGCGGGAAGGATGTTTCTCCCCACAGCTCATCTGAGCTATTTTCTGAGTGTTCCGGGTAGAAATGCCATCGAAGGCAGAGAAGCTGCCAGAGACCCTCCCCGTTCTGGGCTCTCTGAAGTCTGAGGTGCTTTTTCCTGGAAGGCCCCTTCCAGGATGAGTCTGTGACCCCCCACATCAACAGGGGTGGTGATAGGTACCGTTTTAATGAACAGGCTAATCCAGGTTTGCCTCTGAACCCAACTGGCTGTGTGACTTGACTGGTCTGTGACTCAGGTTCCTTGTCTCTAAAGTGGGGATCGTAGCCGATACCGCTTTTTAGGATGGTGGTTTTCTCTTTTACATTTAACTTGTGTGTTAAAGGGTGAGGTAAAGGATGCATCATGGCGTGTAAGAGGAGGTCAGAGGACAACCTGCAGAAGTCCGTTCTTTCCTTCCGCTGCATGGGTCTCAAAGAGAGATCCGGGTCATCAAGCTTGGCAGCAAAGCACCTCTACCCACTGAGCCATCCCTCTGGCTCTGTTTTTGCTTTAAAGGGTCTTGATATGTAGCCCAGGCACTTGTGATACAGACTGTGCTGGCCCTGAACTGATGGGCAATCCCCTGCCTCTGTCTCCCAAGTGCTGGGATTATCGACATGCACCACTGTAACTGGACTTATAACTGTGAGGATGCTAACCACGGGTGGGCACAGCACTGGGCCGGGTGCATGGCGTTGGACAGCTGTTAGCGGTCGTGGTCAGGGGCACTCTGGTGTCCCTTCAGTGCTTTGCGTGAGAAGGTTGGGCTCGGTGTTCCCCGGGTTCGTGCTGGAGTCAGAGTCGAGGTCAGAATACCACTCCGATGTGACTTGACTGTAAGCCTGGCTTTCCTGATCTAACCATTACATGCCTCGGTTTCTCAGCCTATAAACTGGGTCTAAAAATATTACTATTTCCTAGTGCTATAAGTGGATACACCATCAAGTCAGTGACCACAGTGCCCGGGATAGAACAGAGCATAAGATGTATTGGGTATGTTCAAGAATGAGTCCTGAAACCTTAGTGGAACAAACACTTCCGAGACATTAAATAGCTCTGTTAATGGGGCCTCGGGAGCTGGACTCACACAGTCAGCTGAGTGGGACTGCGTGGGCAGGTACTGAAGTGCAGATACCAGCCCACTCCTTGGGGCCTTACATGGGAAAGTGAAGGTGCCAACCCCAACTCTGCCCGGGCAGCACTTCCAGGACCCAGTGAGTGGCACCCGGGCCCTCACAAATGGTCAGCTCCCTCTGAGGAGCACGGGACTGGGAAGCTGGCTGACCTCTCAGCGGCCCGAGAGAAGTGGTGTTGCCTTCTCCGGAGGGGGCGGTGTTCCTACTAGCTGAAAGCTACCTCCCAGCCACGTCAAGAACATTCAGCCAACGATTCCCACTTCAGACCTTTACACTGTGGGCCAGTGGGTGAGCTTGCTCTCAGGTCCGGCCACTTCCAGCAAGCTCTCATGTTTCTGAAATCCCACTTGCACCCCTGGCTGTAGGGGAGAACACATACCAACTGGACAGTAGCAATTGCATGGATCTAGGTCAAGCTAAAGACTCAGGGCTTTGAGGAGCTCTTCTCAACCCCTCCACCCAGGTGTCCCCTTACAGGTCACTAGAATAGGGGACAGCCTGCCACCCTTTGAATGGAGCCCATAATACCCACTTATGACTTTCTACCCATCACTGCCCCCCTTAGGAAGGAGAGTCCAGCATGGCCTGTCACCACCATCTTGGTCCTCTGTCCGTCTTCCTCACTCTCTCCATCATGATGAAGTTCTCCTATGCCCCAAACTCCTGCTCTGGGCCAGTTCCACCCCCCCCCCTTAGGACCCTGCGTGCAACCTGTCCCTGTGTGACCTCCCTTCCCGCCACACTCTCAGCATGCATGGTCTCAGCTTCCAGCTCTCCAACTCACGCCACCAGCAAACCTCTGGTCCTCCGTGCCCCCCGCCAGGCTGATGCCATCCCTGCCTCTTCTAAGGTTTGTATCTTCCGCCCATGCCATTTGCAGCTCGGAGGCTCCTCGAAGCCGGATGTGCCGGCTCTCCTGTACCCTCCCTTCCTGGCTACTCGCTACTGCTGTGAGTGCTTGCATGTCTGGCTGTATCCTGTGCCCCAGGACATAGGAAGTACCCAGTAATAGCATGGGGATCTTAGATGACACAGATCTCAGAAAGGGGTGGACACTTCAGGTCCCATGGCAGAGCGGGGTATGGCTCCCAAGGGTGACTCAGAGGTCTGAGTTTGACCCCTCCTTTATTCATCCACAAATCCCCTGAGTATCTTCCCTCCTCGGGCCGTGAGTCCCCACATAGCCCCACCTTCTGTCCTGGTTCTAAGACTACCTATTCCTGCGCGCACACACACACACACACACACACACACACACAGACAGAAGTCAGTGTGAAATCCCTAGGTCTCACAGATTGAGCCGTGTGTAGGATCGTGTGCACAGCTGGTGTTTTGGGTGGCTATTACTGGCCTAGAAATTTCATCTACAAAAGAATGAACCGTGCAGGTATTCTGAGGATGGTGGGACTATTTAATTCTCACCTCAACCCCAGTAACACAATTACGCTGTTGATAGATGCTGTAGAGACTGGTGTTCTCTTGCCGTGGCAGGCAAAGGGATTTAGATTTGGATCCAGCCTCTATAGCTGGCCAAAAAATTGTTCTGCAAGGTTTTGTATTCACCCCTTTTTGTTTCTGGAGCCCCAGAATCCTCACTGTATTTTGTGTAGGAAAAGGCCAGGTAGCTTCTGAGTGACAGTGGGCAGGGTCCGACCTGCCTGAAAAGTACCATGTTCTAAGGCCGGGAGTGAGGGACAGGCTGTCACAGTGCTGCTAACTTTAGGGGCAGGACTGAGGATGAACGCATCTTTAACTTCAGTGTGACTTTAAATATGACCCCTAAATCTGCCACCAGAAAACACAGGATAGTTTCTTGGGGGAATGGGGTTTGTGACAGGGTTTCTCTATTGTAACTCTGGCTGTCCTGGAACTCACTCTGTAGACCAGGCTGGCCTCGAACTCACAGAGATCCACCTGCCTCTGCCTCCCGAGTGCTGGGATTAAAGGGCGTGTGTCACCACCACCTGGCTGACCGGTTTTATTTTTGGGGTTTTTTGTTTTGATGGACAGACTTTTAAATGCATCAAAATGACAGCATCTTTCCGTTTCATTGGCTGTCATTCATATACAAAGAGGTACTAAAACTCTTAAGAATATAAATCAATAAAAATGGCTGCAGACATATCAGTAGGGTGGTGATGCCAGGGCCCAATAGGCCCTTTGGGTAAAAGGCTGGGTACTCTTTTTAGATTTGTGGATGCTGGGGCCTCTCTCAACTATTGAGACAGCTATGGGCAAATCAACATCATTGTGTCTCAATAAAACTTTGTTGACAGAACAGGTTGGGGGCCAGATCAAGCCTCACCACCATAGTTTGCCAGGGGCAGAGAGGTAAAAGAGTAGGTTATTCTCTTTGCCTTCCTTGGTTTAGTAGTAAAGTTCTAGATGCTAGAATCGACTTGTCCAGGGATTTGTTAGGACATTCAGGTGTCTGCTTGCTGGGCCCCTGCCTTTATTAGAGCACCAGGCTCTCAAACTTCACCTGGCAGACAGAAAGCCACTGCTATGGAGAGTTACAAGGCAAGGGACCCTAGAAGGTTCTTCGGGCAGCCCCCCCTCCTTGGCTGCTGACTCTGGAATGGCACAGGAAGGAGCAGAGAGGCCTCACTCACTGCTGCTGTCCTAAACCTCATCTGCTTTCTACTATCTGGCCGAACTGTAGCCGGAGAGCCTCTTCTGCAGTCGGGGCAGGGTGCCAGAGACTGTATTCGAGGCCTGGAGTGGCCAGCCTGACTCCTCTGCTGTGCCCAGGTCAGGCAGACATCATATCTGATGACACAGGAGGAGTGCCTGGGGGAGTCTCCTCCAGAGGCCAGCAGCAACTCTGGGCTGTCACTCACACGCAGATGTTATCTGAGGATGTAGCTACCCGGCTCATTTTCTGGAGAAATGTCCTTGTAACTTGTCTCAGCCCCCTTCCTGGGCTCTGGACACCTAAGACCACTAGAGAACTTTCTAGAATATAACCATCCACACAGGCTCAGTGAGAACAAAATCCCACGGTGGGTGAAGGGCCAGGTCGGAGGGAGGCTGACAGCTGGAGCATCGGCCGAGTCTCAGGCCCAAGAGGTGCCATGCACCCTTGAGGGACCTAGAAGGGACTTCCCTCTCAACAAAACTTCTCTAGTTTTTATTAGCCTGATTCCTGAGCCATGGTGGATACTCAGTAGGGGAGTGGCCAGAAAAAATGAATACCCTTGACTGTGGCAAAGTTTGAATCCCTGTTGTTGGATGGGATGTGCATCTGGCCTTCCCAAGAAGGGTCACTGTAGTGTTGGGGTGCCTTTATCCCTTGTCTTCGGGGAAGTGGGGGCTCTGAGCTGCCAGCTTGTCTGCATACACTGTGGGCATAGCTTTTACTCATCCTTTTTCCTGGGATTTTAATGTGACTCTTCCAAGGACATTCGGATCTTGCCTGAGGGTAAGGGGGTTGCATTCACCAATGAAAAGAAGTGGGAAGCTGGCTTTGGCCCAGCACCCTAACAGTGCCAACTTAACCGCTGGCCCAGAGAGCTCAGTGGTACCAGCTGCAAAGTCAGGCTGATTCCACAGCAAGGGCACAGGAGCATCAAGTCACCTCCTTAGCCCTTGGGGACTATATTATCAAAGAGCTTCCCAAGCTTGCCCCATCCAGTCTGATCCGGCCACCTGACCCCTCTATGCAGCCCCAGAGGCCAAAGTCAGTGAAGTTCATTGGAGTGGGGAGGGGGGGAGCCAAACAAGAGCATTCGAGTACTATGGAAAAGCCACTCTCACTCCTGGTCACAGATCAAGTCAGTGCGCGTTAGTAACAACTTAAGGGCCAAACCCCTGAGCCACGGTTCAGATGAAACACTTCTGATTGGCTTCCGAGGGCTCCTATTTAATACAGAGCCCCCACTCCTGAAGGAAAGCTGAGTATGGACAGCATTGTCTTAGAGCAACTGACCCTGTAAGGCCACTCCTGTAGGGTGCGGGGTCCCCCAGGACAGCATGCAAACCCTTGCGCCCACCCCCACTTCACAGACTGAGAATCTTGGGGCTGTCCAGCCCTCGAGAGCAGGAGTGCTATCTGCAAGGACGGTTGGCCACGGAGAAGAGGGGGCCTCGAGGCTGGCGCATTCTCTCTGACTTAACCGTGAACTGGAGGCAAGCAAACACAGCTGGTGACCCCAGGGAGAAGGAGAAGAATCGTTACCTTTCACTTTGATTTCTCGGATCAAAGACCAGTCATTCAGTCTCATAATATGTTTTGTATCCAGCTAAGGTGTGTGTCTATCAGCTCTGAAAGAGATGTGCAAAACCATTTTTGAGAAGAAAAGGAAAAGTTACCTTTGAATTCTATCATGCTTCGAATTTGTCTCCAACTATTCAACCCAGGACAGGATGTCATCCTTGCACTGGAGATTCTGTACTATTTAATTTCTGGGTCTGGGTGAACTCAGCAACTGGGGTCAGTACCACTGAGATGAGGGACTTTATGCAGACCGGGGTGGGGGGGGTGTCTCTGAGGCAAATACATCAGCAAGATGAGGAGCTGTGCATGTCTTTAAGGCCCATCTCAGGGATAAAATAAAGTTGGCTTTCCCTAGAGCCAAAGAAAATGCATCCTGGGAGGGACCCATCTACTGTGACATTCACTCCTTCTCCCTAGAGGTCGTGCGCATCTCGACAAAGTTCCCCAAAGTTACTCTCTTCAAAGCCTCTTGCCCTAAGAGCACTGAAGACACCAGAAGAAAATGAGATCTGTCACTGTTTTAAAAATCTTTTTCCTTCTACTTGGAGAGCTTCCTGCCACTCAAGCTTTTGGAGCCCTTGTCTTCCCTGTACCCCCTGGAGGGCACACACAAAGCCTAAGCCCCCCTTGATACAAAGAACTGCAAGTCTCTGAGATCTTCTGTTTCTCAGGGTGGGGTAGGGGGCAGAACTTGAACCCACTCTCAAGGAAAGTCGGGACTCCCTGGGCCTCAAAAGTCAGGCCTGAACTTCCAGCAGGGGTAGGGTTGGTCCCAGGCTGACCTGGGACTGCAGGACCCAGGTGTCCATCTGGCTCTCACAACAGCAGAGAGTGTGGAGACCCTGCCTTTCCTGGTCTCTCTTGAGACACAGATGGCTGCTCTCCAGTGTTCCAGGAGCATGAGGCTCCTCGGCAACCTTGGCTGGCCTTCCCTGTCTGCACGGTGACACCTCCTCCAGAACCCACAGCAAGTGTTATCAGGCCGTTCCTTCTGGTGTTGAAGCATAACCCTCTGGACAATGGCCACGTTTAGGGGTTTGGTTTTAGCTCAGGCCAGCACCCCTGAATGGCATACTTAGGATGTCTACTCTGTAGCTCAGACTTTTCATGGCTAGAAACACTCCTGCCTCCAAAATCCTATGGACTCCCTTTCTTTCTTTACTTACTTATTTTTTTTGAGACAGGGTCATATGTATCCTAGGCTGCCTTCCAGGATGTAGCTAAGGATGACCTTGAACTTCTGATCTGCCTACGATGAGATTACAGGCACGTACCAGCATGTCTGGTATATGAGGTACCAAACCAAGGGCTTGCTAGGCAAGCACTGTACCAACTGAGCTACATCCCCAGCCTCGTTCCCACCGTGGGAAATACAGATGACCACCCTCAGCATTCACAGACACTTCACAGCTTACGGTTCATCTGTACACAAATGCTTCTAGGTCTGGCCCGGATCACAGACTAACTGCTATTACTTAGCCTCAGCCTGCAGATGAGGTCCCTGCCTGTCAGCAGGGTAACCTGTCCCCTCCCCCAGCTGTTGCTCCTAGTAAAACAGTTCAAGGCCAGAGCACTTAAGTCCGGAGGTCCTGCCTCCATGATCTCAAAAGCTGGTACCAAAGAAGGCAACCCTGCACCTCAAAAAGGCAGCACCTCTCACTGAGGTTTGTGTGTGCCGAGGCGCAGTTTCCTGTCAGTGAGGTGGTTTCTCAGCTGCTCTTGGTGGAAGCCAGAGGCAGGGCCTCACTCAATCTGAGGCCTACAATTCAACTGGGGGCCTTGACTTTTCACAGCCCATCCCTCGATGCTAAACACAGGCAGCCCCAACTGCGGCCTCTCAGCTTGCTCAAGGTTCGGAAGAAGCCCTGTTCTCAGGCAGAGGAAGAAGAGGATTGTCCCTGCAAAGCCATGGCATAGCCCAAGACCTACAACCACCACCAACCTTTCTCTGGTATCTACATGCCAGCTCTAGTCCCTAAAGAGCCTCTTTGAGGTTTGAACCAACCCTGCCTTCCAGAGTCAGGAAACCCTTTCACCCTACACCCCTCTCCTCAACTGGGCGTGGAGGGGTGGGGGCTGTCAGCCAGGAGCCAGCCTGGGAATCCTGATTCAGGGTTTCCTAAATTTGAAAGACCTTCAGCATGCACTAGCTACCTTTGGAAACTTCTGGAATGAGAGCACTGTGGCAATCAAATTCTCACGTGGTCTCTCATGGATCCTCAGTTTCCCCGATTGTGCAATATGAACACCTCTGGGGCATGAGCTGTGCTCATTGGCAGGAGCTTAGCAACACTACCTCTGGTCTAATGAAGGGGGTAGGCTGAGAACTCTGATAACACCATTCTGCCTGCCTGCGTGTTCCAACAGGAAGTAGGCTCTGTGGACCCCTGTGAGGGTTCTGGCCAGTTCCTGGGACTATGGAGGCGGACACCAAGATGCATTTTGTAAGGGCACCGTGCTGCTGAGGCACCTTCCACAGACAACCCCAAGTCATCGGTCTTCAGCTCCCTGCTCCGTTTGGGGGCGAGTCTCCAAGGCTACAGCTGACAGCCTCAATAAGACACTACACTTGTGCCCGTGGGGACTGTGGATTAGACAGTCAAGAACTAATTTGCTTAAGCTACACCAGTTACCATGAACGCACAGGGAGTCACCAGACTCGAGGATCTGTCATCTGGCTAGCTTTCTAACTCTGGGGCCACAGGCACACGTGGGCGGAAGTCTCAGCACACATGGGAAAGTGCTGTTTGCAAGTTTTGGAACAAGCAGGTCCATGGCCTTTTCAGTCTGCTGGCTCTAACGGTCCCGTCTGTGGTCCAGGTAGCCTGCTCCCAGGATATCAGCACACCCGATGTTCGGCTGTGTGCACACGGACTTGAAAGCCTGGGAAGAAACGCCAGGAAGTGCAGCCCCTCAAGACCTGGGCTGAGTTCGCCCCTCAGCCGGGTTCTATTCCCCAGATCACCGGAGTGTCTCCCGAGCATCATTCCTCCAGTCGAGCAACCACACAGCTGCTTCGGCGGCAAGCATAGCAGAAAGGCTGCTGAACGAGCTGCGCCTGGCTTCCTCTTCCTTCTACCAGCTTACCATGGCCCGCCCCGGACTCGTCTTGAAGACAGGCTTGTGAAGCGAACACTGCCAGATATCTGCTGCCTTAACATCAGGCGAGGCTGATGCAAGGTGCAGGGTCCTGTGAGCTGGAGTTCAGGAAACAGCTATCCAAACCCGCAGCGCAGCCGCGACCACAAATGAGATGAAGAAATAGCTAATTGTTTGGGAAGCCACAGTTCCCATTGGGGTTGAAGGGCTTAATCAAAGTCTGCTCTACAACGTCTGAGATTGCACGTGCGTGTGAGGTGGGGATTGAGGCCGGGGGAGGGCAGCGTAGGCCTCCAGCTGGCGTAGCAGGTGGGAACAGAGGCCGAAAGGCTTCCACCGCAGCCCCTGTGGCACGTCGTGTCGCTATATACGACACAATGTCCCTGCTCACTGTGGATGGGATCCCCAACTCCTGATTGGGGCCTCAAGAGACCTTACTGCCATACGCCAAGTTACTGAGTAGTTTCTGACCCTCCCAGAAATTCACCTTCTAGATACTTCTATGTCCTGCTACAAGTGCCACCACATGCTCACATCAGAGCCCCCAGGTCAGGATGGCCTACACCGTATCTGTCTACTTCCAACACCAGGGAAGCCCACTTCCTGTGCACACACCCAGCTAAGCTCCGCTGCCTACCACCACCTCTTGTTCAGGGCATTTAACATCTTCCTTTACCGCAGGCTACTCCAGGTACACATGTCTCCTTACTACACTCCAAATTCATTACCTGCCTGGAAAGAAGCCCCACAGTGTCCATGAAAGACGTAGGCCCTGTCTTAAGTCTTTTCTAAGGAGAATCATTGGCCCAACCCTGGTGAGGACTCAGAGGCCTCCTGGAGTGACCAGCCTGGCCTGCGAGTATATCTTCAGACAACCCTCCTCCTGACTACTTGCTGTGAACCGAACTCTCTCTGATCCTCAAATTCCGTTGTGAGCTGTTAACCCTTGTGGTGGTATTTGGAGAGGAGGCTCTATGGTCTGGGGATGGGGCTGAGAGATCGAGAGAGTCCTCAACCTGCACGAGATCCCTGGCCTCAGTTCCCCTCACATGAACGCATAATCTCAGAAGCTGTAAAGCAGACTTTGAGACTTTCAACCCCAATGAGAACTGTGGCTTCTTCATGCACAAGCCTCACCAAAAAAAGAGGCTGACATGACAGAATAATGGCTTCCAAGGGGATCTCAGGGACCTGTATTCTCACAGACACAGCAGGAAGGCTTATCTGTAAACCAAGCAGAGGCCTGCCACGGAGCCTGTGTGTACTGGTACCCTGACCATTCAGGGTCCACAGCCTCCAGAACTATGAGGAGATGGATGTCTGTGAGATCTTGTTACACAGCCTGACTGACTGCTACAGGCTCCAGAGGCCTGTCGTGCCAAAATAATTCCTCCACAGTGTCCTGAACCATACTCATGGCAGGCATCAAGGGTAAGGGACTGCCCGCCTAGGATCACAGGGCTAGCCTGAGGCAGGCTTTACCCGAAGAGCAGATGTTGCCTTGCCTGTGGGCATCCTCGCCCATCCTAATCAGCCAGTCCAGTCCCAGGAAGGGCAGATGTCAAATGAAGGTAGTATCTGCTTAGTGCAGGGTCCCGGGAAGGGGCTCCCAACACAATACAAGCCTCACAGGGAAACTCTGTTCACAGCTAGTCTGCTGGGGTCCAGGTCTGCCATGTCCTTTCATGGGCTCACCCCATGTCACCTTTATAAAGGTGACACCAGCAGATCCTAACTCCAGGCTTTGGCGGGCATTGGTGGCGGCTACGCCCCAGGCGACATGTCACAGTGATGGAGGGAAAAGAATCCCAAGCCTCGGCTTCCTCATCTGTGACATGCGCAGCAGTGATCCATCTCACACGGCTCCTCTTTGTCTAAGGACCTTCCCCTTGGGGGTATCTGATTGTGGGGATCAGAAGTACAAATCACATCCTGTCTCCACAGGCCTTCCCTGCCCCCATAGGGCACCCAGCTGCCTCAGGCCAACCACGTGTGGAATAGAATTCTGAGTCACCCAGTGCCACAAACCAGAGGCCTCGGGAAGCTAGGCCCTGCAGCAGCCAGCACCCAGGCAGCTTACATGCAGGGCCTCAGGGCTTCTGAGAAAAATGTCTTGCTCCAAACTGTCCCCAGCTCTCAGGATGAGTAAATACAACAGTTCTGAGCCTCCAGTGCCAAGCCAGAGGTAGAGGTGCTAGCCAGGCAACAGCATGCAGCTGGGTGGGGGTGGGTGGAGCAGTTTGCACCTAGCCCCAAGGTGGTAAAGGAACCATCCCCCAGAGCGAAAGGCTCAGTCTGCAAGATTCAAACAACACGCAGTTCTGTGGAGCAGCCAAGTAACACAGGGCATTCATTGCTGTAGGGCCCAATCCCAGCATCCTCCTGATCTCTGACCTACCCCTGCCCACCTGGCTCCTCCGGTGGGCAATATTTTCAATACCCAGAGCTCTGTCAAGGGGCCTAGAGAGGAGGAGGGTTGTGTTTCAGGGGTTCACAGGAGATACCTGCAGAGAGATAGGCTGCCAGTGGCCACGCTCACCTTTGGAGTAGCTAGAGGACTCACAGATCTTGGGGAGGCCTCAGACTTGGATATATATGTCACCCCACTTTGTCCCCTCTGAGACACATTGGCAGAGACCGGTGTGCACAGACACCTGGCTTTGGATGGGTCGGGGTGAGACCCTGGGCGCACAGGCTTCCCGGAGGCAGGTCCTGGGAGTGTGCCTCCACCCACAAGGACCCTGTTTCTTTGTGTGTGTGCAGGGGCATGTGGAGGTCACAGGTGAACCTCTGGTATTGATCCTCAAGAGCTGTCCATCTTGGGTGAGTACCGGTGCTTCCTGGTCATAAGGTAGAAGACAGTAGTCTGAGCTTTGGGACCTGCCTGATGAGATCTTTTCCTTAATTGTGCTAAAGGGTCCATCATCTAAGGTTGACCTGAAACTCAGTGTAGTTCTGGGGGCCTGAGAGCTGGCTTAATGGAGGGACACACAAGCAGAAGGCAGGAGATAGCCAGCTCCTTCTGGGTCTAAGAAGTCACCACGGCTCTTGTGCTGCTCTGTGTACCACCCCCCCCCCCCCGTAAACACTTACTGTCCGTTGACACAAGTGTGTCATGGCTAGACAGAAACTAACCTAGGGTACAAGGCCCAGGGAGAGCCACTGACAAGCCCCTGTGGGCCACAGGCCCGTGGGGGAAGAACGGACTTCTCGGCAAATGGGACTATGAATGATTAACTCAGAAAACCATGGTCCCAGAAGCCAACCCCAAGCAGACTGTGTGGGGTGATGGGAGAGCATCTGAGCCTAGAAGGTGGGGTGTCTTAGTGATGTGAGGGAAGAAAGGCCCTGCTGGTGGCCCTTCCACTTGGTGAACTCAGGACCCCTGGTGGGTTGTAAAAAAACACCTTTCAAGCTCTGGGTGACACTATGCTGCCAGTTGGTGGCTGTGCGGAGAAGATCAGCCAGAATCACATTAAGTACATACCTTTCAGAAGTAGATTTAGCTAAGAGACACTATTTACCCATACCAGTTAAGCAAAGACATGGAAAGGAAGAGCCGAGTTTGGCTCCCCATACCCGCTTTGGGCAGCTCATCACCTCCTGTAACTCCGCCTCCGGGGACTCTGACGCCCTCTTCTGGTGGCTGTGGGCACTTGCACTCGTGTGCACATGGGGACCACTGTGATTTGTGTTACTGATGCAACGGCATCACAAGGCAAGCCGGTATTTCCAAAGCCGGAAGGGTGCACGTCCCCGACAACCAAGCAACTCCACAGGCAGGTCTCACCCGAGGAACAACTCTGGGTACACATGCCCGGAGGCGAAAATTCCTGACAGCGCTGTCTCTAACAGCAAGGAGAAAGCCCCTGGGAGCAGCAGCAGGATGGGGAAGTAAGCAGTGTGGTGAAATACTACAAGCCTGAAAAAAAGGGAAGAATTACAGCAACGAGCAAGCCACAGTCACCTAAGGTGGAAAGCAAAAGCGAATTCCGGGAAACTCTGCAGAGAAGGCTGCTTTGCTGGAGGGTTCTCAGGCCTGAGACTCAAGTATGCTCTTCAGACAACTGATCAGAAACAGAAGGGACCTCAGCATGGAGTTCTGGGAGCCATCTATATATAGGGTGGAAGGGAAGGCTATGATTAGTTCAGGCTCCATTTCTGCCGGAAGCCCCAATAGCTGCCACTCTGATGGCAGCCTGGCTGAATCGGAACCAGCTACTCACTGACAAGAAATACCACACGCAGACACTCCCGTAGCGGGGCAAAACCCAGACCAGGGGAGATTACAGGACAGCCCCTCTTACAGAGCATGAGATGCCACGGAGAGGGGGGAAGGGCGGGACTGCGTAGAAAGTAACCAGACACCAAGCTGGCAGAGTCTCTACTCTCCTTGGACCCAGAAAGAAATACACATCACGCCCACTCGACACTGTAACTAACGTGTAATCTATAAAATACATATCCTCGAGCGTGTATGTTTCGCTATCTATAATGAGCATTTACAGAGCAAATGAAACTGAGCACTGCATCATGAAACATTTTCTCACTTTCAGGAATGGTGATGGTAAAAATAGGGAATTTTTAAAAAGTCATTTACTTTTAGAGACCAGGTCTGGTAGCCTCAGACTCCCTCTGCTGTTGAACTCCTGACCCTCCCGCCTCCACCTCACCAGCACCCGGATTACAGGCATGGTCCACCAGGTTCATCACGTGGTGCTGATGGAGCCCGGGGCTTCCTACTCTGCCCACTGAGCCACATCCCCAGGCTCTTTTAGAGAGACACGACTGAGGGGATTCCAGCAGGCAGCCATCTTTAACCATCAGAGAACTCAAAGGTCAGAGTGTCTCTGGTTTAAATTTATACTTGAAGAGTATCAGTAGGTAGTATGTAATTTGGGTTCTTAGAATTTGTGTGTTAATGCAGCTGATAAAATATGTGTAAGCCTCAATCTGCACATGGGAAGAGGCTTTCCTGCCCGAAGCCTCAGGCACACTGCTGAGCAGAGGAAGACCGGGCAGCAAGTCCTTATTTAGATCCAACTGATGACAGGGACAAAAAAGACCTGCTCACATTGGTCATTCAAATCTTAAAACATCAATTATGCTAAGGCCATGAGTTCAAAATGGTTCCACATAAGTCACGCACGAACAACTCTAATTGATCGCCAGGGAAGGATGTTAAATAACCAACCTATTATTTTTAAAATGGTAAATAACGGGGAAGAATTGGGGCATTCATCTGGCTTCCCCATCTATCTGAATTCTCCCATTGTGGGCGCAGGGAAGTTTCCCTTTATAGACATTTTCCAGCTCGCAGGAGAGGAAGGGATGGCTGAATGGAACAGAGCGTCACCCAGCGCAGTTAACGCTAACATACCAGGGAATTTGTGGAGGAGGCATTCCCTAGCAAGCGCTGCTAACCTCTCAGGGCAGAGGCCACCTGAAGTCGCACCCCTCCCACCGAAGACACACCCCCCTCCTTCGAGGTAGTCTTTCAAACGCTGGGAAGTCTGCCTGTCATACACCTCGAACAGCATGCTAACCTACAGGGCATCCAGAGGCAGAGGGCCAGGCCAAGCCTCCCCAAGAGAGAACAGAGGTAGAAAGAAACCGGGCCAGAAGAATCCCACAGGACAAGCTACCAAGTTCAAGTTTCTTACCATGATAAGCCCAACCTTATGGAACACTTGGGGGGCTGTTTAATATAGAGAGTGACAGAGCAATGTGGGGGTAAGACAAACTTAGAGCCAAGGCAGACAGACACTCTCTTGGGCTGATTCTAATGCCCACACATAATAAAATCATGAAAGTTAACAAGGTGGGCTGGGAGATGCTCAGCAGTAAAGTACCTGCTGCGTGAGGGCCCAGGACCCACGTACAAGGCCTGGAGGCAGAGGTGGGTCTCCGGGGCTCGCTGGCCAGCAGGATCAGTGAACTCCAAATTCACGGTCTCAAACAAATGTGACAAGTGAGAGAGGGAAAGTCTCAACATTGACCCTTTGGCCTCCACAGACAACAAGTGGACATGTACACACACAGACAGGAGCCTTTTAAAAGTCTTGCCCATTTAAAGATCCCCCAACCACATGGAGGAAGAAGGCAGGCTGCCAGAGGCAATGGCGGGGGGGGGCTTCCAAGGTCCCCCACATGTGCACATCTTGCCGTAGCAGCCACGGGGGGTCAATGATGGTTCTGAAGTGAATTACAAATTTAAATGCCTACGGGTTCCCGTGGGAACTTGACTAAGGCCAGCCACGCACAGGAGGACCAACAGATGGCACGAAGCCAAGCAGCCCAGATTCCAGTCTTCCACCATGATGCAGGAGGCAAGTGCTGGGTGAGAATGCAGCAGACAGGTGCTGTCTACAGAAGGCTACTTACACCTGGGGCATGCCTTGACTTTGACTCTCGTGGTTGTTCACTACGACCTTTTACCCTCGATTTAGGGAAAGAGGAAGGAAGGATAGAAAGACATCGTCACTGCTTTCGCAGGCGGCCTTGATAGAGAATGAGAGGAAGGTAGAGATCTTCACAGCCTCTTTGAGGCTGTCCTAAGCTTAGAGGGCTAGCTGACAGGGAGTCAGACTAACGTTTCGGCTCACTATCTGCAAACTCAACCCCTCCAACCTTTGTTCTTTTAAGTAAGAATCAGCACACTAATGACAGACAAACCAACCAACGAACCACCAACCAACACCCACCCGGCTCTCAGGGCTTCAGACCTTTTATACCCTATGCAAAATCTCCCATAAACCCATGCGGCATACAGTCCCAAGAACAAGCTACAGGTGCCAGAACGACTGCACCTAACCAAATCACAGCCACCAGCACCAAGCATCCCGAATCCAACTCATCATCATCCACCACACCTGGGATGGGGACAGAAACCTAGTCCAAACGCTATTTTGCATTTTTAAAGAAACAAAAACTTCTTCCAAGTGTTCAACTACAGATTCCCACCAGCTGCTGAGTGGGATGTGCGACCCAAGCAGCCAGATCCTTGGCCTTTCTAAGCAACGCTGCAAACCTCTTTTTTTCTGTACAATTCCCTGCTTCTTTAACGCTGGCATCTAATCTAAATATTTTTTTTAAAAAACACTGTGTGGGTGGGCCAAGCAAAATCTTCAGGCTAACTGCACCCAGGAAATACCCGTGGGCCACCCTCCTCTCCCACATGCAAAAGCTAACTACAACTCAATCCATGTGTTAGGGAGTGTGGAGAGAACTATTTAATCAGTTTGGGGTCAATTCCTTTTTAGCTGCTCAAAAAGCTGAGAATTGAAAAGACTCCATCATCTCCCAGAACCCGTCATCTCCCAGAAATCTGTAAGCACCAGCTGCGGGGCATTTCATGGACATTCTACCATCATCATTTATGCAACAGAACGTCCACGTTGTCCAGACTTTTGGAAAACCATCGAGCAGGGAGTGTCCCTCCAGCTTTTCTGGGACAGCAGAATCAAAGGGCCACAGATGAAAACCATTTGTTGGTTCACGGCAGACACTTTAGTCTGAAGTGCCTGCCTCTGACGATCCTGCTGTAGACCCGAGCTGGGTGCCCCACACTGGCTGCAACGTGTCCCAGGGGCTCTTGGCTCTGCTCGTCTGCCCAGAGATCTAGTTTCAGAGCAGCGTTGGCGGGTGAAATAGACATCAGCCCAAACACGACAGGTTTTGCAGCTAAGGACTGGGAGCAGACATCCCTCACGCCCAACCCTGAGTGTCTCGCACTTCACCCACAGACACAGAATGGATGGTGTGGATGGGCAAAGCAGGCCTAGCCCTGCCTTTATAAACAGTCTCAATGTGACCGGATCCCCAGATCAATAAAAAGTTAAAGAGGTGTCAGAAACGCCACGGGAAAGAGCCAAGTTGATGGTTTAATCACTCATCTCCCTAAGAGCCAAGCCCTCTCCAGGTGCTAAAATCAGGTAATCGCATCCAGGGCAAGAAGCAAGTCCAACGGGATGGCCGAGGGCGGAGCCCAAAGCAAAACCCAAACCGCAGCTGGCTCCAAGGACAGAGGGAAAAACGACAAATTCTTCACAAAAGAGGCACGTAGGGGAGGGACTGACCCCCTGGGAAAACAAAACCCCGCCAGCTGTCCAGAGTGTATTTACTGATGGTGAAGAAGGGGAGGAGAAAACAGAGGGACGATCTGGCTAGCTCCCGGCCAGCCAGTTCTGAGCCTTGAGCCACTACCTTGTTTTTTGGGGTTTGCTTTTCCATAGGGAAGTGGGCTGCAGCTCGAGCAGATATTTGAGGGAACGGACAGATACTTATATATTACGTAAGCACACACGATTACTTTAGGTGTGGCCCGACAGATGGAGGTCTATTACAGTCCGCAGCCCTATATGCAGTGACACCCCCATTCCTCCCAGAGTGGCTGTAGCATCTGTCCCAACTCAAGTGAGGTGCCCCAGAGGGTCCTACACATGGATGCTCATCTGGGCCCTTCTGCCTCTGTCCTAATAGGAATTGAAGCACAGAGAGGCCTCTGTAACACTTGCCAAATGTTGAGCTACTCATTCCTCTTGCCCAACTGACCCCCTCTCCCACTTGTGACTGCAAGAAAACAGCCTGTGCAGAGGCGGCTGTTCAACAGAGCTCAGGAGACTCAGAAAATGAAAGACACTGGTGCGCATGGGTAATGGCCATCTTGGTTCTCCGTGGTGGGTGTTGCTACTCATGGAGTAACACACTCAGGGCAGACCTGTTTGTTACTCTGGCATGTGGGCCGAGTGGACAGCCACTCTGGAAGACACTTTCTGTATGTTTCTGTCTTTAGACCGCCAGAGGCAAGGACGCATTCTCTGAAACTATCTGCCCCACAGAATCCCAGAGAGAGGCAGAGCTTGCCCGAGTCTGGTGGCAGCAGCCGGAAGGCGGCTTCGTCACGTGAGCCAGCAGCAGGGAGAGCACAGAATGGACTGGGAGATCTAAGTGGCACAACAATGAACCTGAGGCTCTAGAAGGGACAGGCTGGAGGTGCACTGACTGAGCCATTGCTGAGGGGAGGAGAGATTCAAACCCCCTACACATTCCGCTAAGTGATCTGCAAACAGTAACTCTTCTCAATTCTGTTTGTGTGCAGGTGGGGTTTTCGGAACCTTGGAACTTCCTAAGGAGCCTTTGTTGAATTGATGAGAGGAAACCTGGCAGGATGAGAGGGATTCAGGCCGAGTCAACCTCAAGGCTCCTCTTCAAAGCCCAGGTTCTCCCCTGATAGCTGCCTGGCCCAGAGTCCACTGTGATGGTGACCATGACGGTGTTATCGGGGAGTGGGTAGGAGGATCTGAGGTCTGACCAGTGTGACTGTCAGCTCTCTGTGCTTGCAGATCCCTGTCAAAGAACTTAGAGGGAGCTGGGGAATTTTCTCAGTGGGTAGTGTACTTGCTACAAACAAGAGGACCTAAGTTCAAATCTCAAAACCCCATATAAAGACCAGGAGTAGTAGTACATGCCCATAATCCCAGCACTCATACAGCAAGACGGAGGATGGACACTGAAGAACTCCCAGAAGCTTGCAGGTGGGTAGCCTGGACTACACAGCAGAGAACAGAGACCCTATCTCCAATAAGGTGGAAGATGAGGGCGGACACCCAAAGCTGTTATCTGACCTCTACACACATGGTATGCAGTGTGTGTGTGCACACACACATGCACACGTACACATGTGCACACACATGCACAGACCTTACTGGGAAGCTATCATTTTCCGTCTTACAGTCATCTTGAAAGTTGGAGGTGCTTTTCATCACGGGGAGGAGGAGGGGAGATACGTAGGCCAGATACTCAAGCAGGAAACCCAACTAGAACCTAGACCCACCGGGCCTCAAACTGGAACTGGACCCAGGAGCAGCAATTCCACACTGAGAACAGGCTCTGCTTGCCACAGGACAGGCATGTAAGTCACCTTTGACCTCCTTCATGACAGCGGGTGCTCTCAGAGCCTGTGCACAGGGAGCGTGTGTTGCTTCTTCTGCAGAAGCTACGAACTCACTCAGCACCTGCTCACAACCGCACGCAGAATCCCCAGGACGGAAGTTCTCAGGGTGAATGACACTGTCCCCAAAGAGCTCGCATTAAATCTTTGCCAGGGAAGGGGTCATAAAACCCTCACAAATCGCAGGTCCTCATACCCAGTAGGGGGCTGTGGGATATTCACGCAGTCTGTTTACGATGCCAATATCCCATGGCTCAGTGACTAAGAAAACAACATAAAAAGTAGAAAGAAGGCTGGGACTGTAGCTCAGTAGTAGAGCCTTTGCACAGCGTGCACAGGGCTCTGGGTTCAAACCCCGCACCCACTCCCAGTTACAAAGCATTCTGTAAAGACCCAGGCTCTAATCTTGGGGTGACCCAATTGTGACACCACATTATTGATTGGGGGTAGGTATTAATATTTAAATATAGTGGAAAATACTCCATTTCCATCCAGTCAGCGTTTCCTGTTCGTGCATTTCCTGTGAAGAACAAGAGCTGAAGCATCTCTCACCCCGTGCTTCCTTCACCCGCAGATGCTTTCTTACATGTGTGCAGGTCATCGCTAGGCTCCAGACAGTACAGACCACGTCCTCTCCCCCCAGGATGCCTGCTGAGTTGGGCCCCACTCCTCCCACCCCCACAGTTCCCTTTCTGTGGCTAAGATCCAAGGGCATGCCCATGCCCCCAGGGTCTGTGGTGGACTTGATGGTGATCTGACCTGATGACCCTCAAACCACAGTTCAGCTGTAGCATCAACATGGCTCCCAGGAGGAGCCAACAGTGGTAAGAGTCACTGGTGACAGTCACTTCTGAGTTCCCCTCCCTGGCATCGCTCCCAAAGGGTCTGCACCCGGGCACAGAGCCTATGGCCACCCCGCATTCACAGTAAGGAAGTGGTGGAGGTGAGCCACACTCTTGTCCTCCTCTGGCACTTGTGGATGCATCTTGAACAAACCAAGAAACTGGGAAAGATGCTCACCCGGCCCCAGCCCCTTCCTGCTGCGTCTACCATGAATGTGTATCTCAGGCACACGCTCCAAGATGCCCAGACTGCAGACTGCATTATGGAGCCCTAGGAATACTTTGTGTTATCTAAACGAGCAACCCTGTGTGTGAAAAAATTGTGTAAATTGTGTAAAGCTATTCTCTCCAGAATTTTCCTCTTAATATCCTGGACTGAGGTTGAACACAAGTACCTGAAACTGAAGAACAAAAACCCAGAGATAAGGGAGGTGACGGGAAACCTTTGTTGCCATGGAAACAACATAGGAACTTGACTCCCTCCATCCAACTCTTGCCTCGCATGCCTGTTTCTCAAAGGCAGCCAGAGTCACTTTCCCTAAAAGTGCCTACCTAGGTCACTGCTGCAGAAACCCAAATGCCACATGCTGCTCCGCCCTCAAGGCCACCATCACCTGCTGTTCCTGTTCCCCAAAATGCTCCTCCTTCTGCTCCTCCTTCAGACCCCTGTGGCAGTGGCCGCCCCGCAGCTGCCCTCCGGGTCCTAACCTGTCAGACTTCCCTCATTCATTGTGACTCCCTTAAACACTGCCTCGAATATAGCAAACATGCCCCAGGTGCAAGGCTTTGCTTCTTAGTGACCCTCAGAGCCCAGGGCAGTAGCTGGCTCAGACGACGGCCAGCAAATACTTGGGGGTCTGGGCACTGAAGACCGAGAGGAGGAAGGGCTAAGGACAGACAGCTGCAGAGGATGGAGAAGGGTCAGGGGAGGGATTTCTGGGACTACTGGGTCAGCTGCCCTGTGCAGCCTCAACTGCCCAGGTATAATCTGGGACTTTAGAGAGAGAGATTAGTTCTAGGAGGTCCACGGGCCAGGAGAAAGCAGGTCAGAGTATCAGAACACATGTCAAGGGCAGCGGAGGGGACCCACTGCACCTAGAATGTCACATGGTTCCCGTTTCGAGGGGACTCTGTAAGCCTCTCTAACCATCAGAGTAGGAGAAGTAAGCGACTTCTTGGCCTAAAGAAAGAACAGGGCCAGAGAGGCAACAGCATGCAGGAATGCAGCCCAGAAGAGGGGAGCTAAGTTTGGAGACACTGGGGTGTGGAGCTCCTTGCACCCAGGGAGGAGGCAAGGCAAACTTCCAAGGCTGATGCTTGCCTCTGTGCAGAGACCAGGCCTCATGTCCACTGTCCTCCTGCTCACACGCTACTGGTGTGTGGCCTACGTTCTGGGTGGCCAGCTCTGGCTTCAGAGAGAGACAACCCTTTAAATAACAACTGAAAGAAAAGAACCCCAAACCCAGTCACCCTCAGGCAGAGGGAAGCATGTTTCAAGTCCACCTGTCTGCAATAAACCCAAAATGACAGACCAACAGGCCTGTGTGGGACTGTCCCCTGGTGCAGGGCCCTGCCTCTTCGGAGGATCCAAAGCCCTGGCAACCAAGAGCCAAACTGTCCACATGTCTCTTGAATTCACCTGGAGCACAGAAGCACCACAGCAGAGGCTGGCAACAAGGCCAGCCAAGCACCAAACATAAACTGGTCAGTGACACCTTGAGACAGCATAAAGAGAAAAGCCTGAATATACAGCATTTGAGAGACCAGGGCCAGGCTTCAGACCCGCTCTGGGCTGACAGAGGACAGAGGACCACGGGAATGGCTCTTCTCAGAGTGTGACACAGTCTGCTGCCTAGGAAGCGCCAGGGCACCTAGAATTTTTAGTGTCCACCAGAGCAGTCAAGGCTCTGAGAAGCCCCACAACCACCTGATCTTTTCACCTTTGAAAGCCACGCACGGAGCCTTCCCGCAGAGGATTCTTTCCAATTTCGGGGCAGGGGTGAGGGGTGGGGAGCAGACGCTGTGAAGAAGGCACTGAGGAAAAGCATCAGGCAGCGGAAGCCATCCGTGCTCAAATCTCTAGATGTCTGAGGGCTGAATCTCGTTGCGGGAGGGGAGCCCACCCCAACACACCTGCAAGCCTGCCTGTGTCTAGAAAGCCACCTCTGGAGGCTCCGTGGGGCAGGGCGAGGGGGGGGGTGTCCTAAGCCCAGCTGCTTCCTCGTAACCTGTGCCATCTGATCTGTAGATCTGTGACTGAGGTATCTACCTAGTTTCATAAGAGGGGTGACCAGCATTCATCTTCCATGAAAGATGGTGGACAACGTGGGCGTGGGAGGGGCCGGCCCAGCTCTGCTCCCAGAGACCAACACCTCCCCAGAGGCTGCTGGGAAGCCCCTGTCTGTTCAGACCCTAATCCCTAAAGCACTTTGCCTCCAATGGGCACCTCCAGTTACACCCAGGGCTCTGGGAGCTGCTACCATGGGACTTGCTGCTCTGTTGAGCTCTCTTCGCCAACAGCACTCTTTAAATTGAGCAACAAGGTTGGACCTCACCTGGATAGTCACAGATGGAGGGAACCAGGCCAGCTCGAGGAGGGTAGTGACTCACTGCTGCCCTGGACCATGGGGCTCCGCCAGTTACTAACACAGCGTCGCTGTTGGGTTGGTCTGCCCAGGCACACAGGGCGACACTTCAGTAAGTGTCCCAACAGGTCTTTGCTGTTTGGTTGACCGTTCCATCAGAGAGACAGGAGCTGGGAGCAGTCTCGGGACACCCAACCTAGTCAGGCTGGACAGACTGCAAAGACTCTGAACAAGCAAGGCACCATTTCCTGTCGCCCACGTGTCTGCGATCAGCCCCGGGCTCCTCGGTAACCATAGCAACTGTTCTAGAGCACCCTGCCTTGCTCCGTGTTGGGCTCCTGGGAGTTAACGGTCCTAAGTTATTATGCTTCGGGGAGATGGAGTAGACATCGCCAATCCCCAAATCCAAAATGCTCTGAAGTCTAAAACTTAATATCAGAATGATTTCCGGAAAGTCTCACATTCTAGATTTCTCAGATTTCAGATCTAGCAGGGTTAGGGATGCGGAAATGGTAACACTGTGTTATAGAGTGCCCCCAAATCCAAACCACGTTTGGCCCTCGATGTTCTGGATGCGGGGACACTCCACCACCAGGCATCAGCTGCTATTGCCTATGGATCCTGAGCTAGGCATGGAGGGAAGGGGAGCAGCCAGCCACTTGGGGTTCCCTTCTCCAGTTCAGAAACTTCCCAAGAGAAGTCTCCTCTTCCTGCCCCATCCTCTCTGCCTACGGACGACACCCCTTGCTCATCTCAGGTGAGCGTGGCCTTCCCCAGAGTGCCAAGCCCTGTCACAACTACTCTGACAAGCCACGCCTCTGTGGCCATGTGCCCACAGGCTGGGGGCACCTTCGTACAAAGCCTTCTTCCTTCCTCTCCCCGGCCCTGGCACCCTATCAGCCGAGCTCGTCCCAGCGGAAGCCCGTTGCTACGCTCCATCAATGGTCCCTGTGTCCTGGCAGCACGTGGCAGAGCTGCCCGTAGCCCCCATTCATACTCCTGATAGAAGCCCCTTTCAGGGGCTGCACGCCTTCCTCGCTCTCCGCCCCTCCCCCATGCACAGAAGAAGGCCACGAAGTGGGATTTTCCTCCACAGGAAAGAAAGGAAGCTCCTCTTCCTTCCTATTTCCCTGCCCTCCATCTAAATCTGGCCACGGAGAGAGAGTGTGGAAGCTGTAAAACAGACCTAGTTCATGACCGCCAGGGACACTTTGGAGGTGGCCAGAATGCCCTTCATTGGCTTTTTCTAGTGGAGAGGCAGGAGGAGACACCTATGACTGCCAGCACCCACCCCCAAGCTCCTGCAGGGAGCCAGTGCACACGTAACACTAAACATTACCGTATTCTCAGCCCTCGAGTTAAAATGGAGAGACTGAGGCCCAAGTAGGTGGCAGGCTATGGGGGTATTGTCCCCAGGATGGGGACACAGAACAAGCACAGCTTCTTACCGTCATCCAGATAGGTCTGGTCCAGGTTCTGTTCCTGCTTGACTGTCACGCCAGTGGGCAGGGCTTCCTTCTGGTCATTGACCGGGGGTCCATTTTTGGCGGCTCTTTGGCTCGGGGCAGTCTGTTGTTGGATGACCGTGGGGTAGGAGCCTGGGCTCAGCCTCTGGCCTTGGCTGATGGGAGGTGGGCCGGGCCTGGCAGAGCCGGGGCCAAAGTTTTCACAGTACATGATATGCTGGAACTCCTGGTGGCCCCCTGCGCGAAGCTGCTGGTTGGTGGGTGAGTAGTGGATCACGGGTGAGGCCTGCTGGCTGGCTGAGGACGTGTGGGGCAGGGTGGAGCCCTGCCCCTGGCCCTGAGAGCCGGCATGCACCAGAACAGAGCGGTGGGCATCAGCAAGGCCCAAGGGTGCTGCCAGGAGGGCCGGCTGCTGGTAGCCCAGCAGGCCTGGACTCAAGCTCTTGCTCCTCTGGTAGAGGGCAGCTGCTGGACTCTGCTGCTGGTAACGGGCATCAGGGGATGAGAGCCCCGAGCGGAACTGTTGGCAGGGGGCCATGGTAGCCACAAGACAGGAGGGGGACTCTGCCAGCATTGGGTGCTGTGGGTAATATGGCTGGCTCCCCAAGCCTCCGTGGGCAGGGCTGCAGATCAGAGATGGGTCATACTCATCGCTGGGCTCCGTCTTGATGGCAGGGACTGTGAGAGAGAAAAGCATAGGGCTGCAGCAATCATGGTGACCTGTGAGTGTGTGCAGAGGAGAAGAGACGGTGACTGGGAGCCTGGCTTTGGGAAGGCTAGTGGGTGAGAGCTTGGCTGGTCTGTCACTCATTAGCCTTGGGCCACCATACCCTGGGATGGTCTTCAGGTGAAGCTTGACCTTGGCAATGCCCTTGAACTACAGGCTTTCCCAGCTGTGGATGTGGAGGGTGGGCTGGACTCAGTTCACAGCCTCGTTCCTCAAGGTGGGAGCTGGGAAAGCTTGTGGTGACCCCCACCCTTGACCCATCTGTCCGCATCATCTCTCTGCTGTGAGTCCTCATACTGGACGCTGTCCGACACGGTCAGTGATGTTCAGTCTTCCCCGTCACCTTGACAGGATCAAGAACCACCTAGGAGACACACCTCTGGGCATGTCTGCAAAGGAGTTTCTATCTGGGGTGAGTGTGAAGACACGCCCCAAAAGAGGACAGCAACATCCCATGGGCTGGGGGTCCCGGACCGAATAACAAGCATCCTCCCTCCCTGTCTCCTGACTGTGGATGCGGTGTGACCAGCCGCCTCACACTCCTGCTGCCGTGCCTGCACCTCCAGGAAAGGACGTGTCCCTTCTAAGACCCCAAATAAACCCGTCGTCCCTAAAGTTGCTCTTGTCGGGTATCGGTCATAGCAACGAGAAAAGCAGCTAGCACCCTTCCCGCGACCTCCCTGAAGCATCGCTAGGCTCGGGAGGGAGGGACCACGAGGGACCACTGCACAAACAGATGACAGGGTTGTCACCGAGTATGCGTGGAGCAGCCTCCTGGGAGTCAGGGTTGGAGGGGAACCACAATTCTGACTCCAGGTCCCCAAGGTCACTTTGGAAAGTGCCATGCAAAGTCCACCATCTCAGTTCTGGACAACTAGAGACCTGAGGGTTGGATCTTGCTGGGACCCTTGTTCCACCAGCCAAGCCCGGAGGCTCAGCTCAGGGAGGCGTTGCTACTGCAGATACGGGGAGAATGCACCAGGAAGCAGAGCCTCCTTGCTGAAGAGACTGCCACGCATGCAGAGCAGCTCTGGGGCTGGTGGATCACTGCTTCTGCTCCTGACAGCGTGTCACACCGGTCCTCGTGGTGGCATCCTCGCAGGAGTCACCCAAGCCTGCCCCGCACCCTGCTGAAGCTGAGTCCGCCACGGCCAGATGTGCGGACCAGTCAGAGGACAGTGAAGCGCTGGAGGTTTCAGAGCTGGGATTACAGGTTTACAGGTCAGTAAACCTTCCCTAGCCTGGGGGTGGGGGGGAGGCTTTCCCAAGGGTGAGTCCATTTATTCTGCAGGCGATGTAGTCACCGAACCGTCGGTAACCTTGGAGTCGTCACTGGAACCACTGTGTGAGGTCAGTGCCACGTTCTCAGGCCTACAGAATTTCATGAATCAGACCTTCTGGTCTGGCTGTGCCTCAGGTAACTCTACCCATGTGGGGACAGTCGAGGACCCTGAGAGTTTAGAGCCTGTCCACCTTGACCCTGAGTGTGATCAAACTTGAGGGGCGGTAAGGGGCCTAAGCTTAGCCATCTGCCTGCAAGAAAAACACAGAGGACACCGGCAGCTGGCACCTGGCATCCGAGACCACACAGGGAGCTACTCTTACAAGGAGTGCTGTCTAACACAAGAGAACAGTGAGGCTCAGAGCAGGTGAGTCACTTTCCCCAGGTAACCCAGCCGGGAGCAGACCTGGGAGTCCTGGGTCCCTGGCCAGTGCTATCTGCCAACCTGAGGTGTGTCCGGGAAAGTCTCACCTGGGTGGTAGGTAAAGTGCTGTGGCTGGCTTCGTTTTCTCTTGCCGTTGATGACATAGAAGTTCACTTTCACGGGTATGCGAATGTGCTTGTTCCGATACTCGGGGATCTCAACAAAAAGCATGTTCTAGAAGGAAGCAGTTGTCATGAACTTGACCACATGAAGCATGCCTGTATTCCTACCCAACCCCAAGCTCGTTGACCTGGCCCCCCTATGGCAGGCAGGCTGGCTTTGTTCCCTGTGTTTACAGGGAAATGTAACTGAAGGGAATTTATCTTTTCATCCCAGCAAAGAAAGCTGATCCAGCAAAGTGTGAGAAATGTCACAGTCACACACCAAAGGGCCTGGGGCTCCGTGACTGGGCAGCTCTCTACATTTGGTTTGTACTTGCAGAGGGAGGAGGGAGGAACAGGAAGGGGGAGGAAAAAAGTAAAAGAAGGAAGGGAAGGAGAGAAGGAAGGGAGAAAGGGAGGGGGAATGGAGGAGAGGGAGGGAGAATGTAAAGAGGAACGGAGGGAGAAGCGAGGACATGGGGCCGGGACCTCAGTGGGGACTCTGAGCTCTCAGCCGTCTTGGGGGCTTACAGGCTGGCTCTTGTCTTTATCCACCGTAGCTTCCATCTCCCAGATCTGCTGCCCATCTGGAAAACACAAGAAAACAGCTTCTGAAGGGACCAGTAAAAGCCAAAGATGTGTGACAGAGCACCAAGCCACGGTCTCCAGCTGTCCCTTTAGCGAGGTGTGCCGGGTGTGTGTGTGTGTGTGTGAGACTAAGAGAGAGAGAAAGGGAGACAGTGTGTGTGAGAGAAAGAGAGAGGGGGAGAGAGGGAGAGAGAGAGAGAGAGAGAGTGTGTGTGTGTGTGTGTGTGTGTGTGTGTGTGTGTGAGAGAGAGAGAGAGAGAGAGAGAGAGAGAGAGAGAGAGAGAGAGAATGTGTCCACATTCGAGTAGTTCTTTTTGCAAAAGGGAAGCATGTTGCCAGTAGAAAACTTAGAAGAGCAAGAACTTGGAGAAACCAGACTCCGCCATCACATCCTCTTCTGATCCAAACGCCTATTTCTCTTTCTTAAAATAAAGTCTCTGTTCTTCTCCACGGCACCTTTGTCTATTTCCAAAAGCCCCTCAAGGCTGTCTCTGGAGCCTCCAGCCTGGCTTGTCCCGAACGTCCCCATCATCCGAGGACACGGGTGGTTTATCCCACTCTAAATCGGGACGGAACAGGTGGCCTGAGGGTGCCTGACTCACGGGTCACCAGGAGGTGAGGAAACCCCTGAGCCCACCCAGCACCTTCACGGGCTCCCTGTGAGTCACAACAACAGACGACACAGCTGCCCAGCAGTGGCCTCTGCTTCTCAGGGGCAGAGGGCCGTTCGCTTCCCCCAGTCTGAGGCCAGCAACCGGGGCCAAACAAAACTCTTTATTTTCAAATTATAGATTTCTCTCCTGACCACCTACACTGACCGCTGGGCAGTTTTCAACGAGACAAAACATTTCCACGAGAGCTTCCAGGGTGTTTGTGGGGCTCGAATGCTGGAGAGTATTAAATGATTTTATGAGAAAGGGAACATTCTGGAAGCTAGTAAATGCTTGGAAAATGCTGAGTCAAAATCTAACGGGCTCCTTGACTGGCAGAGGCGCTAGCACGCTCACTACAGTGGGTTTCGGGATGAGCACACCCCAGCATCTGGTCTCAGAACCCCTCTCTTTCTGGAGCAAAGCTTAGCGTCTGCTGTGATAGCTTAGGACCCCAAACTCCAAGGGTTGGCCAAAAGGATGTGGACTGTGAGCAGCATTTGAATTTACTGGCCTAGGAGACCCCCCACCCCCCACCAAATAATAAAAATCCTATAATTTCTACAAAGCAGTGTGATTGAAGGTTCTCACAGCAAGGGACAATCCAGAGCACTTGGTGACAGCCAGCCTTCAGTCTCTTGGCCTTGTGGTTCAGTGAGGTCCCATTCTGGACTTGGATCTAGCAGCCCCACAAAGAGGCCAGATATGGCCACACTTGTGCCTGTCACCTCACGTCGCAGCGGGTGAACACAGCAGGGTCTCTGAGGCTCACTCGCTGCCAGCCTAGCTCTAGGTTCAGAGAGAGAAAATGCGGAGGAATGTGACAGAGCAGGACACCCCATGTTCTCCTCTGGCTGCTGCTCCCGCACACCAGGCGCATGCGCCCACACCAACAGCACGCCCCTGAAGTAAAATGGAGGATAATAGAGGGAACCCAACGTCAACTTCTGACCTCCACATACACATGTGCACGCACGCGCGCACACACACACACATAACAGGGAGAGGCAAGTGTAGCCTTCTTCCTGGTCTTGGATCCCTGTGGAAGGGACCAGGTGTCAGTCTTGGCCTGACTACCAACCACTTTGTAAAAAAAAATTAGTCAGAATGGGATATATTAAAACGCCATCAGCTGCAATAGCTGCGGAGGGGCCAGGAGACGCCTCTCCAGAGGGAGAAGAAACTGTGGCCAAATGGATATCAAAGATCCAGGCCTGAGGCTGACAGAGCCCGGCTCTGCAGAATGCAAAGGCCCAGACAGAACTAGTCAGGGCTAGCCTCGCTTTCACGTCAAGGACAGGCTCAAGGTCTTCGACAGAGCCCCTGGCCGACAGCCGGGGTCTGCAGGTTGGTTCCAACCTTGCTCGCTGACTGAAGTGCAAGTGCTGAGCCGGAAGCCCATGTGGGAAGCAGTGAAGGGCGCCCCTCTTACCCAGCCTCTCACTGCCTGAGCTCAATTCCACACAGCCTCGCTGCTTTGAGAAGCACTTGGGAGGCTGAGGCAGGGGCCAGCCTGGGCTACAGAGTAACTGTCAAGAAACAAGCAAAAAGCCAGGCAGTGGTGACACACACCTTTAATCCCAGCACTCAGGAGGCAGAAGCAGATGGATCTCTATGAGTTCGAGGCCAGCCTGATCTACAGAGTGAGTTCCAGAACAGTCAGAGTTACAACAGAGAAACCCTGTCTTGAAAAACAAACAAACAAACAAACAAACAAAATAGACAGAGGGGAGGGCCTAGAGAGAATGCTCAGCAGTTAGGAGCACTGGCTGCTCTTTCAGAGGACTCAGCTTCAATTCCCAGCACCCCACAGAGCAGCTCACTGTCTGTAACTCCCTAACCCTCACATAGACGTACATGCAGGCAAAACACAAATGCACATAAAAATAAACAAATCTCTTAAAAAAAAAAAAAGACAGGGAAGGAAAGAGGGGGAGGGAACACAGCTGGTTGGGTTTCCAAAGCTCATCTTTGGGGTGTACAGACAGAATTCCTTGAAGAACTGTCAAGAACTGGCTCCCATCCTTGACATGCAAAATGGCAGTGTTCATGAAAGGGTATCACCATGGGGTATGACAGATGTGCTGCTTGAGTCCATGGACCTAGGAGAAAAGGACAGAGGCCCTGCCTCCTCGCTGATGGGTGTGGCTACCCAATGAGCCGCTGCCTGAGTACAACCTAGAAATGAGTCAGCTCAGCGTTATCGGGAGGGGAACCTAAGGCTCGAAGGAAGCTTGTGTGAAGACGAACTACAGTCAAGCTACAGTCAGCCCAGCCAAGTAACAAGGGAGAAGCTTGTAGTGAGCTGGCAGGGATGGTGGCAGCTCTGGGATTCCAAGAAAGGCCTTCTGTAGGCAGGACCTTACAGATACCCCACTGCAATGATAGCAGCCCCTCTCAAACCTTCCCTGCCTCCTGTGCTCCCCTGATACAGACACAGTTCTGCTATGACCCTCAAGGTCCTGTCTATTCCTCCAGCTTCTGACCTGGCTGCTCAGAGCATTGTTCCTAACTAACTCGTAACGTCTGCCCTGGTCCCAAAGTCTTGTCTCTCAGATTCCAACCTGCTCCTCTATATGTGCCCAGAAGGCACCTCAGGCCTTTATCTCACTGGCTAATTTAAAAGTCTCAGTCAGAGAGGGGAGTCCTGGATAGGGTCCCAGGGCCCGCCAAGGAGGAAGTCAGACTGGAGCTGGCAGGATCGGGGAGCCTGGGCTGGGCACATCCGCGTGGCATTCCACTCCCTAGAGCTTAGGTGTTCATCCTATTCTGAAGCCTTGGGCTTCCTAAGGAGGGTGCTATGCAAGGCAGGGCCCTCTGGGGCCGGCAGGTGAGGGGTGTGGGGAGAAAATGGGTATAGGAGGGTATATACTCTAGAGCATTGACAGGCTGTGTAGCACGCTACCTGGAACCCTCTTTGGAAATGCCCTGTAAACCGTGCCGACTTCTCCTCTCTGTCCCCTGCAGCACTCACCATTTTATCCCAAACTTTGGAACACACAGACCTGGCCTGAAATCCTTGCTTGCCCCAGTTAGCTGTGTGACCTCGGATGATGAGACACTATGTCTCTCTGTCTCCAACCTAAAACATGAGGTTATTGGAGCATCTACATCTCCTAGCGTGTGCACAGATCAGACAAAGCAACAGTCTCCCGCATTGCGTAAGTGCACGGTCGATGCTCAACGAGGGCTGTTACGCTGGAGCCTGAGGGTATCTGAACATGGACATGTGTCTCAACATGAGTTCAAACGGAAAATGCACACATTTTAAAGTCAGCTCATAACAAGAATTCTCTGTTTGCAATTATGAACATCCACCTTCAGGGCTTGACTGGAATCTACAAGGGGGGTGGTGTTGGGGTGGTGCCTTTTACATGAGATGACAGCATGGCTCCCTGCTGCTTTGCTTTAAAAATGGGTCCTTTTAGAGTCCTGGAGAGGCAGCTCAGTGGTTGGAAGTCCTTGCTGCTCTTGCAAAGGACCCAGGTTCCATTCCCAGCATCTACACGGTGGCTCACAACTGCCTGTGACTCCAGCTCCAGGGGAATCCAACACCCTCTTCTGGCCTCTGTGGGTACTGCACTCACGTGGTGTGCACACACAAACAGAATTTTAAAATGAATCTTTAATATATATAGTTTCTTGTTTGTTTGTTTCAAGACAGGGTTTCTCTGTTGTAACTCTGACTGTCCTGGAACTCACTCTGTAGACCACACTCGAACTCACAGAGATCCACCTGCCTCTGCCTCCCGAGTACTAGGATTAAAGGCGTACACCACCGCAGCTGCCACCAACACCGCCAGGCTTATATAAAGTATTTTTAGTGGGTCTTTTCAGGCTGGGTGTCAAGGCATACACCTGTAACCTCAGTCCTTGGGAAGCTAAGGTAGGAAGATCTGGGGCAGACGAAGAAGGAAAAAGAGATCCAGGAGTGAGAAGGGGAAAACAGAGACAAGGCTGCGTACAGACAGAAGTGCAGCCAGCAATGGCCAAAGCCAACTGAAGCCAAGGTCTCCCTCTGCCTTTCGGCCCTCCTGGACTCAGAGTCTCCAAGTGCAGGACCCTGGGGACCCAGCCTGGCTGTGCATGCTCACAGAGCCTGTGATCAGTTCTGAACAAAACAGCTCCCCAGCGGGAAGTGAAAGCTAGCTACAGCTATCCTCCGTTTAGCCTCATCACCCGGAAGGACCAGAGGCTGCGCGCGCTCTAAAGAAAGTGTGTGGTTTGCTATGCGTCTCACCACCATGCTTTGGAGCAACCCTTTGTTCCCAGCCCCCCACACTCACAGGCACACGAGTCCTCGTGGTCACAGGGAGATGACGCTGTCCCCACTCTGAGCACTGCCCTCTTGAGACAGTGCCTTCAAAACGAACCCCCAGAGGCTTCCCTCAGGCTCGCCTCACTCTGACCAGGTCCAAATCCCGCAGCCAGCACTGACTACCTGTGTGGCACCTCAAGTGGTGGCCAAACCTCTCTGTGTTTTAGTTTCCTCCAAGAATTAGGCTGAGTATTAAAATAGGCTCAGCCAAAGGCTCAGGCCACCACGGGGGTCACCACCATACCACTTTAGAATATGGGGTCTCACACTGGCCTCTGGGAAAGAGATTTGGCTGGGTCCCTATCCCAGGCTTTGTGGGGGTTGGGTCTTATTATGCTGCATTCTGTGCTCAGTGAATAGAATGGTCATGAAAGGAACTCACAGGTAAGGGCTGGCTGAATCCATTATGGCAGCCTGTGGCCAATTGAGGAGGGAAGGAAGAATGGACATGTGGCTGGATTGACAGGTGGGTATATGGACTGATGTTGAGCAGATAGGTGGATGGGTGGGTGGGTGGATGGATGGATGGACCGGTGAGTAAGATAGATAGAGATGGATGGATGGATGGATGGATAGACCAGTGGGTGGGATGGGTGGATGGATGGATGGATGGATGGGTGGATGGATGAACTGACTAGTGGGTGAGATGAATGGATGGATGATGGATGGATGGATGGATGGAACAGTGGCTGGGATGATGGATGGATGGATGGACAGACAGATATCAGTTATGCTAATACTAGGCAGTCCTTAGAATAAGGTAGAACTATATTTTCCTAACTGGAAAACACACCCATTTTATTAAAAGGCAAACTGGCTCAGTCTATGCGGCATGAGGCCATCTTATAAGGCTATAAACAATGTCTGCGTGGACATAGGCAATACCAGGTGTGGGGCTCTGGTCTGTAATCCCAGTTCGTGGCACACAGAGGCAGGAGGATGGTGAGTTCCAGGCCAGCCTAGGCTACAGAGCTGGACCCCGTCTCAAAAGCGAAACACCAAAGAATCAGGGAGCCTGGGTCCAAGCCACCCCAGGTCACACCCCTGGCTAGGCTAGCTGAGTCCTTCCTGTTTCCGCTCACTTATTCAAGACACACAAGTATGTTGTGGCTTCAATATGCTCACATTTCTCCTCCTCCTCCTCCTCCTCCTCCTCCTCCTCCTCCTCCTCCTCCTCCTCCTCCTTTTAGCTAAGACAAGGGCTCAGGTAATCTAGGCTGGCTTCCAACTCTCTAAGTGAGGATGACCTTGAACTCCTGGTTCTCCTGTCTCCTCCAGTGTGCTAGGATTGCAGACATATTCCACTATGCACAATCGATGCTGTACGGAGGATGAAACCCAAGAGCTCCTTCATGCCAGGCAAGCTCTCATCAACTGAGACACGATCTCAGCCCTTAATCTTTTTTTTTTTTTAAATAAAAATGCTTTTCTTAGAAAAAGTGGATACAGCAACTACCTGCGTACCTGCAAGTCCACAGGCGCCCTGGGGGCCACAATCACAGTAGCTGGGGGCCTGGCTTAGACACGGCTCACATCAGGTGTCCCCTACACTGTGCAGGGACGAGCATCCTCCTGACATCCAGGGGTTACCCAGACTGGGAGGCAGGGCTGACCTTCTTCTGGAATGGTGACCCCGCCGCTGCCCCCTGCCCCCCTGACTCTCAGAGCCCTTCACTCTGCCCCCCCTGCCCCCCAACTCCCAGTGCCTCCCAGCCCTCTCCAGCCTTTGGGCCACAGCTCTTCTGCGGGAGCACTCTGCTGTGCGGTCTCTTCAGACCGCACATGCCTGTCCCACATGTACAGCCAGAGTATTCGCACGCACGCAAGCACGCAGATCAGAACACACGTGCGTGCATTCCTCTCATGTGCTGACATCATTCTAGCTACCTGCTGTAGCAGTACGCTGCTGCGGTGGCTCACCAAAGGAGACAAGGAGGTGTTTTCGTAGGCTCAAGCCCTGCCAGACCTCAGCAGAGGGAACCACCGTCCTGGCCAGCACCGTACTCCATCGACAGTGGAAGCCCGAGCATCTGAGCTCAGGTGTTTTTTATTGATTCAGAACTCCTCAGGTGTTCTACTGATAGCACATGCAGATCATGACCAATTAAACCACAGAAATCCAACACCTGCAGACAATACAAAATGTCAAGGACCATGCATCCCTTTTTCCAGCAGTGCCAAAAACAATTATTTTAAACACAACTAAAAACAAACTCCCACAACAACCTACAGGCTTGCTGACCTCAGGTAGTGCCTGCCAAGAGCAGAGCCAGGCCCAATATTATCTGCTCTGTTCCTAGCACCGGCTCAGTGAATGCCTGCCCACTGGCTTCTCATGCAAGGGGCCCCTTGGAAAGGGCTCACTGGCCCTGGTAGCAGAGCCCCTCCAGGGAACAGAAGCTGAGGAAGGAGCAGGGAATATGGGGGTGAATGAGAAACCACAGAAAACTCATTCACCTTAGCCCCCAGGATGGTCTTAGGAGCCTCAGGCCAGCGTCTCACACTCCCTAGTTCCTGACCCCACTGCAGGTCAGGGGCTCAGGCACACTGGCTGCCGTGGGACAGACCTGGGAGGACTCAGTGCGTGTCTGTCGTCCTGGATGAAATAAGGGAATCTGGTCTTTGGAGCAGATATTTCGGGAAACTCCCTCAGTCTAAAGGGAACAGGGCTTGGCGGCCAGCACAGAGGCCCTTCCAGCCTTAGTCAGAGGGGAGAAGAGGCAGCCAGGAGTTTTGAGCAGAGAGGCTGTGGGTAGAGGCCTTAGCAAGACTGCAAGAAAAGACGGGAGAGAGGGGCTCAGCTCAGTGACATCACAGGCTTTGAGGGGCCTCTGAGGCGACCTTACCAGAGTGCAGAGGAAGGAGGGGCTGCAGGACCCGCAGGTGAATGGATGAAGGGTGGGATGAAAGGAGGGGTGGGCGGATGGAGGCAGGAAGGGCAAGTTGGGAGATAGAGGGAGGCATGGATGGATGGATGGATGGACAGATAAACAGATGGACAGGACTAGGGATGGTGCTTGGTTGGTAGAGTGATTGCCTGTCGTACCCAGGTCCTGGGTACTGATGCCCAGTACTACATAAACCAGGCACAGTTGCACATGGCTGAGATCCCAGCACTTAGGAGGTAGGAGCAAGAGGATCAGAAGTTTAAGGTCATCTCAGCTTCATAGTGAGTTCAAGGCCATCCTAGACTACATGAGACCCTGTCTTAAACAAACAACAACCAAACCCAAATAAACAAAACAGATAGACAGAACGAGGGAGAAATATGGGGGGAGGAAAAGGGGAAGGAAAAGGGAGGGGAGGGGAGGGGAGGGGAGGGAAGAGGAGAGGATGGGAAGGGGAGAGGAGGGAAGGGTAGGGAAGGGGAGGGGAGGGAAGGGAAGGGTAGGGAAGGGGAGGGGTGGGAAGAAGAGGGGAAGGTAAGGGAGGACAAGGGAGGGGAGGGGAGAGCAGTAAGATGGATATGCAGACCCATGACTATGTCTACTGGCAGCTCAGAAGGGTTAGTGAGGGGCTCACAGGAAGCAGCAGCCCTGGGGGGAAGGGGGACTGTGCCCCAATGTCTGCCTGGAAGAAGGGGTGGGGTGTCATCACTCCCAGGAGGAGCCAGCCAGTCAGCTCTCAGGAGAAGGCAAACAGATGCAGGGAACTTGGGTCCTGAGCCCCTGATGGCCTGGAGCTGTGTGCAGGAGAGCCGGGCCAGCTCACTGAGTCCGGCCAGTCAGGCCCCGCCCTCCAGCACCAGCTACATGAAAGTTGCTGAAGTCACTTCAGTCTGCACTTTAGAGGTTAACCGACTTAAAGTGGGTTGTTCCCAGATGGTGGCACAATACACCAGGCAAACTCAGGGAGGTCAGGAGGTCCCCTTAGCTTAGGCTCTCATGGTAACCCTGCCCGGCTTCCTTACACAGGAAGGACTTACACAGATCTGTAGAGGAAGCCACGGGGTCCTACACCAAGCCTCTCCTGACCCCACTGGCTTGGTAGGGCTTGTCCCAAGCCAGTATGGCAGCACCTGTCCATTTCCCAGTATCCACTCTCTTCTCTCCGTGACCTCACTCTGAGGAACACCTGAGCGACCTTAAAACATACATCATTCTCGCCAACGAAAACCTCCACCAACTTTCCACCACCTCGGGACAAAACCAAACTCCTCTCCACGCCTACAGGCCCGGAAGCGGTGTCTCCCCATGCTCCTCACCCCATTACCCACGGCAGCCCCTCCTCCCCCAGTTCAGCCTGGGATCCTGGAAAGATCTTCCTTACAGGGTCTATGCATCCTTCGTTCCCTCCTTTAAGGCTCTGCTCAAAGCCATCTCTTCTGGAAAGTTCCTTCCTGAACTCAGGGCCCAGAGTACCCAGATCTCACCAAGGAAAGCAGGGAATGTCCCGTCACACTGGGACTTCAGAGTTCTACTTCCTACAAGCACGTGTGCTCCTCCATGGGGTGCAGGTATGAGAGCAGCTCAAGGCTTGTCTGGGGGTCACAGGAGGTATCCCACACCCCCTGGCCCCGCTGCAGACTCCATGCCCTGCTTATAAACAAGCCTGAAGTGTTCCTCCCCCTGGGCAGGGACCTTATCTGTCATGCTGCCCTTGACACACAGTAGGTGCTCAATAAATGCCCAAGGGTGGATGTGAAGCCTGGGGGGGTTAAGGGAAGAGAACAGTCTGCCTTCCACAGCCTCCGCCTTGCCCCCAAGCCTCCTGCAGCTGCTGTCCTAAGCGCTGAGAATGTCTACAGACAACTCTGAAGGCCGCAGATGCCTGGCGCTCTGGGAACCAGGAAACTGGGGTTTGGGGCCCTGCCCTCCACTGCTAAATTCTGTCACCTCGAGGAAGTGTGTGGACCGCTGTGTGACTCAGCACCCCCATCTGTGGAAGGGGAAGGAAGGGAGCTGGTGTCACCCCAGCTCTGCTGGGCCAGGATGTCAGAAGTCTAAAGGCTCCCCATGAGAAAGGGAGAGAAAGTCCCCTGTGGCAGGAGGGACGGTCCGTGTGGAGAGGTCAGAACCCCACCCCAGGAGGGCAGCTGACGAGTTCAGAGCACCTACTGTGCACCTGTATATGCAGTCTCCATCTCCTGTTTCTGTTAAAACACCATTGACCCCATTATTTTAGAGTTTGGGAAACTGAGTCCCAAGGTACACAGCAGAGGTCAGATCGGGGACTTTGATGGGTGCTCCAAAAGCGAAGCCACTGACCAGAGGTGGCTCATAGAGGCTGTTGGCACCAAGGAAGTTTGTTCTTTCTTATTATGTGTTTTCCATTTTTGATGTTTTTTGGAAAGGGTCTTATGGAGCCCACCCAAGAGGGCCTTAGCTTTGTAGCTAAAGATGACCTTGAACTTCTGACTACAGGCACCTACCACCGCGCCTGGATTAGGGCTTCATGGGTGCTGAGTAAGCAAGGGCTCTCTCTACCAACTCAGTCACATTCTGGGTCTCTCCTCACAAGACCTGGAGCGAGAGGCACTTACCACCACACCTGGCTCTGCCAGTTACTGAGGACACAAACTCAAGTTAACTGGGAAACTCTTTCCTCTCCAGCCTCTTCCCGAGATCCCATAGAGACTGAGGATGAGCCGTGAGCTCTCAGAGAAAGTGGCCCGGGAGTAAGATGTGGGTGGGAGAGGGGACAGCTTGAGTCCCTCGAGAGACTGATTTGTGCAAGAAGGCAGGAGCTCGGGTTCACGCATAGCTGTCTGAAAAGAATGCGTTGTCTGTCCCCGTGGAGACACCGGCCTTGAGTGAGTCACTGAGGGCAAAGGTCCCCCGAGCCTGAGTCATGCCATCCAGCCTGGAGTCTGGTTTCTAGAGATCCTCCCAGCCTGGGCCAGTACGGTTCAGAGAAGCCCACCCAAGGACCCAGGCAGCCATGTTCCAGAGAGAGGAACAGGTGCGGGGAGGTGGGGGGGTTGTCGAAAAGGTATCTCTAATTCCTTCCTCACGCTCATTCATGGAAAAATACTTACTGAGCAAAAACTTATTTTCAAAATATATTTTAAGCACATACATGATTCTATTTGTTAAACAAAGCCCAAACGATACAGCCTTTGGGAACCCGGGAGTAATAAAGTGAGTCACGACTGCCCCCGGTGACTCAGTGGGAAAGAGGGAATTCCACCGCCTACGCCTCCTCTTGAGAGAGAGAGAAAAAAAAAAAATCAATTTGCCTTCTCGACAGGTGATGGGAGCCTCTGCCATCAGACCGCGCCAAGAAAACCATCCAACCAAACAAGAAACCCTGCTTCAAAAAATTTTAGTTGTAGAGCTGAGTAATTCGATGTGGGCCTGTGTCCAGCCTACGCCCCCGCGGGACACAGCGAGCCCGGGAGTGGCTTGGCCAGGGCCAGGGGCCTGAATTAAGAAGGACTTACCAGCTGAAGAATTCCAAAACCCTGTGTCACATGGAGGAACCTTCCAAAACACTGGACCGCGCCAGCCTTGAGAGTCTCTCGGAGCCATGGCAACCCTGTCTCCCCAACCACACCACTAGTGTTTTTGTGTCCTTAGATTTTTTCCTGTTTTGCAATGTTTTGCTGGGACCCCCGACTCTGTCCGGGGCCAGGGGCCAGGGGCCAGGGTTCCTAGCGAGGGCAGGAACAGCCTGGCCTCCCAGCCTGACCTTCCCTGGAAGGCTATGCATCTTTTATTTTGCAGAACACCGGGAACAGAACCACCCCTGGTCATTCTCCGGAAGTCTCTCTGACCAGAGCTCAGGAAAATGGCACTCTAGGGCTCCAGATCTTTCCCCTGTGGAGGGCTAACCCAGGGTCTCCAGTTTTATATTTTTGAACCTCAGTCAACGTGCTTGAAAAATGGGGATAGCAAGCCACTCCTCAAGGCTGAAGGGACCACAAAAGGGGACACTACTCTCCTTCATCATGGCGAACTCATACTCTGCACAGAGACTATTCTAGAAGTTGAGAGTGCGACAGCAAATGCGGAGTCCCTGCACCCAGGGAATCAGCAGCCTAGTGTGAGAACCAGTGGACCCAGAGACAGAGGACAGACAAAAGAAATGCTGAGCGTCACCTGGAGAAGGAAGTGTATCAACGGGGCAGCAGATGATGGCACTGGTTTGGGGGTTGAGCCATGAAGGTTTGGGCAGGAACGCCTCTCAGGGAAAGTTGCTTCTGAGCTAAGACATGGTACGTGATAAGAATGTTACAAAGCCTTCAGCACGTGCCAAGTTCCCGGGCAGGAAAGAGCATGGAACATCTGCAGATAGAATGAAGAAGGTTTCTCTGCAGCCAGGAAAGCCAGGGGGAGAGATGATCAGCTGACAGCAGAAGGATGGGTGAACGCAGAGTCTCACAGGTCCCTGCAAGTCCTACGAAGAATTAAAAATAGGACCAAAACTCATAATAATCCTCATTATGACTGCAGCTATAAATAGAACCGCACTTTCCAAAACACGGGGCTCTCCTAACTCTAGCACCCCGCGGCCCCCTCTCTCAGCCGTTTTCCACCTCCTCAGCTGGTCGTCTTGATGGAGCAGAGAGAGCCAAGCCCGTTTTAGCAGACAGCTATAAAAAGCACGCCGAGGCTCCCGGTGCCGATGAGCAAACTCTGGGGCTAAGATTAGCCTGAAGCTGTCACCTTTCCTAATGGGAACAGCAGCTGGGATTCCCCTGCCTTGGAACTCTCCAGCCTGCTCCACCCTGCACGCACTGCCTACCGGCCAAGTGTCCATGGAGACGGACACAGGACCGGTTTTGGAAAAACCAACTTCAGCTACACGGATCCCCCTGCAGGAGGTGAACCCTCAGGGTCAAAAGAGCAGTCTGTGCCTTGCAAGTATCAAGGTCCCCCCATCAGGGCTGAGGGGAGCCATGCACCCCTCTCTCAGGGAAGCCCAGTTCTTGGGGTGCTCAAGGTATTTCAGAAGGCCCTGCCAGTTCCTGTGACCCTACAGTTGACGTGAAAGACTCTCCCCAGAGAAACAGATATCGTACAAACAACCCGGCAGGACTCAGGGTTCTCCATCACTACAACCTGGTTCAAGTCCATGCTTCGGGGAAAGGGAAGACAGAGAAAATCAGCTCAGGTCTGAGCTTCTGTAGACCCTGGAGCCAGACTGCCTAGACTTAAAGTCTTATCTCTATCATGTACCAGCTGTGTGATCTTCATTAAGTCATCTGACTTCTCTATGCATAGAGTCTCAGCTATAGAACTTGGGGAAGAGTACCTCATTTGGAGGGCTATCATGGGAATCAGAATAGTTAACCTAGGCAAACGCTTAGAACAGAGCTTGGCTCGGGACTAGTGACTGCTGATTTTGAACGTCTCCTGGTTCTCTGGGAGGGAACTCTCGTCTTTGTTCTTCCCTTGAAAAGTATAAGTGAAAGGAAAGATCGGGTTTATTCAGCTTCCGACTACAGGTGACAGTCCATCTGTTCACAAAGGTCACAGAGGTAGGAGCTTGAGACAGATGGTCACTGGACATTCACAATAAAGGACAGAGAGACATAAGTACACCCATGCTGTCTGTTAGCTTCTTATGTGCAGGGTAAGGGCTACAGTGCAGGTAGCTTTTTCAATCCTGTGTCTAGGGAATGGGGCCACCCACAATGGGCTGTGATCTTCCCGCATCAATACAGTTCTCCACAGACATATCAGTCAACCTGATCTAGACAACTCTTCGTTAAGACTCTCTTCCTGGGTGATTCTACTTTGTGATGGGTTGATATGAAAAGCTAACCATCACACAGTCTGACTTAAAGCCTGGGCTTGGGACCATGCAATCAATAGCCCCACCCCTACCTTCTAAGCTTGTCCAACCCAAACCACACCCAGACAACATGTGCCTTGCACAAGGCATGTAGCCAGAGCTCTGAGGAGGCTAGAGAGCCACAAAGACAACCACAGGTGTTCAACGACCACAAGCTGTGATCTCAGGGCATGTGACTCCCCTATGCCCCTCAACTCTAGGGGCGGGACTTTACAGAGGGAGGCCAAACCATAGGCCAAGCTACGTACTGTCTACAGGTGAGGGCCCTGGCCTTGACTGTCAGTGGAGGACACTGTGTCAGATGGGAAATGTGCCGTCATGATTATTCCCATTGGTCCCCTTGATTTTTCAAGGCCAATTGCTTCTCATGATGAAGTCAAGGTGTGGACGGCTCTGGAAACCGAGAGGGCTACACAGCGGCAAGCGTCAGTCAGCGCTCACTCAGTCAGTTAGCAAGCTACTGACCAGACACCCAGAGCTGGCTGACGGCCCCCTGCAGGAGGGACTCGTAGGCTCCACTCTCCCATACTTCCCTCATGTCCCTGTCAACACAGAGGCTCTGTCGCCATGGGTGTGAGTAAGAAAACGTCTGTGCCTTATTCATTTGTTCCCCTCGTGGTGCTTTAAAGCCATGTTTGTCTTGTCAATATTAACAGCAAGCCTGAGGACTTGGAGACATCCTGATCCTGGAGACTCATCCAACCTGCAGACGGTATTGTCTTTGCCTGGGCATTGACAGTTCATGTCACTCTCATGCTTGAGTACCACTGAGGCAGCGTATGTCCTCGCCGTGCTGTGACGGCGATCTCGTCAATTTGACGAGATCTAGAATCAGCTGAGAGCCACGTCGCTGGGTGTGTCTGTGAGGGGTGACCTAGGCGAGGTTAAATGAGGTAGGACGACCCACCTTCACCACCTGATCAAATTAAAGGGAGAAAGGAGCTGAACACTAGCCTTCGGGAGTCTCTGTCCCCTGACTGTGGACGCAGTGTGAGAAGCTACCTCGTGATGGGCTGGAGCCTTGCTGCGTGCCAAGGCAAACCCTTCGTGAAGCTGTTTTTGTCAAGGTACCCACCACTGCGAAGGGAAAAGTAACTAACGCGCATGCCCAGACTGCCTGGACTGCATAGAGCCATGTCCGTCCCTGAGTTACAGTCTCGACAAAGAGACCCGATGGCGGGGTGAACTGCATCTGTTTACAGTCAGGTTCTGAGAGACTACGAAGCTCGGCACAAACGTTCATGCAGCGAAAAAGCATGACTGAAAATACAGACACAAAAATGTTTCCATGTGAGCAGAGAGACTCAGCCGGCAGAGGCCCGTGGGTAGGGGGTCAGCCCCCGGGTCCTGCCTGCTCTGCACCAGCACTCCGTGGGGCATGGTCACGTGATCCTGTCTTGGAGTCTTCCTAACACTCACTTCTGTTCTTTCCCTTCCTTCCCCGGTGACCGCTAAGCCACAGGACAAACTGCCTATCAGGACAAACTGGGCATTTCATCCATTAGGACTTGGGCAGAGCTCAGAGCACCAGGCGGGAAAGTCGGGGATGTTGGGAACTGGCCCGGCTCACAGAAGGCTCCTCCAGCAATGGTGTCAACTGTGTCTGTGAAAAGACATGGCCTCGAGCCCCTCCCACCCAGAGGCAGGCTATGCTGTCAGTTTTACTTTCGGTTCCTCCCTCCCCCAGTGTCTCCTGTCCCCACTGCCACCTGGACACAGCAGCGCAGGATCCCTGCGCCCAGAGCTCACCAAGGACCTCAGGCTTCCCACAGAGTTTGCTCTGCTGCTGTCACAGCAGTGAGACTTCCTGCATCTGCTTGCTGCTCTGCCTGTCCGCACTGGAGGCCATTGTACGTCACTTAATTACAAGATTCTAACAGAGACTTAGATGCTATCCTTAGCCAGAACCTGCCGCTCCCCCTTCACAACCTGTCTTTGATAGATGAGACCCTGGTTTGTCTAAAGAGGTCCAGAGTGCATCAGGTCCAACACTCACATTTCCCAAAAGGGACCCAGTCCCAGCTCAGCCCCTTCTTACGCTGCTTCTCCAGGGCAACAAGCCTCAGCGCCTCAGTGCCTGCTTCACAGCAACCAAGACAACCAGCCTGTCTCAGAGCTGCAAAGGACTCAGCTTCTCTTCTTGATAATAGGGGACAGTACTGTTTAAAATGTTTGCCTAGGTCAAATATCAAAAATCAAAAAATATCAGAACAGGCCGGGCGGTGGTGGCACACACATTTCATTTAAAGCACTTGGGAAACAGAGGCAGGCGGATCTCTGCGAGTTTGAGGCCAGCCTGGTCTACAGAGTGAGTTCCAGGACAGCCAGGGTTACAACAGAGAAACCCTGTCTCAAAAAACATACATACGTGCGCGCGTGCGCACACGCACCAGAACAAAAGCACGGCTGACGAAAAGGGACAAGTTTAGTCACCATGGAAATGTCCAAGGACCAGCTAAAGCATGTCACCCATGTCAGCAGTGACCTGTGTGGCTGAGGGTCACTGAGGAGTGAGCCAGAAGAACAGGAAGTTACGCAGTAGACTGGAGTGTGGTGCAGGGAGAAGCGAGAGGAAGCGGGAGAGCTACTGACCTGTCGTCTTCTCCATGAACACGACCTTGGACTCGGCTGTGAAGTTCTGGCCCGTGAGGATCATCTGCTGGCCCCCGTAGACCAGGCAGCTGTCCACGTCTTGTCTCTCCACCATGGGCAGCTCGTGGGCAGAGCGCTGGGCTGAGGGCAAGACGGAAAGAAACACCATGACCCAGAGAAATCTGCCTGAGACGCAGCAGAGAGGGTGGGGACCTCCACACATCACATCCTCGGGAGGGCCACAGGTCCCTGACCCAGTGTGTGCTCACAATGCACTAGTTGATGAGTCTGAGGTAGAGAGCTGTCCTCCCTGCAGCGGAGGTGGGAACAGGACTGCCTGGGTCTTCGTTCTCCTTGTGTAGAAATGGGTCCAATCCCCACCCCACCCCCATCCAGGTCGCCCCTGCTCCAAGGCGCCTCTTCCTTATGCTCTTCAACCCAGACTCACAGCCCCATGTGAGCTGAGGGCACATCCAGCCTAAGTCTGTGAGTGGTTCTTACAGGCCAGAGTCTGCCTCCATGGCTTCATTGTCCAGAGGTTTCCCTCTACTATGTTCCCTCCATATTTCTAGAACTTCTAGAACATTCCATCTCTCTCTCCCTGTCTTTCTCAGATAGATACATAGATAGATAGATAGATAGATAGATAGATAGATAGATGATAGGTAGATAGAGTGCATGCACGTGTGTATTTTGCAGTGCTGAGGGTCCTCAGGCATGCTATGTAAGCACTGTACCCTATGCGCCAGCCCTTGCTACCTCTCAGGAAGACACGCCCCCACCTTTGAGCTTCTGTGCTCTCCTGGACTGTCTCCCCTACGTGGTGGTTCCTCCCTCATAACTTCAGGGCCTACTCAGCTTGGCTTTCTCTGTTCCACACTTCTACTTTCCCCCACCTACCCACTTTCTCCCCTGCCTCCCCCTGCTTAGCCCTTCCCTGGAGAAAGTCTCATTTCCCAATGCCCTGTGCGAGCTGTCAGCCCCAGGAGAGGGGTGCTGAAGGTGGCTGGGTATGGCCAGACAGGTCTCTCCTATCTCTGCTCCTCTCTATCCACGTTGAATGAAAGCCTGCACTGCGCGCTCTGACAGCACAATATGCTCAAGTGCTCACAGCATCTTTTGGCGAGATTCACATTCAGCTATAGCACTCCACCCCCACCCCATTGAGATGAGAACCCTCCCAAGCAGGTCAGCACCCAGAGCTACCCCTCAGCCCTTTATGGAAGGGCAGCAGCTGCAGGAGACGATGAATAGAGGCAAGTATGCCACCAACCAGGTGATAAAGAAACTCTAGCTGCAGCCAGGCCCCTCCCACTCCCTTAGGCCCCTCCTTCTCTCCACAGCCCTGCCTTCCTGGTGAGTCAGCTTGAGCTCCTGGCTCTTCTCCTAGAGCTGAGGGCTGGGCAGAGGGCCAGGTCTTTCCATGCCAGGGCCCCAGACCTCCCCATCAGGGAGCCACCAGCTGGGAGCCGAGCAGCAGCCCAAACTTAACCCCTTCTTTCCATGTGGGGGCATATATGACCTTCTTCCTCTGTGCCCAGGGCTGGGGGGGTGTGGCACAGTGAGCTGCAGGTACCCTTAGGGACTTCTAAGATTTACACTTTCTAGTGGCTTGCTCAGCTCTGTGGTCCTGATGCCTGACTCTGTGCTCAGAGCAACACCGCACCCCACTGTCTGTGGGCTCCAGAATGTGTTCAGGGGCCTAGGATAAAACTGCTAATTCCTCCCACATGGGTGTGTTATTAAGCCTGTTTTTCAGTGTGGGAACCCCTTGATTTTCTAATTGAGCTACTGCTAAGGCAGGTTTACTAGCAGTGAAAACAGCAGCTTACAGAGCCGGCTATTCAGACTTGCCTTTTATGTGTGTGTGTGTGTGTATGTTGGGGTGGGGGGAGAGCACTAGGGGCTGCTGGCCCATCAGGATGCCAGCAAGAGCCACCCCTCCCATTTTACAGGTGGAAAACCTGAGTCATGGCTACCGTGGAGGCCAGCCAAGGGCTTGCAGCCAGCCAGGCCTGGGCCAGGCTGGACGAGCTCTCTCTCTCCGAGGGGTGGGAGCCTGCCATGAATCACCACACAGTGCACAAACACACCGGGGCTGGGGCAGCCTCCTCTAAGAACGAATGGTTTAGGGTCTCCTGCAGGCAGCAGCAGCTACCGGGACACATCTGCAATGCTACCTCCTTCCCTGAAGGGGATGGTAGCTTTTACAAACCGTGAAGAGAGCAACCCAGCTTCCTAGAGGCCTCAGTGCCACACTAAGGTGTGGCTAAGCCTTCTGAATGGGATCTAATGGGAAAGGCGAGCTTCTGGCTGCTTCCCAACCCTTCTGCACACACATGCAGGCTGACAGGGATGCTAAACAGAAAACTGGTGGTGCACCTCTTTAATCCCAACACTAGGGAGGCAGAGGTAGGTGGAGCTCTGTGAGTTCGAGGCCAGTCTGGTCCTCAGAGAGAGTTCCAGGACAGCTAGAGTTACAACAGAGAAACCTTGTCTCAAAAAAAACAAACAAACAAACAAACAAACAAAAACCAGCCTGATACCCCACTGGACTTCTATAATGTAGATTCTCAGCCTCAGTGACCCTGGCCTCAGGGCTGGACCTTTCTTTACGGTGAGCCATGCCATGCTACTAGAGTATTCAACAGCTCCCTGAATTTCTAATTTCTTCCCACTGGATGCAAGCGGTTTGGTACCCCACCTACCATTTATGATACCCAAACATGTATGCAGATGGCTGGTGTCCCCTCGTAAGAACAAAACTTAGGTTTTAAATTTTAGCTACTGTGCCTACCATATCTCTAAAACAAAACAAAACAGAGAGCCTCCTGGAGTGCTAGGTGGGGCTGTTCAGCTGAGATAGTCTTGAATCTCCCTTGCCTACGGACATTAACCTCTTGGATTCTTGGGTGAGTGTCTAGATCCCAAGGTGACCTTACTGCACTGATGCTCCACGCACCGGATGTACCTGCACTTTGTAGGCAGGAGATAACCCAGACAGGAAGTACGTCAGGACAGATGCTTGCCACTAATTGGACCTGGTAGGAAGTGTGTAGCCTTACAGGTTCTGCCTTTTTAAGCACCTGTGCCACGTGAATGGGGCCTTTTTGTGGGAGCTCTGGAGGTGACAGGTTCACTCCATGGGTACCTCAGAATGGACCTGGTCAGAGTCCACCTTCCTGGCCAGTATTTAGTTAATTTAATTAAAGCTTGCTTGCTTCAAATTTGGCTCAAATTGTGGTGGTCTTATTCTCAACCGGATTTGGGGTTTACACCCCGGGGAAGGAGGGACACAAAGTCACTCCTAGATGAGAGTGACAGCTGTAGAGATTCTGACTTAGAGTCTGAGGGTAGGACCCAGCTGTGGCTATTCAGCAAACAATCCTAACGGGCCCAGATGGCCACAGTCAGTGTGGTGCTTGGCATCACTGTGGGGGTGGGAGGTCCTGCATCTGCTACCCCTTGGCTTAGTGACCCTGGGCAAGTCATTTCACGTCTCTGAGTCTCAGAGGTGCTCCTCTGTGGCATCGTTACAGTGCCTGCCTCACGGGCAAGCCTCATGCAGGCACACATGTACACAGTAGACATGGTTAGAACATGACTGGCAAACTCTCATCTCAACCAAAATGTCCAGGGAAGCTATATGAATGAACAGAACGTGGCATGCCATTCCGTATATTACTTCAGCCCGAAGCAGGAGCAAAGTACCGACCCACCGATGCCTTGACAATGTTGCTCTATACAAAAGAAATTAGTCACGAGGGACAAAGTTGGCGAGGTCAGAAACATAGCCTGTGGCGGTAGGTGATAACCTCTCCATAACTGTAGTGGGCACTGCTGTCCACTATGTGGTACAGTGAGTCCCTTTCAGGGGTGCATGCTCAGCAGTCAGAGCTGAGCTCAGCATGGGCTCAGGGTGCAGCTTCCTTTCAGGCACCAGTGTGGCCTGGTCCAGGCCAATGGTCTCTGATGCTTCCCTGTGGCTCCAGGCCCCTAAGGCCTGTTTGCTGATTTTTGAGCACTGGCACTTCTTAAAGGGGCCTCCGGGAATCTGCCGTGGCATCAGGTTAAGGCAGGCGGTGCTTAATGAAAATTCGGAGAAGCCGGGCCACTCCCCTGGGCCCCTGTATCTGCAAATCTTAGACAGAGGCCAGAAGTGTGCATTTTACCCATCCTCCCACGGGGCTTATCACACACGTTTCAGGGCTCAGTTCCACGTGGCAGAGGCCACCTGAGGACAGGGGAACTCCTCCTGGGCAGTACCCCAGTCCTTGGAGAACCCCTCAGCAAAGCAAAGCAGTGCAATTAGCCTCTGAAAGAGGAACTGAGGTGAGTGGCAGCTGGAACAACCCTCCTGGGGCCCCCACAGTTCTGCTGATGCAACTTCCACCACTACTACTGCTAATTGGAGCAGCATGCAGGATCTGAAAGGGCTCTCAGGAAGTCCTTGGGTCTCCTGGGTTTTCTCCCACTGCTCCCATCAGGCAGTTAGAGATCCCAGGCCACCCAAACACTCCAGACTGAAGTTCTCTAACCAAACTGCCTGGGTTCAAATCCACCCTGTGAGCTGGCTCCAGCTTAGGCACAACCCAGTCCCAGTCTCCCGCTTAAGCTTCCAGATGGCCCAGGTCCCCATGCTGCTCCTTCCCGGTTTCTGGCACCTCATAAATTATCTCAGGGTCCCATATTTTTACAAGCTCTGAATCCACAGGGCATAGTGGTTCACTTTTCCCAGTGCCAGTGCTGACCTGCAGCCAAGCAGTGAGCACCTCAGAGCTCTTGAGGGAAAACTCCCGGGTCCGTTCTCATGCCTATGTGGGGGGGAGGGGGTGGAGAGGGTGAGTGGCCAAGACCACCTTCTGCCTGGGAACCTCTGGAGGGAGGCAGGAGAGGCTGGGGGCAGTGTCTCTGCAGAGCCAGGGTTCTAGCAGTGTGGGACAATTGCTACCACAGAGGAAACCTCGGGTCCGGGCATGTCATAACCATGGCTTGTTTTACATTGTATGATGCAGCACTGAGGTTCCTTGTCAGTGTGGGGATGCTGCAACATGCCTGCACAGCTCCAGGTCCAGCTCGATGACATCTAGCGTTCCGTCTCTCTGGACCTTTCTCTCCAGGGGTCTTGGTTGTATTTACTTTTATGACTACATGTCATGAGCAGGAATTAATTACTCCTACTCCAGAGTTGAGGACACTGTGTCAAGGGACATACCTGAAAGCTTGTGGGACTCTGTGGAAAGCTGTCACCCAGCACAGGCCAGAGGCACCTTCTGCCTCCTCAGCGATGGTCAGCTGGCCCAAACTGGCCACCCCTGACTATGGGACCCCAGGGCCCTGTCTGGATGTGTCAGCCTGGCAGAGTAAATCCAGGCTGGGCCAGAAGGAGCTACTGCATCCAGCCCCAGGCTCACTGGGAGCACTCACTATGCCTTCCCTGATACTTCTCCTATGGTAGGGATTGTCAAGGTGCCTACCAGGGAGTGGGTGCTCCCATGTGACCTTGGAGGCCTCGACCTCCTCATGTAGAAAGGGAACAGCACCTACCCTGCAGGGGAGGTCCCCACCCCTACCATCCTGTGCACATGGCACCAGTATAGACATACTCTATTCTTTTTCTTCCCTGGCCTGACCTTGACTCTCTCATTCCAATGCCATGAACATTCTCAAACATCCCTGCGGAACAAGACTCTCCCTAGAGGGCACACGAACCCCAGTTGATTGCTGGGTTCCCTGGTCACTGAGGGGCCCAGGCTGCCGAGACAGAGAAGAGAGTTGGGGCTTCAGCTGCTTCCTATGCATGCTAGGGCTGCAGCAAGCATTCAGCCTTTGAGGGGATGGACCCTGGGGATCAGGCCTGCCTGGCTCACTAGTGCATGTCAGTGCTCAGCAAATATGTCCCAATATTCCTGGATGAGGAAGCAAGGAGCCCCTGGGGTAATGAGGCTGGCGGGAGGCTGGTATATGCAAGCCCGTGGCCACACTATGGGCATTCTATTGAGGGTGGTTCTGCCTGCCTGTTCCCAGGATCAGGAAAGGGACAGGAGCAGGGGGTGAGGGTGTGGTTGTGGTGGTGGTTGGGGGGGGGGGGAGGAGGAGGAGGAGGAGGAGGAGGAAGAGATCAATCAGCAGGAAAAGCCACCTGAGTTTAAGTAGAACAGCTCTCTTAGCACCCTTTGCCAGGCTGCCCACTCCTCCCCTGACTGGTGATCTGCCTCCTCCCAAGGGTATGTGGCCCACTGTGCTTCCCTATAGCAACTTACATTTGCTGAAGGCTCACATGTGCCTGCTGCTTCCCAGGCTGCAATCTCCCTGTGATGCAGTACTAACAGCCCTGGAAAGTCTGCTCTGTAGGGCTACAGGCACTGACACAGGTGAGCTGTCCACCCTGGACCGTCACATGGGAAGAGAGGTCTCTAACTGTGATCACGGTCATGCTATTCTGTGACGCATATACACTAACCACACCCCAGCAAGTGTGGTGCTATAACTACTCCTATGGTACAGGTAGGGAAACTGAGGCATGGGGCATCAAGTAACTTCCCTGGAACTGAGCGGTTGCGGTAAGTGGCAGAGGTTGGATTTGAACCCAGGCCTCTGGATCCTGAACACAGACTCCTACCCACTATTCTAAACTGCTTCCCGCCATCCTGTAGCCCCTGGTATCACTCAAAGTGGCCGCAGGTCACTGTTGCCAAGTCTCTTGGGCAGCAGAGACTGACAAAGGCCTGGCCTGTGTGCCTTCTCCCAGGGTACAAATTTTATTTGTTTATATATAAGGTCTCAAAGAAGACACTCAGGCACCCTGTGATGGGGAATAAACCTTATGTAAGTGAGACTCTGTGGTGGTCAAGGACCCAGCAACACTTCTAGGTATTTACCAGGAAACAGGAAAGCCTTTGTCTGCAGAAGAATGCTGATATCTTTATCCTAACACTCACACCGCCACACCGTGGGGCAGGCCAATACCCATCGCTGATAACTAATCCATTGTGTTCCTACAATTGACATTGCTCAGCCATCCATAAGGGTAAACTGTTGAATGGAGCAACAGGACCAGGGTTGGAGAGAGGTGGGAGGTGGGGGAAGGGTAGGCGGAGGGTGGTGGTGGTGGGAGCTCATAAACAAAATGCTGGGAGAAAACAGCAGGACCCAAAGCGCACAGCCTGTGCATTCATCCCATTATACAAAGCTGCAGAGCCCGGAAGTCCACCACTGGTGACAGGAAGCCAATCAGTGGCTGCCTCTCTGGGGACCTGGAAGAGGCAGCAGCTGGGGGTGAGGGGCCTGACAGGGCCCAGCGCTCTTGTCTTGGTTTGAATGGGGGGTGATGAAAGTGTCTGCCGCTGGCGAAAGTCAGCTCAACTGAGTGACACCTCTGTGCAACCTACAGGTTCTTGATTACACCTCAGTGGGAATGGGTGTGTCAGAGAGACACGCCCACACCCACCTCCCACTCTGCAAAAGGAACAAAGTGAATTCATGGTGTGCCCGGTGGGCAGGGCCTAGAGTACAATTGCTTTAGGTGTTTCCTGAAATGTCACTGGGATGAATCTGCAGGTCGGAGAGAATCCACAGGTCCTGAGTGAGACTGCAGGGAGTCACAGACACAGGTTCTGCAAGAAGTTCATATGCGACTGCAGGTGCGGAGGCTCTGGGAGCGACTCATGGTACCAGACCCCAGTCCCTGAACACATCACTCCTTCATGGCCCACTGGGAAGCCTCTGGAGGCATCTTTCCCTCACTTCCTCCATGTTCTAGACCAGGCCTAGTGACCAGCGCTGCAAACCTCTGCCCTGGCCTCACAGGAGGGACATTAAGGAGTGTGGTAGTCAGTGTCCAAAGAAGAATCTGAGGCCTTCTGGGCTCAGGGACACTTTCTCCCCTAGGAGCTTTGGGTAAGGAGTTATCCAACCAAGTAGGGCAGGGAGGGAGGAGGAAGGTCGCAAGTTCTCTATGCCACACTTCAGACACATGGTGGCCTCCCTAAAGTCTCCGTTTCAAAACCATACTGTAAATGGAGACAATATACGTGTGTCCATATATGTATGTGTGTGCACGTGTACATATATATACTTACATGTACATCTGTACACATATAAATGTGTATACTATGTATACGCACAAATGCACATGTATACATGTATTTGTGTGTGCATGTATACATGTATATATTTGTGCATATGTATACATGCAAGTGTATTTGTGTGCGTCTACATGTATATATACACGTATATATGTATTTGTGTTTCTTTGTGTATGTGTATTAAATGTGTATGTGTATATATGTACCCATGTGTTAAAGTATACAAGTGTGTGCATGTGTAAATATATGTATGTATATATGTATATGGGCATGTGTACATACATGCATGTGTTGTTATATGCATGTGCACCTATGTGTATAAGCATATGTACATCTTTAAACATGTGTGCATGCATTAGTGTTGTTTATATGTGTATGAGCATATGTATATATGCATGTGTACACGTGTTGTTTATATGTGTATATGTACACGTGTGTGTTGTGTGTGTTATTTATGGGCGTACATGTGTTGTGTATGTGTGTGTGTAGGCATGTGTACACGTGTTTTTGACCCACGCATGATTCTTGGGTTCAGTCAAGCTTGAGCACCCTCCACCCTGTGTGCAGCAATCAGCAAACAAATCAAGAGGAATGGGAGGAAGAGTCAGCCACTTGGGAACTGTGGAGCATCCAGAAGTGGAGGACCACATCAGAGAGCTGTGGTTAAACAGTGAGCACCCCCACCCAGGCCTCACCTGACAACCCAGAATGGGCCTGTCTGGAAATAGGGTCTTTGCCACACGTGAGCAAGGTAAAGATGGGGCAAGATCAGATCCAGGGCTGAGGAGGGGCCGAAGTCCTCATCCATGACAGCGCTGAGGACGACACCCCAACAGATGTAGAGGACGGGACCCCAAAGAGACGGAGACAGAAACCTGAGCCAGGCATACACAGAGGGGAATGCAGAAGAGACTCGTGTGAGAGGGCGGCCCTCCAGGCCAATGGCTGCCTATGGCAGGCTTCTGGCCCCACATCCAGGAAAGCATAAATGTCTGGGGTTGAAGCCAGTGCATGGCAACTGCTCAGACAGCCTAAGGAACCAGTCCGGGGGGAAGCCCAGCCTTCACCCTATTGCAAAGGTGGAGTCGCAGCTGAGACCACTGGGCAGGAGCCTGGGAGACGCCTGGGTGCTGAGAAACACAGGTGCCAGGCCATGCAGTGGGCAGCTGTGGCCCCTCAGCTGGGGTGTGGGCAGGAAGAACCACAACAGGCAACAGACCACGGTGCAGTGGTGTCTGTGGTGCGCGTATGTTTTCTTTCTACCAGAATCTGAGGACATGTCCTTGTTCCCCAAGCTGGGGCAAGGGTGGCGCCTTTCCAAAATAAATAAGTTAGCCTTGTAAACACAGGCCAGCCCACTCTGTTTTCCTTACCAGCTCATCCTCCCCGGCAGTGTAAAGTCAATTAGACAATAAATATTTATCCTCCACCTTAGTGTCCACAGGTGTGAGTCACTAATTGTCAATATGTATTCATTATCTGCCTACGGGCTATAAACCAAGTCCATCGGCCAAACTAATGCTTGCGGGGCATCCTTACAGGGGTTAGAATAGAACAAAGCAGGCAGTAAAAGCTGACAGGACTAGAAGCCGGGGACAGAGGCTGGCCCGCTCAGGGAGGCTCCACCAGAAAAAAACACTGCATTATAGAAGCCAAAAGAAGACATTTCACAGAACTAGGAAGTTTGTGACTCCAGCTTTGCGACTACTGAGTAAGATAGGTGAATCACTCCACCACGAAAGGCTGGTTCCCCTTGTCTGTCAGAGGAAGAAGGAGAGGTGGCTGAAAGGGTGGAAACCAACACGTTCTCAAAGTTCAAAGGCTTTTCAAACACCTTAACAACACTGCTGGAGGCCCATGTGGTTCACTGAGGCTCCCAAAGGCCTTTTAGGGTGACATCAGACCATTTGCACCCTACCTTGCAGCCAACCACAGTCCCAACCCTGAAGGTCAGCTGCCTGACTGAAAGAGGAGTCCTGTCAGCTCGGCATCTTCAAAAATTACCAAGGACGAGTCTGTGTTTCTTTCTAGAACAATCCAAACAGGATCGGTCTCTCCCACGACCAGAGAGTAGGGGTGAGGATATGGCTGCCGCCCTGTGTCTCCGCTCCCCTGCTGGTGGCTCTGGGTCTCCCAACTCTGAGTACCCGCTCACTAGCACCTCAGCTTTGCCTGGATGAGCTGCAAGCTACTGATGGCCTTTCTCTGGTTTCCATTTGACCAAGCTCCAGAAATGCTGGTGCACAGGCTGCCCTCTGTCCTTACTTCCAGCCCAGGTGGTCAGTTCTTCTGTATACACACACATACACACACACACACATATATGTATACATACACATATATATGTATATATGCATACATATATGAGTGTATGTGTGTATGTACACACACAGATATATACATACATACATGCACACACATATACACACTCATGTGTATACATATATACACATGTATATACATATGTGCATACATATATACATATACATATATACATATACATACATACGTATACATATACACTCACACATATATACATATATGTGCATACATATATACATATACACATGTACATGTGCATATATGTGTATATATGTGTATACTATATATACACATATATATGTATACACATATAGTGAGTATGTATTATACATATACATACATATGTATACACATATAGTGAGTACATGTATATATATATACACATGCATATACATACACATACAGAGTCCTGCATGCTCCCTCTGCTCATTCATAGCTCAAGACTATCCTGATAGCGGAAGGCTCTCTAGGGTTCTGCCTGGCCCTCTGAGTAGCTTGAATTTCTTGCCATTTTAATCAGCACCGCCTGTGAATGCTCGGGGGAAGACAGAACCCAGGACGTTCCACATGCTGAGGGTCGACTCTACCTTGCGCCATATCCTTCCCCGGTTGTCATTTTTAAGCCAGGAAATCTTTTCTTGTTCCTGTTTAATCTTTTAAACTTGGAATTGGCCATACAGACCATGTTTCCATGTGAGAACACGGGCTGCTGTCAGTCAGTTCACAGCTGCCTACTGAGAAGGGCAGGGTACCCTCTGGTCCACAGTCTCCACTACGCCCTACTGCACCCCCCCCCCACACCAGCCACTTTTTTTTACTTCCACCATCTCCCTGGCCTCTGTAGGAAACTGATATGTAAGAGCAAAGTGAGCTTTTACCGTTCAGTAAAATAACAAATGAGATGCTCTTGAAAGTAACTTAACACAAACATGATTGCAACATAAAGTTTCCTTGAGTGAACAATGTTTACTTTCCTCTCCCTTAAAGAATGACTAAACTTTCAGGAATGTAACAGATATCTGGCCCTGTGGCACAGGCTGAAGCATGAGGATTGAGAGTTCAAATCCAGGCTGGACAACTTAGCAAGACTCTTCATTTAAAAAAAAAAAAAAAAAAAAAGTTTTAAAAACTGTTGGAGATGTAGCTCAGAGGTAGAGCCCTTGCCTGGCATGCATGATGTCACGGGTTTAATCCCCAACACCGCAGGCATGTATACACACGTGCTCATGTGTGCGCCTGAGCAAAAGCAAGCTTTGCCGCGTGTCACAGCAAAACCCTGCTGAGAATACCAGAAGCTCACAGATGCTGCTTTTGAAGCCTGGCAGAACCATTTGTGTGTTCTGCTTAGCACATTTCCAAGAAATGCTCTTTGCAACTTTGTACCAGGCTCTGAGATTTTCCTGTAGCTTTACACCATCATTAGAGTTGGGGCCTTTTCCCTCACTAGACTCTATGTTTCTTGAGCACAGAGAATGTCTTAGCTCTGTGGATGCCTGACACTTGGCATGACCCCTGACCTCAACCCTAGACAGACTTCAGTGAGCAGGGAGGGACAGCTGGAAGGCCAGGCTGATCACCACGACTATCTGCAAGGCTCTGGGGTTCCAGTCCCACCCCACCTCACTGGACACAGTCTTCTAACCTATGAAATGGGTATAGTGGCTACAGCCATTGACCCAGGGTTGCTGTGAGCACGTGGCCAGGTGCTTCCTACAGTTTCTGTGGAACCACAGCTCGAAGCCATGCCACGCCACTGTGAGTCTTCTTGAATGGAGGGAGGGCAAAAAGAAAGAAGGGGATGTGTGTTCCAGGAACTCACTGCAAATGCAGCTCCTCTTCTGAAGACCAAAGACCAATATTTAAACTTTTTGAATCTTCTAAAGCACCCATGTCTGTTGCAACCCCTTTGGGGGTCTGAACAACACGGGGGTCACCTAAGACCATCTGCGTATCAGGTATTAACATTACAATTCATAAACAGTAGCAAAATTACAGTTATGAAGTTGCAAGGGAAATAATTTAATGGTTGGGGGTCACCACGTGAGGATCTGAATTAAAGAGTGGCTGCATTCGCAAGGTTGAGAACCGCTGTTCTAAACAAAGCCGTCAACTCCTCTTAGCTCCCGTTAGCCGTCCTGTTTTTTTTAAATTTCCCATGAGGCCATAGAAGTCTCCATAAACAAACAGAAGCAAGAGATCAAACCTCCCTGGGTGCAATTTCTGCCCCTCTGGTCACCACAAAGCAACTGTATGTCCTTGGTGTCGTGTGGATTCCTGCAGGCCACCCTCCCAGGGCAGACGCTCACCTGTGGCCCCTTTCCCCAGAAAAACCAGCCCCAGGGCCTGACTTACAGCACTCGATGGGGTTGGATGCCGCCTGCAGGGAGACGATGCGGCCGCTGGGCTCCGGGACGTGCACTCGGAACACCAGGCGCACCCGCGTGTTCTTCCTCCCAATGTCTGTCTCGCCCTTCCGCAGCTCGATGTCGGCATTTCGGAGCTTCAGGATGCCAGCGCAGTCGATGCTGCACAAAGGAGAGCGGCGTCATTAGAACCACCTCACTGAGCAGGAAAGATCACCCACAAACCCACCTACTGCGGCCAACCAAACCTCCAGCCAGCCACAGGGGGAAGGGCAACATCTCCCTGGGTGTTACAACCAGCAAGGTGTACCAAGATGTCGAATTTAAAAAATAAAAAAGAAGGAAGGAAGGAAAGAAGGAAAGGAGGGAGATAGGGAGGGAGGGAAGACGGAAGAAAGGAAGGAAAGAAGGAAGGAAGGGAGATAGGGAGGGAGGGAAGAAGGGAAGAAGGAAGGAAGGAAGGAAAGAAGGGAGGAAGGAAGGAAGGGAGGGAGGGAGAGTACTTTACAAAGTACTTAGATGTCTCCCAAGTATAGATTGCTTTTCTAGGAGAAAATTTCATGTCATTATTTCTATTCTCAAAAACACCAGAAAAACTCAAATAAGCAGTTGGTAGAACTGGTCAGGGCTATTCCCCAAATCTCAGGGAATCGAGGTCTCTTGAATTTAGCAAACAAGAAAGCACCCTTCCTCTTTGAAAACGCACACTGGGGTTTATAAGAGCCAAGGGCAGGACCGACCATCTAAAGGACTCCGGGCTCTGGAGTGAGACAGAGAAGAAAGCGAATGTGAACCCTGTTAGCAGGACCAGTGCCCCAGAGTTCTTGTGCCCTCCCACCCACAGCCTTTCTGGAAGCAGGGGTTTCTTTCCTCATGAAAGGTTCTCTGATGCTGTCGCGTGTGTGCCACGCAGCCTGCTTCAGCCACAGGCAGGGCGCTATGCGAGTGAGTGACCTTCTTCATTGCCACTGAGAGTTTTCTTTAAGTCCTGCCAGTCTTTGGGTTTGTTTTATATTTTGAGACAAGGTCTTGTGCAGCCTGGGGTGGCTTGGGACTCAATAAGTAGCTAACGATGGTCTGAACTCAAGATCTTTCTGCTTCCATCCCCAATCCCAAGTGCTCAGATGACAGGAGTGTGCCACCATGTCTGGTTTTCACATAATACTTCTTGAATAGAAAAATCAGATTGGACAGTACCAGCAATGGCTGCTCTGGTACCCTCATAGAGATCCCTCAGTCCTGTCACTCAGACCCTGCTCACTCTCCCGAGAAATCCCACCCCCTGTCCAGCCTTACGTAGCCCTCATGTTGTTCTTTGGCTCCAGGGGGATCTCCAGGACCTTGGTGTTGCCCACGATCTTCTCATAGCTGGTGGTGGTAACGGTTTTGCCTGTGATCCTATGCACTTGGTAGAAGGCATGCGGCTTAAGGATCCTCTCATCAGCTGTCCCGATGAAGATCTGAAGCCCCAGGGGCTTGCTCTCCAGGTAGCCGTGGAGCTAAGGGAGGAAACAAAATCTTTACAAGGCAGTCTGACCATCAGAGAAGATCACAGAAGTGTGTGCGCAGAGAACGGGTGTGGGGCTGCTGTGAGCCTGGATGGATCAGGACCAGAAGCAGCCTTGGTGTCCAACCACAGCAGACTGTTCACATAAGTTACAGGAATCTCCTCTAAAATGGAAGCTAAGGGGCCAAAGAGAGGCCTCAGCAGTTAAGGGCACTGGCTGCCCTTGTAGAGGACCCTGGTTCAATTCCCAGCACTACATGGAAATTCACAACCACTTGTAACGGCAGGTCCACGGAATTCCACACCCTCTTCTGACCTCCGCAGGCACACAGGTATACATATGGTGCACAGATAAACACAGAGGCAAAACACTCACATACATAAAATAAATCTTACATACATAATGGACTTTTAAACAGGCACAAGAAACAATATGGATGAGAACTACATCTATGGAGACTCTGACTTAACCACTGGCAGAGGGTTAGGAAAATGAAGACAGGAAACAACCTGAAGACTTCTCCGCCAACCACCCTCAGGATGCCTCAGCAGGTAACAGCAGCTGTGGAGGTGGGGGGCGGGGGGCTCATGAGGCCATGTCCCTCTGAGTATCTACAGGAGGTCAATGGTAGCTGGGGAGGAAGAGTCATTTCTTCTAGCCACTGAAAGGTGCCCATGTTCCCTGTAAACAGCATTAATAAAACTCACTGGGTCATCACAATAAAGCAGCCAAATAAATAAAAAGACGTGGAATTAGGAGGGGGACTAAGTAGGAAGAGGAGAGAGAACCAGGGTGATATGATCAAAACACAGCGGACAGGTGTGAAGACATTGTAATGAAACCAAGTAAGACGTGCAGTCAACACGTGCAAACAAAATAAAATACGTTAGCGAAGAACAGCCATGGGAAAATACACACACTGAAAAGCACAACTCCAGCGGTCATCAGGAGAACCGGGCGGTGGTGGTGCACGCCTTTGATCCCTACACTGGGGAGGCAGAGGCAGGCAGATCTCTGTGAGTTTGAGGCCAGCCTGGTCTACAGATTGAGTTCCAGGACAGCCTGAGTTACAACAGAGAAATCCTGCTGTTTGGTTGAAAAAATGGGGAGAGACACAGAGACGGCTCAGTGGGAAAGGCACTGGCGGCCAACCCTGATGACCTGGCTGTTCTCCGGGACCCATATATCTCACAGGCTTTCCTCTGGCCTTCACAAGCAAATCGTGGTTTGTAAATAAAGGTGTGTGTGTGTTTTTCTTAAGGGGGAAAAAAGTGTCAAAACATACAACTTACAAAACCCAGAACATGCCTATCTATTTACACATCCACAGATGCGAGAGCAAAGGGTGTGAAGAACGCACTCCACACAGACCACACTGTGACCCCTGTGACTTCATACCTATGGTACGTCCCAGCATCCTCTGTGATTCTTCTGTTCCTCCATTCCTATGTTTGCAAATTGAAGAGGCCCATGACAAGGGAGAGCTCACTAAGAGCCCATCTTTCTCCAAAGTTCCATAGAACTTTAGCAGGATCTCCTGCTACTTTCTAACCAAACAAAGAAAGGCTCTGGGATGATGGGAAACAATTCGTGGCCTAGAATCATGCTGCTCTGTGGAGAGCCACCAGTCACACGCATGCACTATCTCAGTGGACACGGCCTGGGGTCACCTCAGGAGGGAGTCTCAGTTGGCCTATGGGCATGTCTACAGGGGTTATCTTTATTGTTAATTGATGTAGGAGGGCCCAGCCACCTGTGGGCACCACCATTCCCTAGGCAGATGATTGCGGGCTATATAAGAAAGCTGAGTAAGTGGAAGCCTGTGAGTAAGCCCACAAGCAGTGTTCCTTTAAGGTTTCTGCTTCAAGTTCCTGCCTGAGTTCCTGCCCTGGCTTCCCTCTGGACTGTGACCTGGAGGCTGATAGATACATAAGCCCTTTCTCCCCATCTTGCTTTTGGTAAGAGTGTTTTATCACAGCAACAGAGGAAAACTAGAAGCGTCTCTGAGTCTCACTCAGCATATTTTAAATGTTCACTGGCCATATGAAGCTAGCAGCCATCACAGTGGACAGTGTGACTATCAATCCCATCCATCTTCCCAGAGCAAGCTATTGAACGGTAGAGGAACCAGGGCTCTAGCGTCCCTGCTGGAAGCCGCAGAGGCAGGCTGGGCGTGGGGGCCGAGCTGGAGGATGGCTGATGCCCACAGCAGCGACAGGAGCGGCGGCAGCCTCGAGCAGAGGTGAAGTCCAAGTCAAAGCCACGTCTCTGAGGCCCACCCGGGGCTCTCGGGGGCACTGATCAAACAGCAGGCAGGCTGCGCCGAGAAGAGATTGCATTCTTGTTGTGAGGGCTTTGCGTGGGGACCCAAGATAAGCGTGTTTCCTGATTGGCTTCCCTGGTCCGTCAGAGGTGGTGAACACGGCCCCCGGTGCCAGAAGAAAGGCTGGCAGAGTGGTAGTGAGTGTGAACACCAGGCTGCTTCCTCCTCCCGTGACAAGAGCAGAAGTGCACCGTGAGAGACACATGGGGAACAGCTGGCGGCCGCGTGCTAATCAAGCCCAGACGCTCTGTCCCCTCCCTCGCTGGCACTCCAAACCGAGCCGCCATCGCCTTGCCTCTCATTTGGGTGTCTGACACACTGCTTGCTTCTTCTGGTCTTTCAGAGAGTCGTTGAGTAATCTTTTAAAAATGCAAATCAGATCCGGGCACTCCCCTGCTCACAACCCTCTTCCTGTGGCCACAGACTGAAGTCCCAATTTAGCTGCTGCCTGTAGTCGCGAATTTCCCCCAAATCCAGCCTCAGTCCAGCCCCTGCCTCCTCCCTCCATCCCATCAGGCTTTTGATTCCTCCTGTAGCCTCAACACATTCTGACCTCAGGGCCTTAGCACAAGCCATCCTCTCTGTCCAGATGCAGATTTTCACCTCTTTTCCAAAAACTACAATGTGGAGCTATACCCAGGGCTCTTTCCGCCTTGTGAGAAGCAGCCACCAACTCCCGGGAATTTCAGAAGCTTCTTGACATCACTTGTGACTCCAGCCTTAATAGGAAGAGTTGCCCGACAGAATTGGCAAATGCTAAATGGAAGGGTATATATGTGTGTGTGAATGTGTGTGCATGCATGTGTGTCTGTGTGTGCGCGCATGTGTGTATGTGCATGTGTATGTGCATGTGTATGTGTGTGTGCATGTGTGTATGTGTGTGTGCATGTGTGTGTATGTGCATGTGTGTGTGTGTGTATGTGCATGCGCGTGTGTGTGTGCATGTGTGTGCATGTGTGTATGTGCATATGTGCATGTGTGTGTGTACAGCAGGGGACAACCTTGGGTGTCACCTCAGTCATCATCCACTTTTTTTGAAACGAGGTCTCCCTGGTCTGGAACGCACCATGTTTGCTAGGCTAGCCAGCAAATCCCAGAATCTGTCTGTCTCTCCAGCCCTGGGATTATAAGTGAGTGCTACTACACTCAGATTTTGTTTTTCATGCGTTCTGGGGATCAAACTCAAATCTTCTTGCATGCAAAGCAAGCACTTTACCCATTAAGCCATCTCCCCCACCCCAGGGGAGGATTTTTTTTAAGAACCAGAGATTACACACCTCTTATCATTTCGCTCAAACAGTGCCTTCTTTACCAGTGTCCCCATGTGGGCACACGCTCATCTGCCTGTTCATCTCCCCGTGTGGCTCCTGCATCCGAGCCCAAGTTCCTCAGTGGTGGGGACCTCACATACCCGTTCCAGTGGCTAGCGAATGTGTATTGGTGGAAGTCTTCACCTTCAGCAATGACATGGCAGCTCATGGTGTCGCCTCCCTCACACCAAACACGGCCCTCAGCAGCTCACACAGGTCTCTACTAAAGATGACCCATCATCTCCTGCTTCGCAAGCAAATGAAGAGATTAAGGCTTCCTAAGGCGATGCACCCAGTCAACTCTGTCTTAGAGGACAGAGGTAAGTCCGTGAATCTACACTCTCCAGCTCCACGGCTGCCTGCCCGCCAGCACGCTCTCCACACGCAGTGGCTTCTGGTGGGCTCATTCTCCCATCATAGGCTCTAAGTGGGAGAGTGCAGATTCTTGGGGGGGGGGGCACGACACAAGAGCTGGTGACAACATCACCCGTGATCTTCCTGTTTAATGAGAGGAGGTGGAAAGGGAATGGAGGGAGAAGCAAGGGGACCAAAGTGGCCAGCAGGAGCCAAGTAGTTGCTCCTTGAGAGACAGCTGAACAAGGCACGGAAACCGCCTGTGACCCCTGTATTCAGGAGGCAGAGGGGGCAGGGACCAAAAACTTGAGGCTAGCCTGGGCTGCCTAGAGTTATCCCATTTTCAAAAACTGAGGCTGGGGGAGATGGTTCAGTCAGTAAAGTGCTTACTGTACAAGTATGAGAAGTTCAAATTCAATCCCCAGTACCGCGTGTGGTGGCACGCATGTGTAATCACAGCCCAGGGAGGCAGAGGCAGGAGGATCCCTGGGACTCACTGGCTAGCTGGTATAATTAAATTGGTAAGCTTCCGGTTCAGTGAGACACCTTGTCTCAAAAACACAAGATGGGGAGCAACTGAGGAAGTCACCCACTGTTGACCTCTGACCTCCACACCCATGCGCGCGCGCGCACACACACACACACACACACACACATGTATACTTCCTTCCACAAGTACAGAAGAGATACAGCCCTCTCTCTTCAGGAAGCCGTGACAATCTCTGGGAATGGAGAGACGCGCTCTGGCTGAGCTGGGACTTGCCACCTTGGTGATGGGAGGCCTGCCACAATAGACAGATCAGGGCTTTCTACAGCATCAACAGCACAGGCACGTCCACCTCAGTCTCTTGGGAGCCGTGGGACTCTAGAACAGTGGCTCCATGGTCAGATTAAAGAGAAGTGTGTTTGTTCCCCACATCCCTCCGGAAGGTCCGGCAAATGGCCCTCATGGCTACCTGAGCTCACATGGGTACCATGAAATGATAACTCTTGGACTCACTAGAGGACGCCACGAATAGCTCCATGGCAGACCCCAACAGAGGAGCCGAAATAGTGGGGAGGGCAGACCATGACCAAGCTTGGATAGCTGAATGTGGGGCCCTGACCCCTGCTACCCCAGGAGTCAACAGCCACGGACACGGGGCCACCGCAAGAGAGAGTAGCCAGGTAAGCAAGTCCGCCTCCCATGAGAACTCCACCCCTTTCCCTCACAGGTGCCCAGGGCTCTCCTGGTCCCCTAGCTCATCCTGGAGCAGCAGCCTTCCCACCAGCTCTCTGTTGGTCTGAGAAGAGCTGTCTGTGGCCACTCCCCCCTTCCCCCAACAGGGAGCCACTGGGATCTCACAAGCCTAACTTGATCAAGATCCTTGCTGTCTTTATCACTGGGAGACCTTCCTTCGTCACATAGTTCTACAGTAGCCATTCCCAGCCTCTCCAAAAGTAAGGTCCCGTGGGTAGCCTGGGACAGCAAGGGCACCTCTAACCTTGTCAGTGGTTCTCAACTTGTGGGTCACGACCCCTTCGGGGATCAAATGGCCTTTCCACAGGGGGTTGCCTAAGACCATCTGCAAATCAGATATTTATAACATGATTCACAACTAGCAAAATTACAGTTATGAAGCAGCAACGAACATAATCTTATGGTTGGGTGGAGTCCCCACAATGTGAGCAACCGTGTTCAAGGGTTGCAGCATTGGGAAGAGTGAGGACTACTGTGTTAGGTTCGGCCTCAGTGGGGGAAGAGGCTGCACTCCCTGCAGGCAACACCTCTACTGCCTGTGACTCCCCAGGGACTAACAGTGCTAGGGTGGAATGCGCTTGTGCATACTCCACAAGCCTACCCATGCTGCAGCCTAGTGAAGGGCAGCAGTACGTTGTCCATTGGTGTGATGGGACCAGCAAAGTGCAGGCAAGGGCACACGGGGTCAGTAACCTACCCCCACCCTTGCCTTGCTCACTCAGCTGCCTGAAAATCAGATCGAAGGAGGGAGAGTTTTCGGAGGCTGGACTGTCCTCCACGGGTTCCGAAATGAATGAACCAGCCCAGCTCAACCCAAGGAAACTCAGCATCCGGCCCGCTGGGTGAAGGTCAATCTGCATGCGCTGTGAGCAGCCAGTAGGACAGAGCGAGGAGGAAAGCAGTGACCCTGCTGTGGATGATAACAAAGATTGACTTGCCTGCTGTCTTGGGGCTTAAGCCATGAGAGTGGGGCTCTTCACTGCCGCAAGACTGGGTCTCGGATAATCCAGGCTGGCTATGCAGCTAAGGGTAGCTTTGAACTCTTGATCCTCCTGCCTCCACCTGCCAAGAGCTGTGAGAACAGGCATGTAGCACCACACCCAGCCTCTTGGCAACTTTAAAGTGCACACTGCATTAAGGGACACAGTTGTGACTCTGCTCAACAGCTCTCCGAAACCCTTTCCTCTTGCCCAGCTAGAGCTGTGTGCTCCTAAGCCTTCCCCCTGGGTCCACAGACCCACGTTTTACATATCATCTAATGATACACCACGAACATTCTCTCTCATCATTGGATCTTGTTTTATGAGACTCCGAATGGCTGCGTAGAGCGGGAGCTTCCTGGCAGGATGGCCGGAGGAAATGAAATGGCTGTGAAGGGCAGATGCCTTGGGCACACCCGGCCCCACCGGCCTCACCCCCCCACTGTGCCTCACCCCCCCCCCCCCGCTCAGCCACACAGCATGTGGGAGCCAGGGTGCAACTAGAACTTGCGCCTTCCCACTGCCCAGCATCAAGAGAGGATGCACACACATGCTGCTAGCCTGGGGAAAGAGTCATACTCGAGTTCAAAGTCCCCTGTGAAGGGCCTTCATATTGCTTTTGCGGTGCCATCAAACTGAGAAGTCCCAGCCGGTGCTGGCGTGGTGCTGGAATACGCCGAGGACCACGTCGGTGCTGGAAGCCCAGTGACTCAGCCCCGAAGCGTGGGGTTGATTTTCAGACTGGCAACCAGCCAAAGGAACTGTTTTCAATTTGCCTCAAATCAAACGTGAACAATGTTAAGTAGCATTTTTGTGTGTGTTGAATCTGGACTATTAGGAAAACTGTATCTCCCTCAAAGCTTGCACTCTGGAGGAAGAGAGGCCCCTAGTGCTGTTTATTGTGGTCCTTGGCCTCAGAGCATGTGGGCAGGATTTTTACCAAGACAGATGGACCCCGGTTTTGAGCTTCATTTGGGGTATGGAAGTAGAAGCTCATACCTGCCACCCTAACCCCATCCCACCACCAGTCACACGCACGCACTGGAGCAGACAGACAGACACACACGTACACCAGGTACTCTTGGCCCTGCCTCCCAACAAACCCTACATACTCAATTACTGAATGCTACTGTAACTTCAGTGAAGCCTCTTCTGCTTCACTCCCTTTGGCTCACCTCAGGGTCCTGCCCCTTTACTTCCCTAAATGTCACTCAAATCGGCCACCTGGTTCTCCACTCAAAGAAGCTGCGGAGTGGAGGGGCTTCCTTCCGTCTCAGTACCACGTGGTGGCTAGGATGACCTTCCGCTACCTTTGGCCAGCGCCTGCTGCTCTTCCACCTGAATCTCTCAAGGGTGAATGTCTCACTCCCATCAAAAACCAAAGGAGAAGCACAATCCTGCTGCACAGGCACGAGGACCCGAGTTCCATACCAAGAATCCACGATTAAGGTAAAATCCAAAAGCCATCCGCAGCAATGAGCACTCGTAACCAACCCCCACTGGCCCCTCCTCCCCGCCCCATGCTGGGAAGGTGGGTAGATCCCTGGATGCTCAGTAAGAGGCAGCCCACTTAGTCATCAAGCTCCGGGCAAAGAAAGGCCAGGGATGTCACTTCATTTTGTCCTCAGGGTTAGACCTTCCCACAGAGGAACATGCACACACACACATGTACACACACGCACACACACAAATATATACACATATGAGGGTGGGGTGGGGGCAGAGTCCTTATTGTGATTCAGGTCACGTGGGACCCTCTTTCTCCACATTCTCCCTCCTTCCACGGCAGCCACGGCGAACTTGGAACAAGCCGGGCACACTCCCACCCAGGGCCTCCATGCTAACCTGCCCCTCTGCGGGGATGGCTGTCCCTACAGGCACAGGGCTGGCCCTTGCTGCTCTCAACCCCGCCCCACGGGGCACCACACCCTTGGAACTCTCCGCCCACCCGCTTGGCGTCGCCCCACCCACCACCCACCTGCACCTATCACCACCCCGCACGGCAGGGCGTGTTCATTTCATCTCCTTGCCTCCCCCAGCACGACGCTGTCCCCAAGGGTGGTGGCTCAGGTCATGTCTCGTCCCCGACAGCGTGCCCCCATGCCCCACAGACAGCAGGTGGGAGCAGGTGGTGGCCAGAGTCTGTTGCCTCCCCAACCCTTCCTTTCCCATAAAAAAGAACTGGCCTGGCCAGAGTGACCATTGTGTCCCACAATGCATCTTACTCAGCGTGGGCAGGACCGGGCTGGTTGGACAGCTGGTATCTGACCTACCCTGCTCCCAGCAGGGGTGACAGCACATCCAGAGTCCAGTGAAAACAGGAACCGTGCCCACCTCCAGTCCACGCTGGGTGCTACAGACGGTGGGTATGCAGAGTCTGGCAGGAGACCCCAGGGACTGGTGGCCCCAGGAGGGGTGCACTTTGAAACCAGGCCTGGAATGCGAGAAAGAGAACGAGATAGTCTGCACAGGCCCCAAAACAGCCCGTGTCAGTTTCTCTTCGTATTCTAAATTAAGAGTCAAGTCATTCTACATTTCTCACACTAGCGGAAATTAGAAGCAGACTCCGCTACACAGTGAGCGTGGATGGGGGCTGGAGGCCTGCAGCGGTGGCGAGATTTGCTTCAATCACCATGTCTACCATCAGTGGAGACCCTCAGCAGGGTGTGTGAGCCCCATGGGGCTCAGGCCAGAGATGGCTCCCTTCACAGCACACAGCTCCCAGAGGCGTCTGGGTGCAGTTCCCACACTGGCGGGGGGGTGGGTGGGGGAGGTGGGGGTGGGGTGGGGGGGGCACCTCTATGTTTCCCTCTGGCCTCCTCTCAACCAGCTGTCATCCAGGCAAGAGGTGGCTTAGTCTGCAAGTTTTCTGGAAACCAACCAACCTCTGGGTGCCCTTGGGTTCATATTGTTTTGAACCAAGCTCATCCTTTTCCCTGCCTGCTCTCTGTGCTTGTGTGCTGCCCACGAAGCGTCAGCGTGGACGTAGCCATCTGGATCTTTTACTGCCAAGCACCTGGCTCCCACAGTGTTGAGGTCAGAAAGTCAATTTCCACCCCCTGGCCTCAGTTTCTCCATCTGTAAGTTGGGCTGATGAAAGAGCTCAGGGAGGGCCTGGGAGGTAGCAGGTGAGGCCTGTAGGAAGCCGACACTAAATACATGTGACATTTTGCTCAAACTCTTCCTCCACTGACGGCTGGGAGACTTCAGGCTACCAAACATCTTCTCTGGTCTCTGTAAACTTGAAGATCACTCTTCAATTCTAAAACACAATGCTCTTCAGATGCATTTAGAGGAAAATCCAAGACCTGGGTGTAGCCTATAGAAGCCCGTGTGGCCCAGTCTTGGCCGCCAGTGCCGGCTTCAGCTCCTCCTGTCCTGGTCTAGCCACACGGCCTATTCACTGCTCCTTAAACAAGCTGAGTTTCTCTTACCTTGGGGCCTTTGTACATGTTCTTCCCACAGCCTGGTGTATTCTTACTCCGGGTCTTCCCATGGCTGCCCCCACCCCTTCCCTGGATCCTTCAGGATCCACCCAAATGCAGAAATGCCTGGCTTCCTTTCTGTCCCTGTGATAAAACACAGGACCAAAAGCAACACAGGGGAGGCAAGGGTTTATTGCCTCACACAGTCCACCAATGAGGGAAGTCAAGGCAGGAACCCGAAGGCAGGTCCCCACTTGCAATTCCACATAGAGTTACCTCACCAAGAAGCTCACTCACAGCCAAGAAAGAATACCAGAAACCATGGAGGATGCTGCTTCCTGGCTCACAGGCCTGCTTCAGCTCAGCTAGCTTTCTTAAACAGTTCAGGACCACCTACCTAGGGAATGGTGCCACCCACAGTGGGCTGGGTCCTCCTACATCAACTAACAATCAAGGCGATCTCCAACAGATATGCCCACAGGCCAGTCTGATCTAGGCAGTTCCTCAACAGAGGCTCTCCACTCAGACGATTCTAAGCTGTGTCGAGTTACCAGTTAAAGTAAGCCAGAGCTCAGAGGCTTCTCTGGGGAGCCTGGCTAAAGCAGAGGGTCTCGGCATCTCACGACTTAGTCCCTTCCTGGACCGGAAGCTTGTCCATCTCTATGCCCCAGCATAGAGACATAGGATCCATGTACCAGGAGTGTGATGACCATTCTTGACTAATATAGGGAATGACTCATCTTCCCGAAGCCCTGAGAAAAGAGGCTTATTCACGTCTGGGAGAGTCCCCACGTTTGCAGACTCTCTAACTAAATTCCCTGCTCTTTGGGCCGGTCTGCAGGAAGTTTTCTCCCCATGAAAGAGACATATCATACCAGGCCAATCATACCACGAGTCAAGAGAGGAGTTAAACTTAAGGCTTGAAAAATGAAGTCTACAACCTTGAGCCTGAGTTGAAAAGACAGCAGTTTGGCAGCCCCATGGAGGTGGTGAGGGAAAAGGGAGACCAAGCCATGCCGTGGCCCACATGGTCACCAGAAGGCCAGACAAGTGGGGAAAATACCCTTCAAATGCAGCTCTCTGGGGCTCTCTTGTGCAGGAAGGATGAATGACAACTGTCTGCACAGGCTGCCAGGGATCTGAGAAGCCAAGAAGGGGGAAAGAGAACCCATCCCCAGAAGGGGAAACTGAGGGATGGAGAGAGCGTTCAGGAACCCCACAAAAGCCAGGTGGTGTGGTGGTCCGCACCATAATCCCAGCACTCTGGGAAGCCAACTCGGGAGTTCAAAACTGATCTGGGCTGAATAGCAAGACCCTGTCTCAACCTTTTCCCCTTCAAAGAAACAAAAAGAATGCACGCAATTATCTAAGCATGCTCCAAGGAGAAGGGCTGAGTACCTGTAGGGTAGCCCATGGCAGCTCTGTACCCCCTTACCCCAATGATACGATACCCCCCCCCAACTCCTCGTAAACTCTTCACCAAAGTCGGGACATCTGGGCGAGCCATAAGGGCTGGCCTCTCGTCTTTCATTGCGAGGAAAGCTGGAAGATTCCTCCCGAGCTGCTGGAATAGCACAGGGCTTGAAATGCAAGCCAGGGCTGAGCCAGCTGGCACCCCCTACACTAAGGTGAGCTGTCCCCATCCCTTGCTCCCTGCTCCCACCAAGCAGCAGTTCCAGGCAGGTCTCTCTGGAACTGGACCAAGAATTCTGACTCAGTTTTGCCACCGGAGGGGGGAAGAAAAAGAGGCAGCCACGATGTGTAGCTTTCTGTACTCTATTTTGGGATTTTAAGATCCGATTTCTTGGGTCGCAAAGGGTGGATTTTTGGAGGGCTCTTTGCAGGGCCCAGCTCTCTGGAGCTGGCTAGACAGCCTGAGACGCTTCTGTCGCAGACCTGGCAAGGCGGGGCCACTGGAAGATCAACAGATCACATCAGCCTGGAACAAGGAGCTAGTTCTTATACAGCCCTGTGGCCTGGCACTCATTCACCAAGGATGGAGGCTGGGGGCTGGCCGGTGTGTGAGTCACCTCTCCACTGGAGGCAGCTCAGTTCATTCACTCCTTCCTTCATTCAGCAGGGGCAGACAGAGAGGGAAGGAGCCACTGCCCTGCAGGGTGATTCACACGGCAGTGTTTGGGGGTGAAGGCATTTTATGCTGAGATTCTAGCTGCTCTATGGCCTGGGAAGTTTGATCCAGGGGGCTGTCAAGTCACATCTGTGGCTGTTGAAGCCCCTGGCAGAAGTTGATGGGCAATTGAGCAAGGGGAGATAGGGAAAGAAGGGCTTACTTTCCACAAGAGCCCACTCCAGAAATAACTCACCCACTCCTAAGAGATCCGCAGGAATCCCTGAGGAGGGGGACCCCTTCACCAAAGTGTTACTTCACAGTGGCGGACATGGAGGATCCAGTGTCCAGCGTGAAGCACTGAGGAACACATGGAAGCCATGGCAGATGGAGGAGACAGTGGATTACCACAACCCCATGATCCACTTAGGGCCTGGGAGGACATCTCAATCCCATCACTTCTCAGCCAATCACCCTCTGCTGTGGGGCGCAGGTCCAAGTTTAGCAGCATCCTGGGGATCTCCACACTTTAGGTACCAATGAGTCTTCCCCGACTATGATAATCAAGCTATCTCGAGACGCTGCCAAATGGCCTTTGGGGCCAGCGACGGTCAGAGCCCTTGCGCTACACTGCCCACCTTCTCTCCAACCTGGCCACCCCACCACCCTCTTGTCCCACTGTACCGGCCACATTGGGAACCTGCCTCTTCCCATGCCCCCACCCTGAGAGCATGTGATTCCCTGCTTAGAACTGGCCGATGGCCATCTTACAAATAGAGAATCCGATTCAAACTCCATGCCCTGCAAAGTTCTACTAATGTCGCCTCTCTCTCCAGCTCTACCCACCGTTGCTTCTTTCCTTTTCTTCCCAAAGACAGCTGTACGCATTTCGTGGGTATTTCTAAAACATCCTTGCTCCCCTGCCTCGAGCTTTCGCATCCACAATGCCTGTAGTCTGGAAGACGCCTGCCCAAACCAAGACCAGTCTGGCTTCTAGTCATCACTCGGGACTCCAAGGACCCCCAAGAGAAAATACTGTCTCGTGTTTTCTAAAATCCTGCAATGAACATACGCTTCCCTTCGTCATAAGAAAAGCCTCACTTGGGGGCTGGAGCGACAGCTCAGCAGTTAAGAGCTCTGACTGCTCTTCCAGGGGTCCTGAGTTCAATTCCCAGCAACCACATGGTGGCTCACAACCATCTATAACAGGATCAGACGTCCTTCTTCTAGCATGCCGGTGTACATGCAGATACAATACTCATATACATAAAACAGCTAAATCTTTTTTTGAAAAAATTAAAATTAAAAAAAAAAAAAAAGCCTCACATGCTCTTGGAGCACCAACCCCAAGAATCTGACATCTTTATCCTGAGGTTTCCGGCCCAGCTCCACCTGCAAAGTACAGAGACATAAGAACTCTCTCCCCCGTATGGGTTTAATAGATGAGGAGGCCGGGCCTTGGCTGTTTCTTCCTTAAGTAAGCCACCATGGTGACCAGGGCGAGACTGTGCTCACTACAGGGAAAGCCAGGGGCGGTGTACTCCTGCACACAGAGGAAACGCTCAAAGATCCCAAAAGCAGCGCACCACTACAGTCTTCCCCTAAGCCTGGCCGTGCACATGCTAACCAAGGCCCTCCCTAGACCCTGGACCGAGGAAAACCAGAAAAGCTGTAGTCTAAAACAGGCATCGCCATCTGCGCCTTTGAGATCGCCTGCTGTACTGGCCGGCACTCACCTCCTAATGACTGTTCTTTCTCCCTCCTGACAAGAGGATCCCGCGTAACCCCAGCGGCCATGACCAAGATAAGAAACTATACTACTCAGCTGTCTTCACAGATGAAGGTGGCTGTGGTGGTCACTGGATGACACCCACGAGGTCTTAGCAGATGTGGTGGATGACTTGTCCAGGCGTTCCTGAAGGGAAGCCATCCACGCTGGAGAGCAGAGCCCTCTGCTCCATCTCCCTTCCACTGCTTGGAATCTGAGTGTAGCGGCCATGGCTACAGCAGTTGTTCTGGTGCCATGAGGCGACCAGGGTTGCTGACGACTCCCTAGTGCCTAGGACTACCCAGCTCTAGACACGCTATGACGTCCTCTTGGTGTCTAGCCAGCTGTTGCGTGGGGTTTCTGGTCTATGCAGCTAAACCCAAGGAAGATTCGTTACCATGGCGACGTGTCCTCCAGGCTGAGGTGGGCTTCCACTTAAAGACAGCTGAGATGCACAGAGCGGGTGCCCGAGTGTCATCTACAGACCAGGGATACCTGTGCGCACCTGTGCACATGTGTGCACATCTGCTCCACAAAGGGCTTTTGGTTTCATTTTTTATTTTGATTTTGAGAAAGGATCTCACATAGATAGCCCAGGCTGGCCTCAAACTCCTGAACTCCCAACCCTCCTGCCTCCACCTCCCAAGAGCTGGGAACCCAGGGCCTCCATGCTGGGCCAGCTATCTTCCAGCTGAGCCACGTGCCCACAAAGGGCTTCTTTAAACTGCCGCCTCCAAGAAGCCGGACCTGAGAGACCCCCAGGACGCTGCCATAAATAGCATCATACGCTTGGGCCCAGGACTGGAACCGACCGTCTCCTCGCTGCCTTCTAACGCACTAGAACTCTTCCCAGGGGGTGGGAAGTGGGGAGGAGGTAGCTGTCTGACCCTCAGAAGAGTGACGACGGCACTCACTGGAAATAAAATCCCTGCTTACTTTCTGTCTGGTTTCCGAATTGCTTTTTCCTGGTCCTATGGTGCCAGGCCTGGCAGCTTTGTGACGATTTAAAATTCAAGGCAACTAATGTTTGCTGAGCAGCGTCCTGCCAACAGAAGGGCCATGCTGGGGGAAAATGTGTACGACCTGGGGGTGGGGTCTATAATTAACCATAATAACAGCAGCAGCTTGTCACATACTGAGGGCCTGGTAAAGGCTGCCTTCTGTCCCCAAAGGGGACATTATTAATTTACGCAAGAAGAGACGGAGGCCCAGAGAGGGTAGCCAATTTGCTCAAGATCATACAACTAGGAAGACAATGACCAGACTTTAAAACAGATAGGTCTAGCTCCATAGCCCATTCAGTGACTGTAACCTTGGCAGCAGGGTCAAAGTTCACCCACAAACAGCCAGGACCTTGATCCCCAGATGCCAGTCAATCTCTAGTCACGATTATAGTCTTCCACTGGAGTATTAATTATTCAATCTTTAACATTTATTTCCTATCTTTACTTATAGAAATTACAAATACACACACACACAGACACACATACAAACAAAAAAAAAAAACCCCACAACCTTCTGCCATTCCTGTGAACAGGATGACCAGTCACAAATCAAAGGTGTTCACAAAAGAGGTGCCAGGACCAATGAGATGGCTCAGCAGGTAAAGGAGCTTGCAGCCAAGCCTGAGGACCTGAGTTCAATCCCCAGAGCCCACATGAAAGAAGGCGAGAACCATGTCCTGTAAGCTGTCCTCTGACCTCCACACAATTGCTGAGGCATGTGTGCATTCCCACAACATGTATGCACATGTGCACAAAACAAGCAAAAACGTAACACACATTTTTAAAGCAACAGTAAAGGTGTCATTGATTATAATGGGTAAAACTGTTGGCTGACACGTTAACTAGCATCAGCTCCAGCCAGTTTGTAGAATACCAGGTTGGGCATCCATCTGGGAAGGTGCTGTGTTCCGGTGCGCCTGGGGTTGTGGAGCCACACGGTGGATTGTCACCAAGAGAGTTGGCAAACCTGCCCTGCTCTCATCTTATACCAGGGTGCTCAGCAAACACGTGGGGAGAGCTAGAAGGCTCTGCCACTGAGCTGCGACTGCCAGAAAAGGAAGCACGCAGCCCACCACGGGCTGGAAGAAGAAACCTGCCCGACAGAATGGTGAATGCACTTTTCAGAAAAAGGTGATGGCATTCTTCCCGGGCTGTCTGCCTGTCTGTCTGTGGTCTCCCCTGCTACAGGGTATGTTCATGAGGTGGACACCGGGGGGTCCGGGCAGGGGCAAGGGCGGAGATCTGAAGGGGTTTGCCCACTCCTCTGGAGATTGTTTCTAACTACGAGTCACTCCCCTGCCTGTGGGTGTGGGAAGAAGGAACGTGGCTGCCACTATTCCCTGTGACTGCGTCATTCCTGTGTGGACAGAGATTGACTCTGCAATACAGAGATGGTAAAAAACAGAAGGGACCCAGAGCATAACCAGCCAGTGGACACGGCCTGCTACTGTCACTTCTCCATCTGTCACTAGCCTGCCTAACCCCTGTACCTGCCATCACGCTGTGAGTACCCCCACTCTGCCCATCTAGGTGTCCTTACCCTTGGGTGGGAGGAGACCACATTCCAGCACTTGGGAAAAAAGGGGGAGGGGGACAAACATAAGCCAGACATGGTGACTCACATCTGTAATCCCAGTATTGGGGTGGAGGAGCTGACACAGGAGGATCGCTGCAAGTTCAAGGTCCGCCAGAGCTGTCCTCACCCCCAGGAGCCCCAGCCTGGCTCTAACCCCCCTCACCCATCCCCCTGTGCAGACGCAGATCAGGGATCAATCCACAGCCCTGAGCCTGGGATGTCTGCACAATAAAAGGGTGCGTGTGCGTGAGTGAGCCCTGGCATGCGTGTGGCGGGCGCCGGAGACACGGTCATCCATCACCCTTCTTGTTGAAAAGTGGGAAAACAAACAACAGAACCGGGCTGGCCCCTGCTAACGAGAACCAAACACAAAGCCCAGCACAGAGCCTTCCTCTCCCGTGTTTCCCTTTTCCCTTTTCCGGCTGGGAACCAGCCACGGGCCAAGATAAGAGGCTGTGGTAGCAGAGGGTTTCAAAGGCACCGCCGCCAGTGGCTCCCGGAGCCCGAGGGCCGGGCCAGGCGCTTGGAAGAGCTAAGATCACGCAACCCAGGGAGGAGGCGCCTGGCCAGAGGGCGACCACTTCCTTAGGAGGGCTGCTTTCAACTGGCTCCAAGTGGCATCCGCACTGTCAGCCGCCTGTCAAGGCCAGGGAGTGACTTTCATGTCCTCCACGGTGCCTCGGTGCACGGCATCTGGAGTTCTGATCGGAGGGCATGTGGCCTGCTGGGCCTCTGGTAACCCGCACCGCGTCTGTTAAGTCACCGAACTCATCCGGCTCAAGCTCTGTCTCCTTGAAACCAGGAGAGAACCTAACGGGAATAGAGCCCACCCCGCATGCAAATCCCAACGGCAAAACGGGAGCACGGTGGCCGGCCTGGAAAGTCACACGGATGCCCCATGTGTCACACATGAGTCAGACGAGGGGACGCACACTGCTCTGTTCGCAGGGTAACCAGAATTCAGTGCACCTGTGTAGACATAGCTTGTAGAACTAAAGCCGGTATGCAGTAGGTGCTCAACAGATGCTCTCCTTCATCTTCTGCGTTACCACACTTACGCCTCACGGGTCACTGTGCATTTAGAATGGGAGCTGGTGGCATCGGTCATGTCAGAGACCTGAGTGACAGACGTGGTGATAAGTCAGAGGAAGGGCTTTGACTTTGCAAATGGGGACCTGAGAGTGTCTTGGGAACTGTGGGATTACTCATGTCCTCTCTGGGTGAAGGTCCTGTCATCGCTCAGGCAGCTCTCCATTCTGTGAGGATACACCACTGCCACAGCCCCACCCAGGCTGTGCAGAGTGTCAGCAGTAGGTTAGGACTGCCCTCTCCCTATCCTGTGACCCGTGCGGACCTCAGCCACAGGCCCCCAGGCAGGAATCTCCCCACTGTGCTGGATGGAAGGGGGTTAGCACAGAGCGGACCCCAGACACAACACGCTGACTCTGGCTATTGACACCGTCAGGCCTGATCTACGCCTCGGTCCTGAGAGTCGTAAGGCTAGGAATCACCAGCCACTCCCACTGGACAGCAAGTATATGTGGGTGACTCAGACACCCCCTGTGGACTGTGGGGATGGCCGTCAGGGACAACTCCCAGAGACAGTTCCGAGGACTCAGCCATCCTCCTCCCCCAAACCATCAACGTCTCTCCGTGTACCCACCAGCCTTGCTGACGGTCCTGGCATTTTGATGTAGACCACTCCCCAGGGTTAGCCCTATGCTACACACCACCTCAGCCCAGAGAGGCTGAGGGAGCTGCCTGAGACACCCAGCACACAAGGAGCAACGAGCAAACTGTCAAAGGAAAGACCAGGCACTGTTGCTGCCGCGGGTCCTTCTGCGTGCTCAGTTTGGGCATTTTCCCTATTCTCCGCCCCAGGAGCCATCCCTTTCACCCTGAGCTTTTTCGCTAAATGCGACCTCACTCACTTCATCTCTGACTCAAATAACCCGCAAGCACCCTGCGTGCAGCCGGCCCTTGGTAAATGCTTGTCTGACTAAGTGAATGTTGCTGCCCCAACCTGGCCTGAGACGGACAAGCATGGGCTGCAGGGAGAGCACCATCACTGTCCCCAGAAGCTTGGCTAGGATTTGAGACATGGTAAAGAGTCTCCCACTGAGGGGCGGCACTCCAGCCCAGCTCTGACAGGGGATGGGAGCGGCCCAAGCCAGCATCCACAGCCAGGTTCCCGAAGAGTCACACTAAACTTCCTCTCTGGCTTCCCAGAGCCAGAGAAGTGCCTCTTCCCCAGGCACTTCCACACCTAGGGTCCAACAAGAAAACTGACAAACGCACCGTAATCCCAATAGAAAAGATGACGAAGATCAGGATGGGTGGACATGAGGGAGAGCTGTGTTGGGGCCACTCGGACTTTTCTTTTCTTTGGCTTTTTGAGATACACTATCCCTTGGTAGCCCAGGCTGGCCTCAAATTCACAGCGGTCCTCCTACCCCACCTCCCACGAACTGGATTGGAATTGGGCACACCGATGCCAGCACAAGACGAGGCAGCAATTTTTCCTCTCCAAGATTCCTGCGGAACATCCCCGACCTAGCCTTCATCTTCCTCTGTGGTCCCTGCCACCAGCCCACGATCATGTCCCCTGTGGACAGTCGCTGAGTCCAGCTTCAACTCATTCTGCCCTGTGCTCACCGAGGAAAAGAGGGGAGTGGGGGAGGAGGGGGCATCTCAGAACAGGAAGGAGAGTCAAGATGGGGTGGCCCACTCACTTGATACAATGAACAAGCCTGCTCCCTTGTTCAGAGCCAGGCTGGGACCCCAACCCGAGCCCAGCCCTAAAAGCATCAGTTCAAAGTTAAAGTTAGCCACACGCAACATCGAAGCCCCAAGGGGAACTTGGAGCTCAAAGACAATACTCTCTTTGACTGCCAACCGCAAGGGAACACCCACGGCATACTTCTTGATTAAAAAAGGAAAGTGAAAAAGAAGGGTTTTCTTCCGTCTTCTTAATCTTATAAAACTAACTTGTGCTTACCCCATGAAGTCACAACTTCTGTTAGCCTCAGGCCAGCCCAACGCACACTGGCCACAGAGACGAGGGCCCTGAAAAGCCTGGGTACAGCCTGGTGAACTGAAGTGCCCCCTGTGAATCATGGCTGCTTCCTTCCTCTGCTTCCTTCGGCACAGGAAAGCCACCAAGGACAGCCTGCCTCGCACGCCCGTCGCCCAACACCCAGGGCATGGTGCATCTGAGAGGCTGAGACAGATGTGGCTTCCCAGGCCCCCAAAGAAACAACGGGACCCTCTGTCTGTGGCTCACATAGGAGATTAAATGCCTACTATGTGACAGGTGCAGGTACGGCGGGTGGATGGGAGCAGAATGGAGGGACAGGAGGGAGGACCAGACAGTAAAGAAGTAACATGCAAGCAAAGACACAGACGGGCACAGGGGACAGGGCAGCTGCTTGACAGAGGGAGCAGATGAGGCAGCCACTGAGTGTGCAGACAAGGAATGGGGTCTGTGTCTCCATGCCTGGTGGTGACCTGAAGTCGCACAGCAGCCGAGCAAAAGCGGGGAACTGGGTCCCTGATCTACACTTACTAAAACACACACTTAGCCCAGAGGCACACCAAAGAGTTCCTTGGGCTGCTGGGAACTCTCCTCTTCCAGTGTCTTATAAAAATCCCTGAAATGTCACAGCAAAATTCACCTGAAAGCCAAAACTCCTAAGCCGGACCCAGCGGGCTCTGCCTCTATTCCGATTCCCATGGCGGACAGCGAGCAGGCGGTGACCTCGGAGCCCTCGCATGCTGGCCCCTCTCCACGGCACCTTCCTCCTACAGAGTGCCGCCAATCCCTCCTCCCAACTCCAACCCTACCTGATGTCACCTTGCCAGGAAGTTGCAAGTCCAGTCCTCACAGCCCCCCAACCCTCATCCTCCCCCACGTCTTCTTGTTCTTTTTTACCCCCTGACAGACTGTAGATAGTACATCTCCCTCCATCGGAAGTGAAGATCTGTTCAATCATCATCTCTATCCCTTGTTCTGCAGAGGACAGGATCAGACATCCTTCGGGCTCTGCAGGCCACACTGTCTCTGTCAATAGGACTCGCCTCTGCCATAACAAAACCAAAGCCACAATAGGTGTTATTTCAGTGAGGGAGCATCACTGTATGCCAATAAAACTTTATTTGGAAAGGCAAATGGGGGACCATACTTGGCTACAAGTATGAAGAGCTCTCCCCCAGAAGGACACATCTCAGGCCCTAACATGCACATGGGTACTTGGAGACCACGGGCTCTCTCTCTCAGTGCCTGAGTCCCACCCATCCTGAGCATCAAGAGCATCTAGCACAGGACTAGAGTCTGGAACCTAACTGACACTCGCTAAGTAGCAGAAGCTGCCAAGAAAACAGTCCTTGCCGGGTAGAGAAGAAAGCAGGCATCAGGGAGACAGCAGCCCACACCCAGCTGGCACCCTAACAATCTGGCAGAGACCAAATATGATTGCAGTAGACTAGTTTTGTTGTTGTTGTTTGTTTGTTTTCAAATACTGAAGCCCTAGGACCCACCTGGAAAATTATCCCTGGGGCTTTACAGATTTCTGTTTCTTCTCTGTGGCCTAAGAAGTTAGGCTCCCAGGCTTCTGAGCTAGATCACCAGTGGTTTACCCACTTCCTGAGTGACCGTAGGCACATTCCTAACCTCTCTGTATTGCCAAGTCCTTCCTAGAAATACCAAGAGATTTCTATCCATCTATACCGGGAAAGGTCTCTGAGCAATGCCTAGCCTCAGTGGTCAAATGCCAACTCCTCCCCGACAATGCCATCAGAGACCCTGAGAAAGCTGGGCCAAAGCAGAGAGTCCCTAGCCGAGCCCAGGAAGGCACACACAAACACAGGGCGTCTGGAAGAGAGACACCAGCGACCCCCGCCGGCTAGGGTGGGTGCCTTGCAATCCTTCGTGGTTTGCTATGCATGATTATATACAAAACATACCATTTCTGTGTATGCTTATGCTCGCGTGACACGCTCGCAATCCGTTCCAACCCTACACAGTGGGCTTGGTGTCCGCCTCGAGCCAAGGTGTTCAATAGGCAAGATTCTAAACCCTAAGCTGGGGCTGCATGTCCCCTGACCTCCTGAGGTCAGGTTGATACCTGAGGCCTGGGACAGTGATGGCGGTGTCACAACACCATTTGCCATAGAGCACGACCTTAGCACATCTGCGTCACCTCTGAATCACACGTGACCCAGTGGAGGGTGGGAGCCAGCATAGCAGCTTTATCCTGACAGGATGCCACAGAGGGAGACTGAGGAACACAGCAAGGTGTCTGGAGGCATTCTACACGCTCTGTACTGTCTCACATTAGCTCACTTAATCTCTGCAGTGACTTTGTGAGGCCAGTGTTAGAGACACCCCAAGGAGACCAGAGCAGAGAGGGCACAGACCCCCACGAGCTCCCGCATCCTCACCTGTAAACAGAGCCAAGGACAGCTACTGCGCCAGGGTGCGGCCCAGACTGGGTGCTTGCCAGCGAGGGAGAGGACCTCGCCCAGCACCTGTTCCAGATAAGGCACTCCACGGGGACGTCCCTCCTAGCTCTGATTTCCTCAGTAACACAGAAGAGACAGCAAGCCTGTCAGGATCTGCCAGGAACTCAGAGGGACCATCTTTGACGTCCATGATTGTCCCAGAACCCCTGAGGAGCCGTCAATCTCACTGACCCACCCAACCTCAACTGTCCAGTTAGTAAGAGTTGTGGACAGAGCTGGCGCCACCCAAGTCAGCTTGGAAGCTTGATCATGGCACTGTTAGAAAATGTTGCCTGTTCGGCCCAGGCCTCAGCCCCACAGGGCATCTGGAGGCTCTCAAAGGTCAGCTGGGTCACCATCCTCTCCCTCTCTCTCTCTGTACACATAAGCGTGTGTGCGTGCGTGTGTGTGTGTGTGCGTGCGCATGTGCACATGTGTGTGTGTTGCACGCACCTGAGTGTATGTGTGTACACTCCCGTGTGTATGCATCAAAGGCATACCCAGGTATTGTCCCCCCTCACCCTCTACTTTGTTGTCTTTAGACAGAGCCTCTCACTGACTTGGAAGCTCATCGATTTGGCTGGCCTGGCTGGACAGCAAGCTCTCAGGATTCTCCAGCCCCTGTTCTCCAACAGCCACCCTCAGCATCTTACACAGGTGCTCGGGATTTGAACTGAGGCCTTTGTGTCCATGGAGCAAGTGCTCTTTCTCACCACTGAGCCATCACCCCACCTCTTCTGAAGAACCACTTAACCGGAGGCTCCTTTCTATAGGCTCCCCAGGGGCCTCACACGGAGAAGACAGAGGCAAGGGCAGAGCCTGATACCCAGCTCCTGGTACACTACCCACTACCACAGCCAGTAGAGCACCCCTGGAAGCCACTGCAGTGAGCCTTCTAGAAATCTGTCCCATCTCACTCATATCAGCGCCCCCCCCAAAGCTGGAGGTCCCACAAGTAACCAGATGCCACCACATGTTTCTCTTCTGTGCCAGGGTCATTCCTGAACCATCTGGGAGCAGCAGACACGTGGATGGACAGGAGAGGAGACAAGTCAAAGCCAAGCCAGGGGCTCTGGAGCTTCTTGGCTTGGGTTTCAAGTTCCCTTCACTTCCCAGAGCTTCTTAATGCATCTGTAAACTGGGACTGAGTCTCCCAGCCTCGGTGAGGGTGGAATCCGATCCTGTAGGGAACCAGAAACAGCCAGGCACGGAGGGCCAGCAGTGCTCAGAACGGTGCAGTCGTGTCCACCGCCCTGTCTTCCTGAATCTGAGGCTCATAAATTCCGCTAGGCAGCGGCTCTCAACCTTCTTAACTCTGCGACCCTTTAATACAGTTCCTCATGTGGTGGTGATCCCCAACCATAAAATTATTTTGGTGCGACTTCATAACTGCAATTTTGCTACTGTTATGGATCATAATGTCAATATCTTATATGCCAATGATCTTATGCGACCCCTGTGAAAGGTTGTTTGACCCCCAAAGGGCTCACGGCCCACAGGTTGAGAACTGCTACACTAGCCTGCCTGTGTAGCAAGCCTTGGGGCCTCCTATCCCTGCATCCCCAGCCCAGACACTGGGATTGCAAGTGTGCACAACCACCTTGTCTCACTGTGGGTACTAGAGATTTCAACTCTGGTCTTCACGCTTACGGCTAACACTTTACCAATGAGCCATCTTCCAGCCTTCGCCTGCCTTGTGTATGTGCATATGGGTACAGAGAACCAAATTAAGCCCCCCCCACTCCATCCTGCAGGCAAACAACTCTGACACTGAGATACATTCTAGCTGCACATCCCGACAACTCCTGACGAGTCTAAAAGATGGAGCCCCCATGTTACACCCAGTGCCATAGAGCCAGAGAGAGCTAGCACCCCTTGCCCCACACACCCTACTCCCTCTCTTCTCCCAATTAACAGCACAGCCAGTGCCCGAATCCAGCCATCATCACAGCCTGGCTGACATCAGGCAAGCTGCCTCAGTGCTGTGTCCCAGTTTTGTCGTCTGTAAAATGAGCACAGTAATCCTACCGCCTCTGCTTCAGGGTGTCACTGCGGACTAAATAGGTCACAGAGAAAAGCTCATAGCGACTATCACTGGCAGGACGACACACGCTCAGCAAGCGCCTGAAAGCTTGCCTTCTGCTTTCTCTCTTTGGGGAACAGTGGCTTCTGGAAGTGTCTATGCTCTGCCTAGCTCTGGAGGAAATGTCTCTCTGAGGCTCACTGGGGACACTCTGTCTTCTCAGAGACGCAGCCCTTCTCCCCTGGGTGCTTTTGGGGGGAGAAACTGAGTCCACACAAGGCCCCATCACCTTGATGTCTGCGGCTGGACACTGCTGTGTCCCTCTTCTGCTCACTTTGGCTGTGTCATCCTGGGGCCTCCATCACCAAGCAGCCCCCAGGCGGGTCACACAGTCAGCCCACAGGGGGTTTGGGCTGTGCGTCCTATAAGGAGCTTTGATTAGACTACTGATGTCACAACAAGGGGGCGGACAGACGGCAGGACTGGGGACGGCTTCTCACAACAACTCTGCATTCACATGCTGCTCTACCCCACCTTCCCCATCCTTATCTTCTGATGGGTCAAGTCACATACGAGGTGCCTCCCACACACACAGAAAATACAGAGTCTCCATGGGCTGGATAGGATGACATCACCTCGCACATCAGACGGCAGCTCTCGTTAGCCCAGCCGGGGAAAGGTGTTGTGGAGTGCATGTAGGGGTCAGACGGCAGCTTTTGGAAGTCATTTCTCTCAAAACTCTGGTTATCAGGCTCAGCTGTGAACGCATTGCCTGCCAGCAACCTCACCAGCCCTGGCTTTTCTTTTTATCAGGTGTCATCTTTATAGGGACAGAGATTAAGGAATTCATGAACAAATAAACAGTCCCCAGCCACCTCGGGGCACCCCCTGTCTCTTCCTCTTCTGAAGTCTAGGCCAGTGGAGCCCACCTTACCTCTCAGCTGAGCCTACCTTACCCCCCAGCTGAGCCTACCTTACCCCCCAGCTGAGCTCACCTTACTGCTCCCCCTGCTGAGCCCACCTTACCCTCCCCCACCCAGCTGAGCCCACCTTACCCCCCCAGCTGAGCCCACCTTACCTCCCCAGCTGAGCCTACCTTACCCCCCCAGCTGAGCTCACCTTACTGCTCCCCCTGCTGAGCCCACCTTACCCCCCCCAGCTAAGCCTACTTTATGCCCCCAGCTGAGCTCACCTTATCCCCCAGATGAGCCTACCTTACCCCCCCCACCAGCTGAGCCCACCTTACCCTCCCCCACCCAGCTGAGCCCACCTTACTCCCTTAGCCCCACACCCAAGGCTCCGTGAGCCTGAACAGATAGCAAAACACCAGTTCTACCCCAACGAATGACCATCAGCAAGTCCCACTTCCTGTCACACATCTAAAAAGGAAGCGGGAAGTCCTGAGCGCACAAACGTATCTATCATGGAGACCACACATACAGCTGCCTGAGGGGTGCTGTTTCCTAACCTCAGCAGGGAAGGGGAACTCAGCTGGCTTTTCTCCCTTCTCCTACACAGCTTCAGAGTGAGTGACAGGCTGAAATTCAACAGATAATCCTGGAGGCCTCCAGGGTTGGCCAGACACTGAAAGCTTGCTGGCTTCCACCCCCACCCCCCACCCCACCCTAGCCTCCTGACAGGAGGAGCCACCAGGACAGGTGCCCCTGGCTTGCTGAAGCCTGCTGTTTGAGGTGAAGGACAGCCAGGATTACCTCAGTGACAAAGCCCTGAGAGAACTCCACGCTTCCTTCGGAATTTTTGCATCAAGATCCAACAGCTGTGCCAGGATTACAGGTGTGTACCTCCACACCCCATTTACGCCGAGGATGGAGCTCAGGGCTCCGTGCCTTCGAGGTGAGCAGTCTGCCGAAGGGACCACATCCCCAGCCACAGAGTTTCCCCTTTAAAATCTGCTTCCCACGCTAAAACTCCCACTGCATTTCGGTTTACAGTGAGCATAGTCCGTTCAGTAAGTTTTAAACAATAATCCACTTAGTGTCTTTGAAGAAAATGAACAGACTACAAACTCAGAGAGCTCACATGGGCTTTCAAAGTCACAGGCCAAAAGAGGGGCCTGAGCTTGGGTGCAGAATGGCAGGCTCCCTCTGGACTCAACAGCCCACTCTCTTTCTGGAACTTTCCATGGTCCAGCCCTGAATGAATGTGCAAAAGCCCCACTAAAAGCTGGAGTGCGGCCCTCCATGAGCCCAGAAGAGCAGCAGAGCCTGCTCTGCCTGGGCCAGAGGCTTCCTTGTCTCTCTCCTCATCTCCACCACTATCACTGAGCCCAGCTTCTCACATGGCTTCCCAGCCACAGGCCCCAGCCAGCTGAAGTCAGTGGTGGCCCGGTCCTCTGGCCAGGGTCAGTGAGAATCTCAGGGGGGAGCAGGCTCCAACGAGCAGGGTCAGACCCAGGACAGTGGGGGATGTTGCAAGGAGGGGTTGTAGGCAGGAGGCGTGGGTACCAGCTTTCTCCGTGTGAATGGGAAGTCAGGGTGAGCCGTCCACGGACATGTGCGTGATAAGCAGGGCCCTGAAGCAACTAGAACTCCATAGTAAAAACAGCAACAACCTCGAACAAGCCTCAGGTCGAGGCTTCGTCCTGATAAAAATGAAATGGGGCCAGGCGTGGAAAATGCCTCCAAAATGTCCACCATCCATCATGCTAACTGTAAAATCTGGCTGTTGGGTTCCGGTCACACTCAGAACACAGCACCCTCGCCTGGTCCGCAGCCGGTGCTCAGTAAATGTGTTAAGTGACCAGCCAGCGAATGCAAATAGCTCATGCGCCAAAATGCACAGAGCCCTTTGAAGGAGTGGCCCAGCTCCCTCCCTCCTCTCAGCTCTTGCCCCAAATGGACAGTTAGGGCCTGAGTCTTCTGTGTCTCCTGGTATAGCTCCCTGCCCCCGCCCCTAGACCATGGCCCAGGCACTGCCCGCCTGGTCCTCACGTTCTGGTTACACCAGCCTCCTCTGTTCCCCTCAAGTGCTCTGCTTCCTGGACTCCTGGGCACATGCTGCCCCAGCCCAGCGGGCCGTGTCCCCAGTCCAGCCCCCTCCTCAGGGAACTCCGCTGACCTCTGCTCCGTCTGCATCCCCTCCTCTGTTTTATGCGTCTGAAGCTCCGGCACTTTTCCTTCCTGCCACCTGACAGTCAACCCCACACCCCTCTCCTGCTCAGCACAGTCTCCCCTCACAGAAAAGACTCAACTCCTCCCTCTCCCTGCACCCAGAGTCCAGCCCAGCAGACGGCACAGGTGTAGGATAAGCGCCACAAATCCTCGAGCCATGAGTCCACAGCTGGATGGAAAGCCATTCCCAGACCTCTGCTTCCCAAGGCACGTCGGGCATTTGGCCCTCCAGTCCCTCCTCTGGAAGTTGCTTCTGACATCCCTTTCTCCTCCTCTGCCTTCGGTGAGTTCCTCTATCAGGACCCCATCTCCCAGGAGCCTGCAGGCGAGGGTCCCGTCCTTAAACAACTAACCCTAATAATAACAGAAGACTTTTTTATTTTTTCAAAAAGTAGTCTTAAGGTGTGTCAAAGTGGCTGGTACCTGGGCATCCCTTCTGACACAGAGACTCAAAACAAGACGAAAGGTCACAAGGCCTGTGGTCCTGAAAACAGGGATACCCATGAGGTGGGCCAGTACACGCTTGCTTCTGCTCCAGGTCTAAAGTTGGAGATCAAACAGTATGGAGCCCCCCTGACCCAATAGGACAGACTTCAACCTTCCTGACTGCTGCAGCTGGAGTCCATGGGAGAGACTGCAGAGGAGAGGCAGCCTGCAGAGCCTTAAGACCTTGGCCGAGGGCCAAGCACAGAGAGCGACAGTCACGGGGACAGCAGGGTACTTAAGAGGCTGCAGGTGGAACAGGACTGATGGCCCAGCACTCCAGCTCACCACAGTGGCGCTGACCTACCAATCGTCCAGCGGTCAGGCCTGAGAGTCAGGGTGTCTTCAGTACTCCCCCAACACCCGGGGCCAAAAGCCAAGACTCGGCTAGATCCACCAGGAGCAGATTGCCCAGGGTGGACCCCAGACAGTGAGAAGCAATGGCAGTGAGATCCCCACAGATGCTCCTAACCAACCAGCTGTGCCACTGGCTGTACAACCAGCTGTGCAGTCAGCCGACACATGCTCCAGGTGGCCAGCCAGGACTTAGGCTGACCACTTTGAGAGAGAGATAACAAAATCTAGTTGACACTGCATTGTCTGTCAGCACCATGTCAGAGCAGAAACCACCACCAAACAATATACAAGAAAGGGGGGGATGAGGCTCAGGGTCTGGGAACCAGAAGCTGGTTCTAGGGCTACCAGGTCAAACCTCAGTCTGAGGCCAGGATTTTTTTTTTTTCCAAGACAGGGTTTCTCTGTCATAACTCTGGCTGTCCTGGAACTCACTCTGTAGACCAGGCTGGCCTCGAACTCAGAGAGATCCACTGCCTTTGCCTCCCGAGTGCTGGGATTAAAGGCGTGCGCCACCATGTCTCGGAGGGATTTTTTTGTTCTTTGGTTTGCTTTTGTTCTTTATCCCTGGCGTGCATTAATCACACAGAACAATGGGCGTCGTCATAGCTTTGTCATACCGTGTGCCAAGTGCTTTGATCGCAGTCAGAAATCCTGATCTAGGGATACACGACCAGTGCACTTGAGAATTTTAGGGTTTAGGGGTTCTGTTTTGTCTGGTCTCTAAGCCTGTTTTATGATTTTTAAGGAAGCTTCTTTTTTCTTTTTTTTTTTTTTTTTTTTAATACGTGGTCTCTTTATGTAGCATCAGCTGGCTTGGAACTCACAGAGACCCACCTGCCTCTGCCTCCTGAACCACCAAGCCTGGCAAAAAAAAAAAAAAAAAAAAAAAAACCCTGCAATTTTAAGACTCCCCCTCAAGGATGCTTATGAACACAATATCCAGGTTCCTGCCATACAGTAGCTCTACTGTAAGATAGATACAAACAGTTACAGTAACTTAAATGTATAGAAGATTCTGGTTAATTGAGCTGTGTGGGTTCACACAGCCAGAACCCTGACACCTGTTAGTACTTCCTAGTTAACCAGATTATACAATTTGAAGAATGTTTCAACTCAACTATTTTGGAGGGGGAAAAAAATTCACACCTCTCTACTTACCTGTAAAAACAAAGCTCAGGTTTACTCACAAGCCACAGACAGAAAGGATATTGATTAGGAAAAAGCAAGCAGAAATGCTCATAGTTCTAATAGCTCTGCTAAATCCTAGCAATCTCTCCATCATAAAGAAAAGGCGAGACCATCTTCCACATGAACATCTGATCTGAGGACTTCCCCCCAGACTGCAAGTCTCCAGTAAGCTGTCAACACTCACAACAGCTCAGGTTTCTCTCCCCTCTTCCGAGGAGTAAGAAGCTGAGATGTACCTGAGCCTGGCAAGCAGTAGCAAGACAGAGTGACTCTCCTGGTGACACATGTAGGGCACAGAAGAGAGTTTGAGTTCATACCTGCACCACAGGGTGGCCTCCTGTTGGGGCTTTGACAGCACCACGGCTGCCCTCCGTCTCATAGTGGGCCCGGTGGTGGGGCTTGGGCTGGACCTCGATCCTCAGCTCATAGGAGCCTGACTGATTAGAGAGCGGCCACTCAAGCGGAGGGAGGGATGCAGTCACAGGGATGCTGTGGGAAGAAAAGACCCAGTCATGGGGATGCAAAACCAAATCAGTCTATCTGTACACTAAATGTAAATGGCTTATTTTCTGGAAACTGTGCCCAGGGGTAGAGGAATAAAATACTGAGTGTTGAGGAGCTACAAATGGCTCGGACATGGTGCAGGAGCGCTTCACAAAGTAGATAGCCTCTTCTGGTTTTCATTTCCTTCCTGATAAAGACAGTGTGGGTGGCTCCCTGGGGAATGAAGCTAATTTCACTATGTGTTGGTCCCTGCATATTTCCAATGGCTGTGATGGCTTCTCCTCTAGGAATTGTGAAGAACCCAACCTTGACTTCCCAAAACATCCCTCTGACAGAATTTTTCCTTTTCCAGAGGGCAAATGTGGGTGCAGGAATGTTTCAGTGGCCACCAGAAAGTATGTCACTACCTTACTATGGACTTAAGTACTATAGGCACATTACCTCACTTAGACACAGTCTGTTACAGTCATATGGCAAAGAGACCAGGTGATAATGAAAGAGTCTTTATGTCTAATTATCTTGATTAGCAGTGCTTTTAGGAGTGAGTTCAGGTCTACTCAGTCACTAATTGGTGGACCACTGAGTGATGGGTCCTGGAAGCACATTGAGGAATCTAGTTGGCTATGGATGAACCGAACCATGTGAACCCAATGTGAAATGCAAAGAGACAATATCATGACTAAAGATCCATACCCAAGTTCAAGTCCAGGCTCTAACACCTACTCCCTTTTGACTTTGAGCAGATACCTGCAACTTCCTAGGCCTCAGTTTCCTCAATTGTGAAGTGAGCATACTGAGGACCAATAAGGAGCTCCAAAGTAATCAATGACTATTAGCCTTAATAGTTTTCCTTGAAAAATGCACACACATATATATAGGCATGCACACACCACACAAATATACACACGTATACATGCACACACACATATGCACCACACATGTAGAGGGATACACACACATACACACACCACATACATTCTTATACATACCACATGGACATACATGCTCACATATACATATACACACACGGACATGGACACCCACACCACACACATGTACAGAGACACACACATACATCCACACCACACACAGATACACACATGTACATGCCACACACACATACATGGACACATGCATATACACATCACACACATAATACATACCACAGGTAGATATGTACACACATGTACATGGACATACACATATACATACATATACATGCACACATACGTATACACACACATGCATACAACAACACATACATGCACATACACAAACTCACACACCACAGACACATATCATTTTCTATGGACTCTCTAATTTGGCTATGATATCAGATGCAGAGAGCAAACTTTGAGGGTAAGTTTTAAGTTTCGTTTTCCTAGAATCTCAACACTACCCAGTGTATACAACAGCCACTCTACATGGGTTAAAATAATGTCATTAAAGAGTCAACCAAGGTCTTGAAAATCTGCCCAGAACCTTCCTTCCGTATCTCAAAAAAATGTAAAATGTTACCTAAGATCACAGGGTGAGACACAGGCTAGGCCCCAGCTCTAGTCCCTTGACTCCAGTCTAGACACGCTCCTGTCTCTGTACTGCTCTTGTCTTACCAACTTGTTTTTAAATGGGCCTGTGTAGCTGTACACTGCTGTGGCAGCTCACCAAACAGGACAAGGAGGCATATTCTTATCTGCAAACTCCGGCAGACCTCAGCAGAGGGAACCACGATCCTGGCCAGCACCAAACTCGATTGACAGTGGAACCCCGAGCGTCTGCGCCCAGGTGTTTTATTGATTCAGAACTCCTCAGGTGTTCTACTGATAGCACGTGCAGATCATGAGCAACTAAACATCCCACAGAAATCCAACAGCTGCAAGCAACACAAAACGCCCTAGACAGCCCCTTACCCAACAGTCCATAAAACATTTTCAAACATAACTAAAAATAAACTTCCCCAACAGACCTGAGAAAAAAATCTCAACATGGAATAACTTAGAGCCAGACCTGAAAATGGGTAGGATCTCAGAAAATACTAAGTGGGTAGATGGGATGGAAGGATGTATGGATGGATGGATGGATGGGTGGGTGGATGGGTGGGTGGGTGGATGGATGGATGGGTGGGTGGATGGGTGGGTGGGTGGATGGATGGATGGATGGACGGATGGATGGATGGATGGATGGGTGGATGGGTGGGTGGGTGGGTGGATGGGTGGGTGGGTGGATGGATGGATGGGTGGATGGGTGGGTGGGTGGATGGATGGGTGGATGGATGGGTGGGTGGATGGGTGGATGGATGGGTGGATGGGTGGGTGGGTGGATGGGTGGGTGGGTGGGTGGTGGATGGATGGATGGGTGGATGGGTGGATGGGTGGGTGGGTGGATGGGTGGATGGATGGATGGGTGGGTGGATGGCTGGATGGGTGGGTGGGTGGGTGGGTGGGTAGATGGATGGATGGGATGGGTGGGTGGGTGGGTGGATGGATGGATGGGTGGGTGGATGGGTGGGTGGGTGGGTGGATGGGTGGGTGGGTGGGTAGATGGATGGATGGGTGGGTGGATGGGTGGGTGGGTGGGTGGGTGGATGGATGGGTGGATGGGTGGGTGGGTGGGTGGATGGATGGATGGATGGGTGGGTGGGTGGGTGGATGGGTGGATGGGTGGGTGGGGATGGGTGGGTGGGTGGATGGATGGATGGATGGATGGGTGGGTGGGTGGGTGGGTGGATGGATGGATGGTGGGTGGGTGGGTGGATGGGTGGATGGGTGGGTGGATGGGTGGGTGGGTGGATGGATGGATGGATGGATGGATGGGTGGGTGGATGGGTGGATGGATGGATGGGTGGGTGGATGGGTGGATGGGTGGATGGGTGGGTGGATGGATGGGTGGATAAGTGGGTGAATGGATGGGTGGATGGGTGGGTGGGTGGGTGGGTGGATGGGTGGGTGGGTGGGTGGGTGGATGGGTGGATGGGTGGGTGGGTGGATGGGTGGGTGGATGGGTGGGTGGGTGGATGGATGGATGGATGGATGGGTGGGTGGGTGGTGGGTGGATGGATGGATGGATGGGTGGGTGGGTGGGTGGGTGGATGGGTGGGTGGATGGATGGATGGATGGGTGGGTGGGTGGGTGGGTGGGTGGGTGGTGGGTGGGTGGGTGGGTAGATGGATGGATGGGTGGGTGGGTGGGTAGGTGGATGGATGGGTAAGTGGGTGAACGGATGGGTGGATGGGTGGGTGGATGGATGGATGGATGGATGGGTGGATGGGTGGATGGATGGGTGGGTGGATGGATGGATGGGTAAGTGGGTGAATGGATGGGTGGGTGGGTAAGTGGGTGAATGGATGGATGGATGGGTGGGTGGGTGGATGGATGAATGGGTGGGTAGGTATATGAATGGGTGGGTGGGTAGATGAGTGGATGGATGGATGGGTAAGTGGGTGAATGGATGGATGGGTGGGTGGGTGGATGGATGCATGGGTGGATGGGTGGATGGGTGGATGGGTGGATGGGTGGGTAGGTGGATGGGTGGGTGGGTGGATGAGTAGATGGATGGATGGATGGACGAATGGATAGATAGATGGATAAAATAGATGAGTGGATGAGTGGATAGATATGTGGGTGGGAAGATACGTAGTTTCATTTCAAAGACTTGCACATCCACAGGTTCTCTGAAGAGGCACACCGATGGCTTCCTGTGGCACATCCTCTCCTTCCCTGGCAAACGCCATCCGTCCATTAAGTGTATCCCTTCCCACTCAGCACAGCCTGAGAGGCGCTGACAGGCTCAACCAGGCTTCACCCACTCAGTTCAGCGCAGTGCTTTATCAGGTGAGAAAGTTTCCATTTGCTAAAGCAAGCACTGTGTGGGTAGCACCGGGTGATGACAACAGCCCGGGCCTCCTGTGCTTCACCCAGCAGGCAGGGCCAAGAGGAGAGACCAGCACGCATCTCCCTCGGCCACCTCCTTTATCTCAGCTTCCGCATGAAGATTTTTTTTTAAAAAATGTCAAATAACACCAACCCAGGTTCACACCAGGAAGCAGGCCTCCGTGGACATTGGTGGTTACTGATGCTGCTGCTGACACTCTAACATGGGCACAAGGCCTGTCAGCAAGGAAGTCCTTCCTAAGGCTCCCTGTGAAAGCTCCAGAGTGATGGCTCAACTGTCAACTTGAGCTGGCATCATCTGGGAGACAGGCCACTAGGGATGCCAGATGATCTTGATGAGATTAAGATGGGAAGATTTGCCCACTGTGAGAGGCACCATTCCCTAGGCTGGGATCCTGGCCTGTACTGAACACAAGCATTTGTCTTTCTCTGCTTCCTAACTGTAGTTTCGATATGACTAGCCACTTCAAGCTCCTGCCACTTGGACTTTCCCACCATGATGGACTGTACCCTCAGCCTGTGGGCCAGAAGAGACCCTTCCTCCCTTAAGCTGCATTCATTTTGGAGGCGTTTTAGTGCAGCGACGGGGAAAGAAACTAAGACACTACTGACATAACAGCAGCTGTCCCTCTTCGGGGCTCTTACTTTGTACAGGTTCTGAGCCAGGATTCTGACATATGTCATTTTACTAGTTCTTAAAGAAAAAAATCACTACAAGGTAGGTACTGCTATTATCCTCATCTGGCAGGAAATGAGCAAAGGCCCCCAAAAACGCTCAGTAAAAGCGCAGGGGTTGTGGTAGGAGAGTCCTGATGGATTGGTGATGTCTGCTCTGGGAGCAGTCCCATAAATGTACTCAATGAGCGAATCATAATCGTTTATCAATGTCTGCCACAGGCACAGCGACAGGAGGGCAGCACAATGCCCATGTTCGCACAGGCGTGAATGGAAGAGCCATGACACACCTTCAGTCCTCACACACATCCCAAGGCCACACTCGTGGCTTCGGCATGCCAGGTTCTTAAGCTACTTGAGGTTGGACCCTCAACTTATGGTCCTTTGGGCCTCCTCATCGCTGAGCACAATCCAAAAGCAGGCAACAGATGCTCTCACACACAGTTCCTCGTAGAATGAGGAAGCACACGTTACATCCTCAGGTTTGCTCCGTAGAGGCACGCACGCTGGCCTCTTTGGCCAGCTCACAGCTATCTGCTCCTGTAAAGGAATCTAGCACGTAGTAGGGACTTGGTAAGTACTTGCTGAATGAGGGGCTAAATGATGTGCCCTAGGGGACAGCCACCGTGTGTATATATAATAGTACCCTCACACACACCCGCTGTATCAGAGACAACCATCCTACCCATTTCACAGAAGAGGAAACTAAGGCTTGGGGAAGTTAGCATCCTTCTCGGGTACTCACAGCCAGCAAGTGTCTAAGCCAGGATTTAAATGGCATCTACGCGACTAAATTCCACGTAAATAACAAGAAAATCAGCTCTTAGAGCACACGTGGGAACAGACTGCTCTCAAAGCCCGACTCACCTGCAGATGGGAATGGCCGGCACCAGCTGCTTGGGCCAGGTGGGTGGTACCAGCAGGATGGACTCGGGAGCGGAATTCCTCCTCTCCTCCTGCTCACACGGCCCCAGGAACTCCACGGCAGGGTAGATGTGGCGGGCCAGGCCCGCCTTGGACGGGGCGGCGGACACGGGAGTCGGGTCTGGACTGGTCTTCCATATCTTGGAGGGGATCCCGCAGGGCGGGTCAGTGGCCAGGCTGTTGAGGGCATCCATGAGAACCGCAGAGCCGGCCGCGGGGGGGTACCCAGCGGAGATGCCGTCGTCCTGGGGCGCCACGTGCGGCGAGGGCTGTGGCGAGGGGCTCCGGGAGCGCTGGGGCGAGGCCGCGGGCAGAGGGGCAACCAGGGCCTCCGCGCACGAATGCCTCCGCTTGGCACCGGGTGAGGAGGAGCGGGACGCCGGACGGGGCACGGGCGAGTGTCGGCCCAGGCAGCTGTCCTCGGCGAGGCTGGTTCGAGGTGACATTATTGGAGAGGTTCTGGGGGAATAATGAGCAGGGATGTTTTGAAACTGGGGACACAGGTCGTCGGGCCCGGCGTTATTGGGCGAGACGCAGGGCGAGGTGTAGGGGGAGAAGGTGTCGGAAATGAAGCTGGCAGAGGAGCCGCTGCTAGCGGGGCTCAAGCAAAGCGGCTCGCGGTAGCCCTCGAAGCCGGGCACGGGCAGCGTGAACCTCGGGCTGGCGGCCAGGCCGGCCAGGGCCAGGGCCGGCTGCTCGGGGGGCAGGCCGGCGTCTCTCCCACGGAGGGCCCCCCCTGCCTGCATCAGTTCGTGGGATGGAGTGATCTCGATCCGAGGGCTCGGGCCCGAAGCCCCTGCTGGCTTGGCCGGGCTCAGAAAGTTCTGGAACCCTATCCTATCCGGCTCTCCGAACCGGCCGGGGGGCTCGCCAGGGAGACTGGGGAGGGGGCTGTATGGCTTGAGGCCATAGTCCAGGACATCATCCGGGTATGCGAGTCCGGAGGGTGAGCTGATGGCCTTATGTGCGCTCGATTCTTCTGGAAAGAGAAGGGGGAGGGGGGTCTTTAGGCCTCTAAAACAGAACTGGGGTGCAGAGTCACAGTCATGGGTGGGCGTGGTCTCCTGTCACTGATTGGTGTTAATAGCCCACCATGCCAAACCCTGCGCTTGCCACAAGTAAAATGAAGCCACTTCGTCCCAAATCCCCTCAAGAGAGTCCAGAACAACCATGTTGGCCACACCGGCCAGGTAGCGGGCAAGAAGACAAACTGGCCTAGTAGCCTCCAAGCTGAGGCCTAGAACCACCCCTCAGAAGTGCATTTCAGGGGCTGGGAGATGGTTCAGTCCGTACACTTCCTGCCACATGAACATGAGGACCCAAACAATCCCCAGAGCCTACATAAATGTCAAATGTGACAGTGCACTCCTGTAACCCCAGGACTAGGGAGGCAGAGGAGGGATCTCCCGGCTCATGGGCCAGGTAGTGTAGCTAAACCAGTGAACTACAGGTTCAGGGAGAGACCCCGACATAAAAAGTAAAGTGGAGCGCATTTGAGGGAGACACCCAGCATCAACCTCTGGCCTCCACACGCATGCATGCATACGTCACACCCATACACACAGTGCACACCTGTGTCAACATGTCTGCGCATACAGATGCAATGAAGAGATGATGTGAACTTGATATTTCCCATAACTCCTTGCACCACTGACTGCACCTGAAGGATGAGTACCCTAGCCTAGTCCCCCACAGCTGAAGCCTAGTACCCAGCTTAGTATCTTCCATTCTGAGCCTCCCTCCTGATTGAGCTTATTTAAGTGAGTGTCACAGCCCCATGTCCCTCCAGGGCTGCAGCTGGCCCCATCATTTCTCATGTGTGATGTGGGCCACGGGATGCAGACAGACACTTGGACTCTGGAATCCACAGGGTCTGCGTTTGTCTGAGATGTCCACACCCAAGTGTGAGGAGCTTTCTAGAACCAGGGTTACCGGATCCTCTGTGTCTCTTTACAGATGTGGCCCAGGACCATTAGACTCAGAACTCCTTCAGAGGAGCCTCTCGATCCCTAAAAGTCAGGGTTATGCTACGGAGCCCAGGGGAGACAGGGTGAGCTAGACACCTCTTTAACAGCAGCGGCCATGGGTTCCCGCTATCCCACCTCAAGGGCCCACCGCTGATGAGAACGTCGCTCCAGGAGACCACGTTCCTCTATCCCCTCACTCTGCCCCTTGATCCCCTAGCCTGACCCCTTACACTCCTCGCTGGGAATTTCTGCATGGCCACCAAGGGATGGTAGTCCCTGCCACCCCACACCGACTCTTCCTCCAAGGCCCCCTTCTCCATCAGCAATGGAGACAGCCTTAGCTCGGCTCTGTGGATCCTCCCCCAGTCACCAACACGCTGTCAGCATAGGGACCAGCATCCCTGCTCAGCCCCTCTCTTCTCTCTCAGTTTCCCCAGGTTCCCTCTGTCCAGTGTCCACTCTGGAAACTGTCTTTCAGTGCTTCCCTGGCTCTGAGGTCATCACTCCACCTGTGCCCAGTGCCCCCCAGACAGCTCAGTGACGGCCACAGTGACTGCTTTTCAGGCATTTCCTGATCAGAGTCCTGAGAGAGCTGTTTCCTCTCCCTTCAGAGTCTTCCTCGGATTGCTCCCCTTGTGTATCTGCTCTACCATCACCTCCATAGATTGGCCCCCAAAAGATTAACTCCAATCCCTTCTGCCACCCCTACTTTGCACCCACTACCAGCTCCCACCACATCTGATATGTATGTGAACTTGTCCTGCTATAATAGGGCCAGGCAAACCACACCCCAAGGGCCAATATGGCCCCACATTTTGTCTGCCGATAAAGTTTTATGGGTACACAGCTGTGTCTATTTATTGGCATACGGCCTAGCACTTGCTTCTTCACTGGAACAGGAGAGCCGAGAGTTTTGGCAAGGTCTGTGCGAGCCACAAATCTTAAAATATTGACACTCTGGCCCTTTATGGAAGTTAGCAGTTCTACTCCAACTCTAAGCTCCACTGAGATTGTGTCCACGCCAGCTGTGGGTCAGCACCTGTCTCGGTATCTGGCACGTACTGGCCATGCCACAAACATTAGAGAAGTGACAGAGAATGAATGAAAGACTATGCCCAGGGTCCTACAAGTCAGGAACAGGGTCTCCTGCTCTGGGGATCTAGGGTAGACACTCTGACAATTCTTGACCTCTGTCCAGGTCAAGAGAAAGTGGACTCCAGCTTAGCTGAATTGACCTCAGAATGTCCCAGTGGTGCCTCTGTTCCAGGTGAGAGCCCCAAAGGGCTGCCCGCTGCTTTACTGTAAGGACAAGTGCCCTCATTCAGACCCGCCTGCTGGGGTCTGTCTGCCCACCGTCAGCCTCTTCTCTTTCTGGATTCCAGGCAAAGTGGGGCTTGGGGAAAAGCATCTACTTCCTTCTGGCCTCAGGACTTTGCAATTGCTGTTCCCTCCACTTCAACAGCTCCATTCACCCACAAGCTCTGCTACCGTCCCTATGCTCCCAGGGAACTTGGGGTGCCTGCTCTGTACCCCATTTATCTCCCAGTTCAGGTGAACTAATTGTGGCATTAGCTACTGGTTAGCAAATCTGCCTCTGCCTTGACCAGAGAGGCCATGAGGACTCTCCAGAGTCCCACTGAGCCTCTGCTACCTGGACGAGAACTGGCACAAGGTGGGCCCACATGTCTCAGTGAAGGAATGCACCCCCAAAAAGCCACATGGGACACCGTGTGCTCCTCCAAAATGTCACTGCCTGACCCATGAGGCAGAGGACATCCTCTCTAGAGAGAATGGCTGGGTAGGTAACATCCATCAAAGCCCCAAATGTGTCCCAGAGCCCTTAACAGCACTGTGAGAAACACATCCTTTGGGGCCGCCCACACCTGTGGGGAAGGAGTTGGTGGGAGCTTAGTTAGGGTCTGCAGGCCTGGGGCTGAGGGAAGCTCTCGTTCAGTCCTTCTGCACCAAGCAACAGTGACCAGCGAGATTCAGTACTGAAGAAGCGGCAAGGTGAACACGGTGTGTTGTCTAAAAGGGGAGGGGCACATCTGGGTGGGGGGGCTGCGCACACGTGTCTACGTGTGTGTGCGCGCAGAGGCCTAGGAAGGACGTCAAGTGTCCCGCTCTGTCACTCACCACTTTCCTCCCCACTGAACCTTGAACTAGGCTGGTGGCCAACAAGACCCCGCCTCTGCTTATCCTCCTGCCTCTGCTTAACAGCACTGGGGTTACAGGAGTGCACAGCCATGCCCAGCTCTTTTACATGGGTGCTGGGATCCGAACTCATGTCCTCACGCTTACCCACTGAGCCATCTCCCCAGCCCTGGAAAAAAGAAAAGAAAAAGAAAAAAAAAAAAAAAAGGGAGCCTTTTTGATTTCTGTATTCAGAAAAAACAAACTTAATTTCCCGAACACTATTAGCTTCTGGGGAGCAGGTGGCGGGAGGCGGGGGTGACACGGAACATAATGTGTGCGGATGAAACTTTGCTGACAGGGCAGGAAACAGAACCTAGCCCAGATCTGCCTCTAACAGGCTAGAGGTGGAAGAAAAGTCCCCACCCACTCCGGGCCCCACGGTCTCACTTATGACAGAGCTGGGGGAAGCACATCTGACTCCTTCCCAGCTTTGATTTTCCTAGCCTGGGTCGGCAGGGCTGGACATGCCTGGCTAGGGTGACGGTGCAGCTGAACTGGAGCTGGCTGTGTGTGCACATGCACAACCCCTTCCTGCAGATAGCACAGCACAGACATCTAGCCTAGGGGCTGCTCAGCCTCAAATCCATGTTCAGTGAATGCTCTGGGAACCGGCTTGCCTGTAACTGACAAACCCAAGCCGGGAACCAGCTCTGTACATATTAGATCTCTGCCTCAAAAACACGGCTCAGGACGTTGTGAACGATCCAGAAATGCAGCCTGTGTGTTCGTACACCGAAGGCCGTGATGGTGCCTGTAATCCCAGCACTTGGGAGGCTGAGGCAGGAGACATGCTGTGCGTCTGGAGACAGCGTAGAATACAGAGTAGGACCCTGTTCAAGAAACCAAACTCCCTCACTCTCTTTCTCTCTTGCTTTCTCTCTCTCTCTCACACATACACACACACTCTTGCTCACACACACTTTCCTACACACACACTCTCTTGCACACACATACATATACTTCTTCTGTCTCTCTCTCTCTCACACACACACATTCCCTATGTCTCTCTCTCTTGCACACATACACACACACAGTTCCTGTCTCTCTCTTGCACACACACACACACACTCTCTCATTCACATACTCCCTCTGTCTCTCTCTCTTATACACACATACACACACACACTCCTTTTCTCTCTCTTGCACACACACACTCCCTCTGTCTCTGTATCTCTCTCTCTTACACACACACACTCCCTTTCTGTCTCTGTCTCTCTCTCGTACACACACACAAAAAAACACACTCCCTTTCTGTCTCTCTCTCTTGCACACACACTCCTCTCTTGCACACACACACTCCCTGTCTCTCTTACACTTACACACACACACACCGTCTGTCTCTCTCTCTTTTGCGCGCACACACACACACACACACACACACACACACCCCACTCACATTGCCTGGAGCCCCAAGGAGCAGCCAGGCCCAGTGAGCCTAGCATTGTGGTGTTTACACTGGTTTAATCAATCCTGGTGGCAGTTTCCTTTGTTCCCTCTTTTCTCTTCCCAAGTCTATAAATGTTTAACAGCAGGCGGGATGTGAAGGTAATGAATAGCCTTTGGCTTCTCTGGGATTTGACGACAAGTCTCACAAACGGCAAGCCATTAGCATCTGTGCGTGGCTGAGATCCTTGCTCGTGGGCTCTTTGGAAACAGCCCACGCCTGCTGGGTCTCACTGCCCTCACCTGCCCAGAACACAGACTTGGTAGTGCCACGCTGAGACGCCATTCCTACTAGCTCAAAGAGAAAACAGCATCCGGAAGGGGGCAGCTTGGGGCTGGAGAGATGGCTCTGTGGTCAGAAGCACTGCCTGCTCTTCCAGAGGACCCAAGTTCGATTTCCAGCACCCGCATGGCAGCTCACAACTTCTGTAACTTCACTTCCAGGGGGGATCTGACACCCTCTTCTGGTCTCCGAGAGCACCAGGCACACATGTGCAGACGAAGCACCCACACACATAAAATAAATAATTTGTAAAGAGGAGACAGCTCTACGTGCCACGAACTCATGGTGGACTACCTCCGCGCCACCTGCCATGAGAGACACTAACCTACCCTTGAGATGCCAGTCCCCACAGGAAGGAAGAAGGCAGGACCGTGGCTGTCCTGGGTCCCCTAGCTTGTCCTGTCCCCGTCCCCCCATATGCACTTAGCACGCACTGCTCCCTGTGCTCAGAATTCCCTCCCATGCCTCCAGCTCCCTTCTCCTGGGCCATTGTCTGTCTATCAAGATCGAGGTGCCCGACAGGCCAGACTGGACTACAGTAGCTTCTACACTCGACTCCTAAAGAGCCCTGTGGTGAGGTCCACTGACAGTTACTGACCCATCCTTCCACCCCAAGACGGTGAGCTTCTTGAAGTTCAATATTATTATTATACTAATTTCCAAAGATGAAGGGGGGTAGCTAAAATTCTCAGAATGCACCCACCAGATACTGGGCCCAGCACATGGTACACAACATGGTACCCTCACCTCTACATTAGAGACAGGGACAGGCTCCTTGCCTTCCACAGACAAGAACATGGAGGCACAGCAAGGTGGCTTCACCTAGCCAGAGTCCTTAGCCACCCTGGGCTGGGGATTCTGGCCCCACTACAACCTAAGGATACTCTTCAGCAGGGGCTGGTGTGGAGCTGAGCAGTTACCCTGCCCACTGCACCAGCTGGCCAACCAACTGTCCTCCAGTCTGGCAGACCAACTGAGGCTGAGGCCTGTGTTTCTGAGCTTCTCTGCACTTCCTGCACTCTGCAGAGGCTCAGAGTCTGCCCGAAGCATTGTCTGCGAGCCACATCCTGGAACCTGGGGAAACATCCTTGGCTGCCCAGCCACCTCCAAGCGCTGTACCCCAGCTCATCCCTGGTCCGTCTGGCTCTCCACAGCCTCAACTGGACAGATGGTTCTACAACTGACACCCAAAGCTGTCTCTTATCGTTACCTTCCTTTCACCATTGGGTCTCGGGGCTCACTCAACATCTGGACCCTGAGAATACTTGGGGAGTCCTCTGCCAACTTCCCTGGAACTGTAGGACAAGTCTGCCTGCCAGGTGCCAGGCCAGCCTACCACAAGGGAGAGGCTGCTCACAGGGAATTCGGCACCTTTGTTCACAAAGGGTCACGCAGTATCCAAAGGCCCCAAGGCCCCAGCCTCATCCCTGACATGAGACCTGAGAACACTGAGTCCTCGTGGGTAACACACAGGTTAAGTTCAGGCAACCTCAGTCACTCCGCACAAAGTCCCAAGTATATATATAACAGACACTGGGTAAATCTTCTAAGCGACCGCTCTGACCTCCCCTGCTATGGCCTCTCTGTTTGACTGACTGCGGCGCACACTAGCCCCAGCCTCTTCAGAAGCGTTCTGTAAAAGAGGAAGGAATTTCATAAAAATAAAACAGTCTGGTCAGCACTTCACGAATTCTCTCGGCATCCCAGACTGCGCTGACCTCTGGAAGCGTGTGCAGTCGCCAGAGAAAGCCTCTAACACACTCTCCTCACCCCAGCTGCCTGGAAGTGAAGCCACTAACTCTCACTGAAGTGTCTGTCAGTGACTCAGTAAGCCACTTGCCATAACAGAAGTGTTAAGAGCCAATGCACCTGCACCACGTGCTGTATACCAAAGACCACCACACACCGCCGCCGGCATAGAGCGATTGGTTTTTCTCGAAAGAACGCCAGGAAACAGGTAATAGAGTTTTTCCAGCGTTATAAATGTGGGAAATGAGGGTCAGAGATGAGTAGTCTGCCCAAAGTTACACAGCTTTGAAGCTGCACAGCTAAGATGGTCTAAGGCAACCCGGCCCCTCTGCCCCACACCCACTCCTGAGCCCATTTTCTCGTGAAAGGGGCCGTGTTTGGAATGGTGATACTTTAACAAGGACACAGAGAAGTGAGGAGGCCCCAGGACAGAGCCTGCTATGGGGCCATCATTGGCCCGACAAACCTAAGAGCCCAGCTCTTTTCTTCTAGAATGTTCTCAATCTCTCTCTGCCCCAGGGGAGAATAAAACCACACTCTAACCACTCAGTGGTCTTCAGCCTCTCTTCCTTTATCTCCTGCCAGCTGGTTGCTCAGGCTCAAGAATGGAGCCATGGTCAAGACCAGGACACACTCCCTGCCAGGTTGCTGGCTGGCTGATGGGGAGCTTTAAGGAGGAAAAAAAAAAAGCATGGCAGGGGGTAGGGGGTGTGCAGGTATACTATATGCTGTAGTCCCAGCATTTAGGAAGTTGAGACAGGAGTGTTTCAAGGAGTTTGAGGCCAGCCTGGATTACATAGTGAGCTCCAGGCCAACTTGAGACCCTGCCCCAAAAGAAAACCACACATACCCCCCCCCCACACACACACACAGGAAGAGAGGGAGAGAGAGAGAGAGAGAGGAGAGAGAGACAGACAGACACGGACAGAGACAGACATAGACGGACAGACAGACAGAGGAAAGGGAGGGAAGAACAGCATGGAAACAATCTTTCACGTGTCTGAAAGTACAGGCAGGCAGAATTTTTAGGAAGTGGAAGAAAATGACAAAAATAGAAACCTCACTAGGGAGCCATAGGAAGCGCCTGTGGGGGAGGGGGCACAGCCCCCAGCAGGACTGGTTGCAGATCTGGGGGTCCCTGTCCAGGCTATCCCAACCTACCCCTTCATGAGCTCCCATCTGAGGTCTGGCTCTGCAACATCACAGTCTGTTGCCATGGTAGTACACAAGATGCCACAGCTGGCCACACAGACTGGCAGCAAAGAGAGGGGACAGAGGCCTGTGACTCCCCTAAACCCCTGCACATGTGGCTGCAGGAACCCCACAGCAGGGCAGGAAGGCAGCAACTTCCCATCTGGCTGTTCACAGCCTACAGGGAGACGCACTTTCAAGAGTCACCAGTGCCCTTTAAGTAATGAAGGGGACCCTTGACAAACTTCGCCTGAGCCCCCAGTCCCTGCCCCCTCCCTCACTGCACACAGAGAGCAGTGGTGACTGGATTCCCTGTAAATGACTCATGTGTGGGGAGGAGAGGATCCAGGTTGTCACACCCTTTATTCAGAAGTGACACAGACAGGGCCCTGAAAGCTGAGAAATTCCACCCAGATCAGCGGGTCCAAGAACACCAGAGGAGGCGAGGGGACGTTTACCCTCTTGTCTCGCCAGCATGGAGGTGCTGGCAGGGACCACCTGGCACCCTCTCATCTTTGCTGACCTTGTCCCCAGCGAAGACAGCTGTCTGCCTTCACCAGACAGACAGAGGCAACTTCGGTAGTGCCTCTGGCAGTCTGCCTCCAAGCTGGGCGCCCATGACTACGATGCTGACCCAGGAGGGGACGGTCCCAGGGCAACGAGTCTAGCAGAGCAGCAGCTGGCGGGATGCTTGCAAAAATACACTGCCCTGGGCTGCTTCAGAAGATGAGGAGCATGTGCACCCTGCAAGCTCCAAGGTCTCCTTCGAGCGGAAGGCACCAGGGGCCCTTTAGCAGTTGAGATGTTTTGGGGTCCTCCTGCCTTCGGGGAGGTACCAGTCACCTTCCTGCTTGCTATCTTCCTGGTAGCTGGTGTCCACTAAGCCAACAGCCTCCATATATCTCCTTTCAGCAGCTCACAGCAAGCTGTGAGGCCAGAACCATCAACACGTCATAGCTAGAGATGGGGAAACTCAAGGCTCAGGTGCAGGGAATCCCCCAAGGTCACAAAAAATATAGAGACATCACTGATGAGGTGTCACACAGTAATACTGAATACCTCATGCTTCTCTCTCTCTCTCTCTCTCTCTCTGTCTCACACACACACACACACACACACACACACACGTATCATTGCACTGAGGGCTTCCTCCCACCCCCCGCCCCCACCCCCTGCCAACAACTAAACCACCTGAACCCTCTTGCCCTAGACTGGCCTCGAATGTCACATACACAGGGTCACACAGTCAGGGATAGCCCCATCTCACTTCTTTTGCTCAATATCAAGTCTAGGATTCTGTAGGTTTCTGTTTCAGAAGTGAAGTGGGGGCCGGGGGTAGGTACTGCCTCATGTGAATACCCCTTCATTTCCTCAACAGCCATGCTCTCTCCTGGAGAGCAAGCCTGCGATCCGGAGATCTGGTGGGAAAGCTTCCTCAGCAAAAGGAGAAGGAAAGATCTGGTCAGAGGAATTCACTGAAAATAGACTTCAGATAGTCCTCGCTTGACAAAGCCCACCCACTCAGAGGTAGCCCTCAGGAAGGGGTGAGGCTGGGCAGCCACTGGCTTCCCTGCAACCTCTGTCCACCCAGGCCTCCTTCAGGAGCTGAGCCCCCTGGCTCATTCCCACCCCCTCAAAAGCCTGACCCCTGCAAGTGAGGCTTCCTTTTGGTGACTAGGGGGCCATAAAATCCCCCAACCAGGGACTCAGACCAAACACCAATGCCTTACTGACTGGAAGTGTAGCATTTATACCTCCCCCCACATACAACATGGGTGCCATGATTGCAAAGGTGGGCATGCTTAATCAGTACCTCCCCGCCCCCCATCTCCGACATACACACCTGGTCATTAAGACATTTCTCCTAATTCACCCCGCAGAGGTGACATCACCCACTGCGAATTACAGACCTACAGCCCACCTTTCCGGGGATTAGGCAGGTAAACACCCTAGCCCTCCCTAGCCTTTAAAATGACTGTTGCAAGCATTTCTGCCTTAAAGGGCTTCCCCTCACTGAGCAGCCCCCCTTCTGCAGGCGTACCCCTGGTAGGTCTGTTTTGGTAAGGCCCTGACAAATCCATGCCTTGCAGGCCACTTTCTTGCCTTCCGAAAGCTCACTCAGGCATAGCTCAATTAAAATTCACGGGGAAGGGCTGGCTGGGAGAAAGTACTTTATTAACTACAACAGGCCCGTTTCCAAATCCTTAGATTAGTAGGCTGGGCCCCAGTGCCCGCTCAGGAAAAGGAACTCGCCCTACTGTGCCTCCAGCTCAGCCTGCTAAAAGGCAGCAAGAAAACACATTAAGGTCCAGGGCACAGGGCTTTAGAAGTAAATGCCAGGGGGTGTGGAGACGGCTCGGTTGGTGAAGTGCTTGCAGAGCTGAGCCCAGCACCCACATAAAAAGAAAAGCCCTGCACAGAGGCAGGGCACTGGGAATCCTAGTGCTGGGGAAGTAAAGCCAGGAAAAGCCTTGGGGTTTGCTGACCAGCTGGCCCAGTTTAACTGTGTGTTCTGGGTCAGAGGGACCCTGCCTCAAAAAACAAGACGGATGAGGAAAGACACCCAAAGTTAACTTCTGGAGGCGCACACAGGCATGTATACACACAAACACACACACACACTACATGTCTACCGCTCACCACGGTGCCGCTTAAACGCTGGTAGCTGACGTGCACTATTTTAGGTGTGGCCATGATTCTGTTCCTCGGCCTTGCCTTCTCTATCTGTGAAGCCAACCAGCTGTGTATCAGAAATATTGGGGGACACCAGCTCCAGTTGGGGAATGTGGCTCAGTCAGCGTAGTCCTAGCATTCAGAGGCTCTGGGTCCCGTCAGCAGTGTCTCATAAACTGTGTGTGTGTTAGATGAGCTTAGTGTAAACTTGACACACCTGGGAAGAAGGCCCTCTATTGGAAATCTGCCTCCATCGGATTGGCCTGTGGGCACATCTTTGGGGCTTTTCCTTGATTGCTAATTAATGTGGGAGGTGCCCCCTCTAGGCAGGTGGGCCTGGGCTGCAAATGAAAGGTACCTGAGCAAGCTGAGGAACTGAGCCTTCACTCCTCCGGCTCCTGCCTGAGCTCCTGCCCTGACTTCCCTCAGGGGTGGACAGTGATCAGGGCACACAAGTCAAGTAAATCCTTTCCTCCCAGGTTGATTCTGATCAGTGTTTTATCACAGCAATAAAAAAGCAAACTAGAACACTGGTCGTAGAGGTACATTCCCATAATCCCAATACTTGGGAGGAGGCAAGAGGGTCAGAAGTTCAAGGTCATCCTCAAAAGCTCTGAGGCCAGCCTGGGCTACATAAGGCCCTGTTTCAAAAAAGAAAAACAACTGTGCAGAGCCCTGGAAACATCATTTTACTTTTAAAAAACAGTTTCCTTGAAAACAATTTTCACATTATTTTACATTTGTGTATTTATGTGCATATATATGTGTGTGTGTGTGTGTCTCACATGCGCACGCATGCACGTGCGTGCACACACACACACGCAAACGTACACGCACACGGAGGTCAGAGGACAACCTGCAAAAGTCAGTTTCCTCCTTCCGACAAGTGGATTCCCGGGGTTTACTCAGGTTGTCCCGCTCGGTAGCAAGCACCTTTATGAACTGAGCCATCTTGCTGGTACCATTTTTAATTTTTAAATTCTCATTTACTATTAGAATGTGTGTTCTGATGAGCAGAGGACAGTTTTGGGGAGCCACTCTTTTCCTTTTATCGTGTGTGCCCCGGGGATGGAGCTCAAGTTGTCTGGCATTCTCTCTGGCCCTGAAGACATTTTAAAATCATTACTAAAGCAGTAACACTGCAGAAAAAAACTGTCTCCATGGCATGGCCATCCTAGAAAGACTTTAATAACAGGATGATAGGGGTGTGCATGTGTACACTATGTATGTATTCTGTATAAGGGTTTTGATTTGGGGGGCCTCAGGGTCCAATGCCTTGGGGTTCCCCAAGAGCAACCATATTTGATTTTGCTCAAGTGTCCATCTCTTTGTCCGACACCTTCTAATCTAGTAACTATAAAATACTATCAATCATAAAGTCACTAAGGCAAGGTATCAATGGGGATGGGAGATACGAATGAGACGGCTTGGCATTTGAACACGCCAGTCCAATTTATCTCTACTTTTGCATATTTGGGGGAAAATATAGTATCAAAAGGTCAGAGCAAAAGTCAAAGGCAGTTCCCCTCTGCTCCACCCGGAGCAGCAGACCGCCTGGAACATCTGGAGCATCCTAGAACAGCCCAGGCTTGAGGTCTGCCTGACACCCTGACTCGGTTTAGAAACTACCAGCAAGGGTCTAAGGGTGCAGCAGCCAGGGAAGTGAGCTGGCCATGAGGTCTCTGGGAGCCTGAGGCTATTTCCTGTGCTGAGGAGGGAGGAAGTCCCCTCTGGGGGAAAGCCACAGTGTACCTATCGTGGAGCTGTTTTTAAAGCTGTTTCTTTCTGGCCCTGGCTCAGCACATAACACCTGGGAGCAGCCTGCATCACCAGAAAATCACCTCCAGAACTTTCCAGGCACAGAATGTGAACAACCAAGGGAGCATTTGCAGCCAGCAGGGTTCCGGGGCTGAGCAGAGTGGACAGGGGTCTTTGAGTAAGAACCAAACAGGCTTCTGTGTGAGCCGACTTGCATCAGCACCAGGTGGAGCTCCAGCAGCTCACACACACCACGAGGCTCATTTCCTGGCCCATCTGCTCTTCAGGCTCTAGATACATCAAGGCCCAAGGAAAAGGTTCTCTTCCTCCCACGGGAGCCAGGACAGCCCGACCTTCAGGGCCTATCACCACCCACAGTCACAGTCACAGCCACACCGGGCCTCTGGGGCAGGAATCCCACACTTCACTGAACCCTCATTTCTGCCCCAGTGGGGCCCATTGTCCTCACCAGTGCAGATAAAAATACAGGTGCCGGGAACCAAATGGCTTAGCGATTCTGCATCCATCTGATTGGTGAACACTGACCGCTTGCTGAAGGCCTGGCATTTCTGCTCAGCCAAGGTCCCCAGACAGCACAAGTCAAGCCAGGGCTTTCTGGTTTTACTTCTGGCGCTCTGAATCGCACAGTCCGTGGGAAGCAGGGCTCAAGTGGCCTCAGGAAGTGTGCATGACAGAGAACAAAGCGAAGAAGACAGAGTCTGGGGGAGTATGGCTCACCTCTGTAGTGCTGGCCTAGCGTGCACAAATCCTGGGGTTCCATCCCTAGCGCCTCACAAACTGGGTATAGTGGCGTATGTCTGTAATCCCAGCACTTGGGGAGTGGGGGCAGAAGCAACAGGAGTTCAAGGCCATCCTTGGCTATGGAGAAAGTTTGAGGCCAGTCTGGGCTATATGAGAAGAGAGAGAAGAAGAGAGAAGAGAGAGAAGACATAAAAAGTAGAAAGAGAAGAGAGCCAACTTGCCCTTATGTGCTTTTATTTTTCCAGTTCTGTTTTCCTGGTGAGTATAGGCCCAAGAGAGCAGTATAGACCCTCCCACTTTTAAAGGCGGTCACACACCACCCTTAAGGGTGCTGCCATGCATGGGGCCTGTTGGACACAATTGGAGGCTACAGCTCTGAGGTGCTTTGGAGACACTCCGGCTGTATGCTGTAAGGCTGAGCACAGAGGCTCAGACCCTGAGTGTCCCAGCTCCAGATAGGCTCGGCATTGCCAGTGCGTGAGGCTACATATCTTGCACTTAGCTTCCACCCTCTGGGGCTGGAGAGCCCTGGAGCTGACTTGAGTGCACCGCTTTCGGGGTGTGCGTGCCTCTGCTCCTGATCACAAACTAACGACAAGGGACAGCAAGCCTTTCATTTAGAAGCTAGAGTGAATGGGAGCCACTCCAGGCCTCTTCCTCTCCAGTCAGGCTTCTGCTCACCTTTCCTGGAGCACCTGGAGACCTGATTTGTCCAAAGCAGGCTCATTAAGGCCTGTCCTTAACTTGACACAAAGGGCAGCATCTCTGAATGTCACGTGTGTCCGGCAAGTCAGCTTACTTAGATACAGGCCTATTTTCAGTAAGCACCAAAAAAAGCTAGTTACTATATCACAGCACCTCATTTGTCCCTATCCGTTTACCAAGCTGTGTCCCATACTGGCTCCAGGGTATCCAGGCAAAAGCAGGGACCAGCTCTCATTCATCTCCACACCCACTGGGCCTGGCACAAAACCAGAGTGCCACGTGTTTGCCGGAAGGATGAAGTTTTCATTGTCCACTGCAAACGGGTTGAGAACAGGTGTTCTCAAACTGAAGTGCAGGTGGCATCAGGGATTGGTCCACGGCTCCCTTGGGAAAAAACACAAGGCAGTGGGGGTTGTGAGACACGGCGCCCTGGGGGACATGGGTGGATGGTGTGTGCATATATGCTCTGTCTCGGGACGTGTGTATACTCATGGAGCCATATCCGTGTGTATGTGTGTGTGTGAATGTGGACGTGTGGTATCTGTGGTTTTCATCAGCTTTTCAAAGAGTGTAACCCCAGCAACGCAAGGAAACAGAAACATACCCTGAAAAGCAGCAAGCAATGACCAGGGAGAGTCTTTTTGACCTCAGAAAGGTCAAGGCTGGGCCCTTAACCCTCGAGCCAAAAGGAAGTCAGAGAAGAGAATGCGTCAGGCCCACTGAGGCAAACTGGTAGTGAGTGCTGCCAGCGTATCTGCCCCCAGCATAGCACCTGGGGGATATGTACTCCTGGAGGTGACCAGGAGCTCCCATGGAATGAATGCCAAGTTGGAAGGAGACGGAATTCACTGAATCCTAAGCATACCCAGGGGAGCTCTAACAGTGGGGCCACCAGCAGCAGCCTGTCTCACCTCCAGGGTGGGATCAGCACCTGTCAGGACCCTATCACCCTAATTCTACTCTTTACATGGGATAAAGTTGGACTTCTCATCCACTAGCAGAGAGATCAAAGTGCTTCTGATACATCTCCAGGCAAATTAATTTGGAAACCGGGTCTGATGAAATTGATCATTTCTTAGATACCAAAATGGACTCCCGTAGAAACAGCAATCAAAAAAGGGCTGGTGGAGAGGGCTCTGCAGGCAAAGGGGCTTGCCACCAAACCCAGCTGCCTGACTTGGGTCCCCAGGATCCACGTGATGGAAGAAGAGAACTGACTCCCACACGTTCCTCAGCTTAGGAAGGAGAGAAATCTGAGGCCAACTGCACACATGAGAACATCACAGGTACATTGCTGGGAAAGGCCTTAATCAAACCGATAGCACCACCACAAGAAAACATACATAGTAACCGCGTAGGGTTTATACCGGGAGTGTTTTGATCTTAGGTGACCTCTTACTACATAAACAATATGCAACAGGTCTAAGAATAAGATCATATTTTCCCATAGGTACTCAAATGTCTTGTTATGCCAATTGAGTCCCATTCCTAATAAAACTCCCAGGGAAACAAGAATGGATACCTTCTGAGCATGACCAATGCATACAGCTAAATCCTACACCAGCATTGGAGGTCCTCCTACCAAGGTCAAAAGCAAGGCAAAGGGGACTGGAGAGATGGTTCAGGGGTTAAGGGGTGTCTGTTGTTCTTACAGAGGACCAGAGTTCAGTTCTCAGCATCTACATTGGGTTGCTCACAACTCCCTGTAACTCTAGCTCCAGAGGACCCAGTGACTTCCTCTAGCCTCCACAGACACCTGAATCCACACGGTGCACATACCCACACACGGTGTCATACACACATACACATGCGTATCTACTTAAAATGTTTTTTAAAGGCAAAGATGCCTGTTATCTCCACTTCGATGTAATCTCTTACTTCAGTATCAGCCAATGGATTCAGAAAAGATATGACAAGAGAGGCTTGTTCACACTGGCTCAGTGTGGGCAGAGAGGCCTGTTCACACTGGCTCAGGTGGGCAGAGAGGCCTGTTCACACTGGCTCGGGTGGGCAGAGAGGCCTGTTCACACTGGGGCAGCATGGGCAGAGAGGCCTGTTCATACTGGGGCAGCATGGGCAAAGCTGGGTTTTCCTCCCGGCATCCAGGATCTAACATGGGAGGTGCTCAGGAAATTAGCTGAACAGATGACAAAGGAATGGCTGGTGCTGACCATGAAAACAATGGTTTAGTAAGTGCTACAGACAAAACCCACTGTGGTTGATTTCGGTGGCCACCTCTCTCAAGGTACACTATCTGACAGAACTATTATTGCAGCCATTTACAAAGAAGCAAGCAGGGGTCCAAAGTGACTTGCCCAAGTACACTACTCCTGTCTTTAGTTCCTTGCTTGCCATGGCCCCACAGACTAAGTGCATCCCACCCAGTGGGAGAGTGAGAGGTCTTTCTCCACCTCTCTGTGCCTTCAAGTTCTCCTCTGTAAAATAGGAGTCAAACCAGTGCCTGCCTGCTAGGGTCAGAGGTCCATCCCCTGGGCCAATCCACGCCCCACTGTTGAGGTGAGCCAACCTCTCAAAACTTCCCTGTGTGCCGTCACCAGTTTTCAGGTGACATCTGTCTCTTTTCCTCCCGTGGATTTTGCCAGGCTTGTGGTCAGCTGACTTAAGGCATCATCAGAATGCTACCATCCTGGAGCAAAGCCTAGAATCAAGATGAAAGTCAGTTCAGCTCTCAGGGAGCCCTACCATGAAGAAACACAGAGGGGTGACCTCCAGAGGTGACCCCACAGCTCACATCTGCTTCTCAAGGCTCACAAAGTCCCTTCTGTGCTGTTTGCCCCACTGAGGCCTCCCTTTCCCAACCGACTCCCAGAGCGCCATTTGCCACACCTGAGCGAGGTTCGCACATAGTGACTTTCCAAAGAGCACAGTTCGGGAAGGAGTCACCAGGGAGAAACTCACGGGCCCTTCCCCGCAGGGAAGGTCAGGTCAACAGCCATGAATCAGGCTGACAGAACGTACCCGTGACAGGAGAAGAGAACGGCCTCACATGACTGTGATCTCCCAAACACCACTAGCCCTAAGAGAGACATCTAACCACGAGAAAAACATCAGAAGAACCCAAATTCAAACATGGTGACACAGGCCTGTGACCCCAGCACTGAGGCGGTGCTGCCTAGTCCAGGGAAGCTGTCTACTTCCTAGGCCAGCCGAAGCTACATGATACCCTGTCGCAGAAATAAATAAATAAGGGGGCTGTATATAGCATATCTATAGCACCTGTTTCTCACACAGTCCTTAAAGGCTAGTCTTTAAGAAAGCGTAGACTCCCTGAAAGAGCGCAGACTTTTCTTCATGATAAAGTATTAGTACCAGATAGATATACCATGCCGATGTACCGGGTCCATAACAAAAGGGAAGGGGGTACTTACTGGGTATATGGGAATTCCGGGTTACCGCCACAGTACTTCTATAAATGGGAGACTGTAACCCCCAAAATCATAAAGTTTATTATTAAAAACAATAGAAACGCAGGCTACCAGGCTTTCCACGGCCATGAAGTTACCCATCTGCTGGCCACGGAGCCCCACTTGCCAAGAAAAACTATAAAAAAGCACCTCCCACCAGATTTGGCTTGGAAACTCTTTCCCCGGAAATCCTCACTCTCCACCCTGACTTGAGAGAGAGGAGAGAAAGAGAGAGAGAGAGAGAGGTGAACCTGTGGGTGTTTCGGGAACTCCCTGCCAGACACAACTTTAATCTTAATGAGCACAAAGACCAGAGACCACTGATGGGTGTGGATGGCTTACAGATTCCCAGGTGTGTCTTTTTTGTGGGGCGACTGTCCCCAGAACGGAACTCTAAAACATGAACACTGATCTTCAACTACTATCAGCTGTCTCCAGCCAAACAAGATTGTCACCAAACAAGTCCCTCCCCAAAGTTGCCCATAAGGACCTGCTGGGAAAAGGGTTAATGCCACCAAGTCTCAGCAACAAACAATCTCCTCAGCCAGCATCAGAGCCCTCCCTACGCACCAGGCACCAGATGCCAGGCAAGCCCGGAGGCATCGAGGCATCTGGAATCTGCCAGCATGCTTGCCTCTGAGCCTGCAGCAAGCAGCCGGTCTTTGGGCTGGGCTGTCAGGAAATCTGCTTAGGTTTCTTGTTTGCTCCCAGACAACAAGCTTTCTAACCAGATAAGGTGAGGCTGGGCATGGAGCCTCCTCCTGCTTCTGACAGAATGCCACTAAACACTGAATCACACAGCATCAGAGGGCAAATGAACTCAGGCAGACACAGCCGGCGTCTTCCTCTCCCAGGTGCCCCATCCACTTGCATGGGTGCGGGGCTGGTCCATCTGCGGTGACTGGTAAGCTCAGAGAGGAAACGGGCCAGCCTCCTGACACCAAGACCAAACCACCCTCTAGCATGAGACACGCAGCCTCTTCCTTAGTTTTAACACAAAGTACCCCCAACAACCCAGGATGCCTCAGGGCCACTGTCTCACAGCCCCAGGGGCAAGTTTGTCCGGCTCAGTAGCAGCCTCTCTGACATCCTTGGTCACACGCCCCTCCACAGACTCCACTCTCAGAGGGCAAAGACATCACTTCACTATGTCTGGGGTATCCTGGGGAACCTGACTCTCCTTTGCTGTGCTAACAGCGACCCTGGGGAGGAACTGGAAACCGGCCCCTCAGGATGGTGCGGCCACTGTCTCTGGTTCCCCTCCCTGTCACCAGGGCAGAGGCAGCCCGTGCTGCAGGCTCCCAGAGGAAGCCCTGCACCCGGTCCCCAGGCCCCTGTCCCTGCCAGGGCTCGAGGGCCAGGCGCGGGGAGCCTCCACCGACCTTCGATGGGGTTCAGATAGTCATAATCGAAGAGGATGGAAAAGTCCAGCTCGTCCTGGGAACTGCTCCCGGGCTCGTGGCCTGGGCCGTCCCCGCCGTCGGGGTCGGGCTGCGGCTCCAAGGCGTCCATGGCTCGGGGCGGCCGGGTGGCAGGGCCGGGTAGGGTCGCGGTGCGGGGCGCGGACCGGGTCACCGTGTCTGGGGCGCACGCCGGGGCCGGGGATGGCGTGCGGCGCAGTGGGTCCTGGACGCGTCCGGGGAGCGGGTGGCGGCGCGAGCTTCCTGCTCTAGGCACCTGTTGCAGCCCAGAGGGGGCGGGGGGCGGGGACGGCGGTGGCTGGCGGGGCGGGGCGCCGCCCGGACGGGGAGGGGCACGGCCCGGTCTAGGCTGAGCGACAGGCCCAGGCAACTTCTGCTCCCACCTGCCACTGTCTGACCCAGAGTCCCGCCAGAAGCTGCTGCCTGCCAGCTCTACCTTAGGGACCACTCGCTGAGCCTTTCCTGATTCTCCTCCTTTGCTGGGGAGGGGCGCCCTGTCTTTTTTGGAGTGCCCACAGCTGTCTCTGATTTTGCAAGCCCCGACCTCAATTGACCAGGCCTGAGCCATCTACCTACCACATGCCACCTAGCATCTTTCAGCCAGCGTGGCCCTGTTGGGACAGATACGGGATAAAGATCACCCCCTTTGGCCACCAGCAGAGGCTGGGAAGGCTTTGGCGCCAGGGGAAGTGATACGCAAAGAGTTTGATTGATGTCAATCTGGGGACCCTGTCCTGACAGTGAGAACAGGAAGTGGTCTGGTGTGTGGGAGGCAGGGCTGACAGGTAACTGTACATCCATCCGGTTGATGTAAAATGTAGATTACCAGGCTCCTCCCAATGGCTTCCGGTTCCATAAGTCTGAATTCAAGCCCAGGAATATGGAATTTTGATCAAGCCCCCAACGTGAAGGCATGATGACACTACATCAGAACCCAGGGCCACCCTCCAATGAGCCTCCAGATTTTAACATCTCAAACTGAGAAACAACGTAGCAAAGGGCAGTGGTCCCTGCTGCCTTTGACTTATTACGAGCACCAGAATAGCGTTTTAAAAGCCAGGCCCAGGGGGCAATTAAAAACCCCGGGGCCACGTGTGAGGAGGCGATTAATCGAAGTGCAGCCGGTGTTGATCAGAAGTCTGGGTGGGAGGGACACTGGGTGGGAGGAGCCCTGGGTGGGCGGGGCCCTGGGTGGGAGGGGCCCCAGGTCCTGGCCTGACAAGGACTATAGTCCTACAGCATAGACCAGGAGGAAGGAGGACAGAGGACAGAGGGCAGGAGCTTTTCATGGGGAGCCATTTCACCATGGAGGTCTGCTTGAAGCTATCCATCCTTGAACAGAGTGTGGTCATGCGCGCAGATAATCCTAGCACCTGAGAGGCAGAGGCAGTAGGATTGCTTCAGGTTTGAGGTCAGCCTGAGCAAGGCCACCAAAAACATCCGCTTTCATTCTTTTCACAGGTGTTTGCTGAGGAGCTGCTGCAAATGCTGGGATACAGTGTCTGCATGGCCACCCTTCGGCCCTCGCCACAGGACACAGAAGCAAAGGGCGGCTGTGAGCGGGGTTCCTAACGCCAGGCGCACATTGGAATCTGGGGAAGACCTGTCAAAACATTCACCTTCCCGAGCCCCACCAGGCACCCATTTAACTACGATGCTGAATGTTGGGCTCAGGACTCCCAGCAGCTGCATAAAAAAAAAAAATTTTTTTTAAAGGAAAAAAAAAAAAAGCTTTCCATATGCTTCCAAACAAGAGGCCAGAGGTGACCAGAGTCCCCTCCACTGCAGGGCCCTAGGCCTGGCTCTGGACAGTTTCTGGACTCAACACCTTCTGGTTGTTAGGGCACAAAGGAGTGCTGTGATTGAGCATCCAAGTGTTTTAGGGGTGGCTAACACTTGAGTGGGAGAGGGATAGTGGGGACTCCAGCCAAGACCTTGATATCCACATCTCTAGAAGGAAACAAATCTTCCCAGATCCTTATGACAGGAGCCCAAGGAAAAACAAGAGAACCACTGTTACAGAAATGAGGAAAAGCTCTTGAGTCCTCACCCACCCCACCCGTCCTTTCTTGTCCTTGAGAACCGCTGTTCTATCCCATAATAACTAGCCGCTTCTAATCAAGTGGGTGTCTATTGGTTCCCAGCACCCACGTCAGGCAGGGCACAACTGTCTGAAACTCCAGGGGATCTGATGCCCTCTTCTGGCAGGCACCTGCAAACACATGCACAGACACATATATGTAATTAAAACTATGTGTGTATACACACACACACACACACAAACACACACACACACACACACCTTCCAGTAGCTTCCTATCAAGTTTAGAATGAGATAGAAAGGCCTCAGCTGTCTTGAGTGTCATGCCAGCCACCCTCTCTCCCTTGCTGTCTCTGCCTGTGGATCAGTCACTTGCTCTGGAAGATGTTCAGCATGACCCCACCACAGGGCCTTTGCACCTGTGGTCCCCACTGATACCACCCTTCTTTGGCCATTTCTTAGCTCAGACATCATCTCCCCAGAGAGACTCTCCCTGCCTGCCCCCAGGAGGAACGGCACCCTGGGCACCCTCTGTCCCTCCCCATGCTTTCTGTTTCACTTAGCCCTGACCTGTAGGATCTTTTATGTGTGTATGTATTTATTTAACCCATTCCTTACCCATCCCTAAACTTGAATGTGTGTGCTTGAAAGGCAAAGAATGTCCATTTTCTTCATTTGAGTATCAAGGGTAGCCACATTTAGCAAATAAAAATATAAGGTGCCCAGTTAGGTTTGAACTTTAGACAGTTAAACCCTGTTTAAACATAGGTCGTAAATATTGTATGAGGTAATAATTGCGTTCGATTTTTTTCACTACTTATATGAAACTCAAGGTTTGCGTAGGAGCATGTTCACCTGTTTCTGTGGAGACCAATGGCAGCCTCAGTGCGTCCCCTGATGTGATCCACCTGTTGGTTTTGTTTTGAGAGACAGGGTCTCTCACTGGCTTGGAGCTTGCCAAGTAAGGCTCTCGGCTGGTGGCCCGGAGAGCTCCAGGGACTCACCTACCCACACCTCCCTATCGCTGGGATTGCAAGCACACAGCACTGTGCCCAGAATTCTTTTCTAATACAGGTTTTGGGGTTGATCTCAAGTCCTCACGTTTGCAAGACTGAGCTACCTCTAGAGCCACTGAAGGTCAAGTTTAACAGGCTCCTGGTTCTTTATCGGTGTCCTCAGGTCTTCAGTGGTACACAGACATGGGAGGTTGATGATGGGGTGGTGGGCCCAATGCTTCCCCCTGGGGGACAGATCAGGGACAAAACATGAGAAGAGCCACTCCCTGCTTGGCTGGTGTGAAGGCACTAGACTCTAACAATCGATGTCGCTTTGCACGTTTGTGCCCAAGCCCCAAGCTTGTCACTGTTTCTACATAAGCATTTGATCTGACGCAATGGTTTCAGAGACACACTGCATACACAATGTTTTTTTAAAGAAGGAAAAACCTGTTCTGTGTATAGGGAGATGTCCTGTTAAGTTCATCAGAGAGTCCCTGAAACAAGTAACAAAGAAAAACAACAACAAAAAACACAAAGTAATAAGATACTATACAGATAAGGAGCCATGGAGACACACATGCTACAGCTGGATGGATGGACACACATACACATACACACACATACACACACACACACTTCCAAACTAACCTTCCAGAAGGCCAGTGGCTCCCACAGGTACAAACATCAGGGCCAGTTATGAGAGCTAAATAAGAACAGTCCGACTTGGTGGTGGCGGCGGCGCACGCCTTTAAGCCCAGCACTCGGGAGGCAGAGGCAGGTGGATCTCTGTGAGTCCGAGGCCAGCCTGCTCTACCGAGTGAGTTCCAGGACAGCCAGGGTACAACAGAGAAACCCTGTCTTAGGAGGGAAAAAACAAACAAAACAGCCCAACTCAAAGGCCCTGGGTCCTATCTGACCTCTTCCCAGAGTGCAGGATGCTGGCCTTTCCTGTGCCTCAGTTTCCTTCCCTGACAACCAGAGCAGCAGTCAGTATCAGAGTCCTGGGTGTGACACATTTGACCACCAGCACCCCACACTCAGGAGGAGCTTAAACATGGCTTAGTGCTCAGCTGTTGCATCTTTAAATTCTCACTAGCTTTGGAGCAGGGTGCTGAGCTCTCCTTATGTGCAGTGCTCTGATCCTGACTGCGGCGTTTGATGAATAAGCCATACATTCTGGCTAAGAATCCCACATCCTGACGATGGATCCTGTGGCCACGGACTGCAAAGGGCAGGTGCTGAGCACTGTCAATCTGATCTGGATCCCGGACACCCCAACTTCAGCACGCTCCGGGATTCATTACTGCTCTAGATGCTAATAGTGTGACTTATTGACAGAGGTCTTTTGCTACCAGGGTCTGGCTGAGGGGTGGGGGAAGAGGATCAAAATCGCCAGGCAGGCTGATGCGCTCCAGAGCCCGAGGCAGGAGGATTGTTAAACAATTGATGCCAGCCTGGGCTACATAGTGAATGTCATCCAACAATACATTGCTAGATTTACCACCCTTAAAAGAGCAGAATTGAACAACCCCTCCCCCCCCCAGTCCTCAAACTATATCCTCTTACAATTATTTAGTGTGTGCACACACGCCGTGTTGCACATGCGGCCATCAGAGGTCAGCTCTGTGGAGTCTGTTCTTCCCATCCTCCAGGTCCGGGTCCAGAAATTGAACTCAGTTCCTCAGGCTCGGTGGCAAGCACGCTTACTCTAGAGCACCATCTGGTCGACCTTAAACTATATTTTTATGCGTGGTTGACTGAAACCAAGATATACACAGAACAAAAACCCTCCACGACAAACAGACAAGAGCTTGGGGGTTGAAGACGAGTGGCGGGTCTGTTTGTAGACAAACTGGATTCCAAGGGAAACAGGAATACAAACAACAGCCATGCTGCCTTTATGTAAAATCATTATAATTTTTACACATTATCACAAAAATTTGGCATTTATTTTTGTTTTCAAAATGTCACGTTAGCAGTGGCTTACGTTGGTGGCTGGGTTTCTTGCCGCTCTCTGTGTCTGACCCCTGGAGAACCTGGATCCGATTACTCAGGCAAAGCCATTTCCAGGAACTATCTCCTTGTCACTGGGGACGCAGTATTTTTTTCTTTTTCTTGATGCTAGGGCTCTGGCCCAAGCCTCCTGTGCACCAGGCAAATACTGTACCACTAAGACACATCCCCAGTCACTGGATATGTGAGGCAGGGTCTTGTTCTGTAACTCAGACTAGCATGGAACTCACCATCCCCCTGCCTCTGCTCCTCAGTGCTGGGATTGCAGGTGCTCCACTGTCCCCCTCCAAACTCAAGGCACCCCATATTCCCTCCCCCACCTCCGGGTATTTTCATTTTCATTGTATTTTCTTTTTTAAAACAGGGTTGTATGTAGCTCTGGCTGGCCTTGAACTACATAGTCAAGGGTAGCCTTGAACTCCTGGTCCTCCTGCCTCCTCCTCCAGAGTACTGGAATTAGAGGTGTGTGCCCAGTTTGATGCAGCGTCAGAAACTGACCCAGGGGCTCTTGCATACTATGGAAGCACTCTACCTAACTGTGTCCCCCAGGGCCCCACCTCCTTCCATGCAACCAGCAGACTAGCTTTGCTGTTGCCTGTGTGGTGTGCGGAAGACCTTGCATGGCCGTGCCTCTTCCAGAGTCTCTGCGGTCTCTGTGGGACCCACTGCCTTCTGCACCCAGCTGCTTCTTCCTGAGCCATCCAGCCTTGATGCAAACACTTCACACTCAGGCTAAGGGTTGACATAGGTTACCGAGGGCAGGCAGAAAGAGTCCTGTCATCTGGTACAAAAATATCCCTAGTCCTTCTGCAAGGACTCTGGAAGCCCCTTCGGTGAGAAGGAGGTAATAGGTAGCAATAGCTTGAATTTAAACAATAAAATAAACCAGGCATGGAGATCCTTGCCTGCAACTCCAAAAGTACCAGGCCAGCCAGGACTACATGGCAAAATACTAATTAACTAATTAAAATAAAACAAATAGGCTGGGCAGAATGGTGCATCCAATAATCCTAGCACTTGTTGACAGTCTACAGTCAGCAAATAGTAACTTGCATACACACACATACACATACATACACATATACACACACACATACACACACACATACACACACACATATACACACACACACACACACACACACACACACACACACACACAAATAACAGCAAACATGGCGGCAAGCACACAAGCACAACACCAGTTGGTCTAGTCTGAGGGCTTCAGATGGGGTCTCAGTTAGACCCCCCCAAGAAGACCCCCTGGGAGTAATAATTACCATTACACCACTTCCCACTTCAGGTAACTGGAGCCCACACGGGTGTTGTTGTATTCCCATGGAACCCCACAGTGCCATGGAGAACACAGTTAGAGAACCAGGAGGCACCCAGCTCATAGGCAGGGAGCCATTGCTCCAGCCTGCTTCTTCCACCTGTCACTGGCTTCTGTCCCTGCCTGAGCCTCTCACCTGCACCCCCAACAACCGCTTTGACCTGGCTCCAAGCCTCTCTTCAGTCCGTGCTAGTCTTTGAGATCAAGGAGACCACATACCCTGCTACCGAATTTTCCCGTGTGACCCTGGTAGTGAACTTCAAGCCCCTTACTAGATCCTTCATGATCTGTCCTGACGCACATGTTTGATCTCAGCTTCCATTGTGTTCCTGTCCGCCTTTCCGCTGGGCATCTGCCTGGCCACAGACTACCCCAGCGCACAGCCCCCTCCGGGGTCTGTGAGCACTGCCCTTCCTGCTGGGAATGTTCTCTAGATAGCGTGCAGGCAGAGCACGCACTCAACAAGAGCCCATCTTCCCGGGGAAAAGGAGACGTACAGGCTGAATTAGGAAGCCACTGCTGGTGTTGACTTGTTCTGCTCTCCAACCAAAAACAAACGCTCAAGTCTTCACTCCAGATGCTGAGGAATCAGGACTCACTGGGGAGAGGTTCTTTGCAGATTCAAACAGTGAAGACGAGACCATGTAAGCGCCACGGAGTTAGTCCTGAGGATGGGGTCCTCGGAAGGAGGAGCACCAGGACATGGAGGCAGAGTGCAGGGGTGCGATCACAAGTCACAGAAACCACGGCTGCCCGAGCCATGAGAAGCCAAAAGAGAAAAGCAAGGTCCACGCTGGGCCTTCAGAGAGCACAGCCAGCATCCCAACTCCAAACTTCTGATTTTTAACACAGTACAGACAAAACGTCTCTCCATCCAAGCAAGCAGCATTGTCTGTGGTGACCTGTTACAGGAGCCGCAAGGAGCTAGCCTAACCAACGGTAACGCGTGTGTGTACACACTTACACTCATGCACACACACGCATGCATTCACATGTGCACAAGTGCATGCAAACATGTGTACACACATGTGCAGGCGGGCAGGCACTTGCCCCAGAGCACGCTCCTCACAAGGGCAGATTCTTGCTCGCTGGATCCATGTCTGCATCTTTAAAGGGGAATGGACAGGTCAGTTGCTCTAGGATCTGTGAGTTTATGGTGTGTGTGTATGTGTGTGTGTGTGTGTGTGTATGTGTGTGTGTGTGTGTGTGTTTATGCTAGCCTGTGTGTGTGCGTGTGAGGGCTATCAAGTGTCTTCAGTCCCTCTCCAATTTTTTTTTTTTTAAGCAGGGTCTCTCACTAAACCCAGATCTTAGATTGCCTGGCTGGGATCCATGTGTCTCCGCCCTTCCCAACATTGGAGTTACAGGCCTGTGCCTCTGTCACCGATTTTCTTATTGAGTGAGTGCTAGGAATCCAAACTCGGATCTTCATGCTTGCCCAGCAAGCTCTTCACACTCTGAGCCATCTCTCCAGCCCAAGGCGGCTGTGGTAAATACTATTCACCTCAAAACTTACTATTACTCTCTTGTCTGTAGGGAAACTGAGGCACAGCCGAGGAAAATTCCTTGCACAAGGTCACACAGCTCTCAAGTAGCAGAGGCACTCAAATTTTTGACCTCTGGGGTATCATAAATATTGCTCCTAGGAGCCCTTGGAGACTCACAAAATAAAAGGCCTGGCCCCCTGCCTTCCCGGGGCTTACAGCTATGATAAGAAAACAGCTCTAGAAAATTCACATCTGCCCTGGAGATCTTCCTTCTGCAGCGCTGAGCAGTGGGGAGATGTGGATGTCGAAGTCTCCTGACAGGTGGGTTGCCTGGGGAGCCATGGGGGGACTAGCCAGGGAAGGTCCTCAGCAGCCCTCTGTTCTGAGCCTCTTTGGCAGCCAGCTTCAAAGGCGTGGAAATGTCCTTCTGTTGTCCTGAGATGTCGAGGCGAGGTACCTTCTCTGCCTGCTTGCGTTTCCGGTCTCTGACCACGATGAGCATGCCTTCTCTGTTCTCTCCTGCATCTCTCCTTCCCTTCCAGGATGTGTCAGAGAACAGCTTGGGGTGGAGAAAGAGCCTAGAGCCAAGGTCTAAGTTACGTGTACATCAGTGACATTCAGGAGATAGGGCGATGTCAGCAAGTATCCGAGACAGCTGAGCGTGTGGTACAAATTGACTCTGCCACTTTCTTACTGGGTGACACTCGGCCAGCTGCTGCCCCCCTCTCTGCCTCACTGCCCTCCTCCATGGAGGGAGAGTACAGTACCCATGAAGTACAGCCTCTGTGAGAAGGAAAGACAGTGGTTCTTCTAAGGCAGCCAGCCCCAGACAACTCTGAGTCAACACAAAGTCAACAGGGACAGCAGTGGCTCATCCGGGCCCAAGCGCTGTGCTTCTCCTTGTGTATGTGACTTTGGCAAAGCTGGTCTTGCTGTCCTCAGCCATCAGACACCAACACCGGGTATGCGCTTACCACATGTTAAACAGAGCTAAGTCTTTTATAGGCATGGTTTTGTGTGACGCGCGTGCGTGCGTGCGTTCAACAACCCTATGAAGACTATACTGTCATTATTCATTTTCTTGCAAATGAGGAAATTGAGGCTTCTGAAGTCATCGTCTTAACCCAATCTGTGTCATTTCAAAGCTCCAGTAAGTTTAAAAAAATACCTTAAGAGGGCTAGGGGACTGGGATGTGGTTCAGACAGTGAATAGATTGCCCGGCACGCATGAGGCTCTGAGTTCAGTCTCTAGTACCCCATATTCCAGGCGTTGTAGCTCATATCGGTAACCCCAGCACTCTGGGGGTAGAGGCAGAAGGGTCAGAAGTTCAAGGCCATCCTCAGTCACCTAATGAATTTGAAGTTAGCCTGGGCTACTGAGACCCTGTTTCAAAAGAAAGGGACGAAGGCATGATCTAAAAAAGAGGTATTCAGAGAATTTTTGCTAATGTTCGGTTTCTTTACAACATCACTTATTAGTTGCTATCTTTAATATGATAGGAATCGCAGCTAACGTTTACGGAGCACCTGGGATGAGAAAGACATGGTGTTAGGGGCCTGCTGACTCCCACAACCATCCCAAAACCGAAGCCTTCTTAGGGGCTCCATTTTACAGATGAGGAACTAAAGCCATCGAGAGGTTGGGTTTTCCCACAGCAGATAACCTAATCCACGCAGACGTCAGGGAATGGAGGCCTGGGAGGGAGCAAAGCTCTGCTCAAGTTTGTTTATTCCTAAAATACTTTCCATCACCCTTCAGATAACACTAGACACACCTCTTTCACATCTGTAAGCTCCCCTGGGGCTTCAGGCCTGCGCTGCACACCAACTTTGCTATTTTTCTAGCCATGCAAGTATTTCTATCCTTTGCTTAGCCCATCAGCACATTCCCTGGGAATCTGAGTTTAAAGAAGCCCTAGTTGTTTCCTCTGGGGCCCCCCTACTCAGGACACAGTGATTGGCCTATCTGAAGCCAGCTGTCAGTGATGCCTGGAGCCGTTTTCTGTGTGCTCTATTGCCAAGGCACCTTTGCAGGAGCCATATGATGCCCTGAGTCCTGCATATACAATTGCTCTGGTGTACACATGCCTGCCATTCCTATACACGTGAACACAGACTGGGGGGGTGGGGGGGAATGGGACAAGGTACATGTCCTTCCAGACGGTAACAGAGAAGCAACATGCTCAGCCCAGAGCCGAGTGACCCAGCAGTCACAGTAGGGCAAAGAACAGAAGCCAAGTTTCCCCTCTGAGTTGTCGCTGTGTTCCTCTCTCTCCCGACTCATGCTGCCCCCCCCTCCCCCACGTCAGAGCATCCACGTCTTAGTTTTGGTTTGCTCTGCAGTAAAAACCACTCCGGGACTTTCGCATACGTGCAGCCCGCCTGAGAGCATCACTCTGACATCCGACATACTAGTAGCACTTTTCTTTCTCGTCATTGTATCATTGCGCCAATGCTGCTTGACTAGTAGCAGCGGACAGGATGAACCGGTACCAGTGAAAAGGTCCCAAGCGCCGGCAGGATCTCGCTTTCAAAAGTCGCGCTCAGCTAAAAGCAAGCCGAGGTTGGAGGCGGCTAAACGCACCTTTTACCTAATGGGGGCGGGGCTTGGGTCTGGTTTTCAGCAAGAGCTCCCTCAAGCTTACTCGCCAGAACTGTCCTGGCCTCCGCCCCACCGCGCCCCCCCAGGACTCGAGTCCACCACGCCGAGCACAAAACCTACATTCAACTCGGATTTTATGACACGAGGCTAACTCCTCCTACGCGGATGTATTCCGCTTAACCCTTCAGCCCTTCCTAGTCGGGTGCCCTGTCCCGGCACACAGGCTGGCCTCAGTACTGCATCCAACAGCTTCCACTTTAAAGACTTGGTTTCTGACTCCCGCAGCTCAGACTCATCGCAATCCCAACCAGATGGGCTAGGTTTCATATCACAGTCTCACGCGTTAACCCCCTTCCGTAAGCACCAAACTGAATGGCTTCGAGGTTACATCTAAAAGGAAGAAGACGGAGCAGAAACGGGGACAGTAGGGCTTCTGTGGTCCCTTTGGCAGACTGGGCCGATGGTACTCTGTACTTTAAATTGGGGTGGGGGAGCTGGAAGAGCCCTCAGACCCATCTCAAAAAAGGGAGAGAAAACGGCTTAAATGGCTTGGATGGCCCAGAGCATCTGTCGATGTGACTACTGGAAAGCAGAGTCTTTCTGTATTAGTAAATAGCAAAACGGCAAGCCTGCGTTTAAAAGGAGGGGGGAGATCCGAATATTAATTATGGCAAGGACGATGGCCTCTGCTGTCAAAGCCCAGCAGCCAGACGAAGCAGCCAGCGGTTAGCAGCAGCCAGACCCCCTCCCGGTGTCCCGCCACACACGGGGAATCCCGCCTGGGGATGCTTCCTAGAGTTACCACCCGCGGCCAGGACTCGCGCGTGCGCCCCGGCTCTGCTGCATCTACGCATCTACCTGCGAGCAGGGACAGCGCGGGGTCCCCGGGGGCCAGCGGAGCGGGGATGCGATGCGAGGTTGCGGGCAGGGATGCGGGCAGGGATGCGGAGGACGGCGCGGTTACCTCGGTCCGCAGTCCCCATGGTGCGGAGGGGCTGGCGGGGGCCCGGCCTGCGCAATGCGGGGCGCTGCATCTGGAGGCGCCGGGCTCGGCAGGCTGGGGACCGGGTGCCGCGATCCGGCGGAGCGGCGCAGAGGCTGCAGCGCCCAGGCTCCGCTCCGGAGCTCTGGATCTCCGTGCTCCCGCTCCTGTGCTCCTGCTCCAGCTCTCCGTGCTCCTGCTCCAGCTCTCCGTGCTCCCGCTGCCGTGCTCGGTGCTCCAGCTCCGGCTCCCGGCGCTGCGCGGTCGCTTACTCCAGCGGCAACGCGACTTCCTTCCCCGCGCTCCGTGTTTATAGGCTTTCAATGCAGTAAAATAACGGGATTCCCTCACTGTTTCCTCCTGTTTACTCAGCGCCATGGAAACCCCTGGATCCCGTCCATCTCCAAAACTAAGGGCTTTCCTGAAAACTTCACACTCAGGAATCCATGACGTCGCCTCCTCCGCGGCCAGCCAGCTCCGTGGCTCCTTCGGCCGCCAAGCACAAGTCCCTGATTGTTCAGGGCAGAGAAAAAGTCAGGGAGAGGGAGGCGCACAGGGGTGGGGGCGCGGCCCGCCAGGCCCTGCAGGAGCTGCGTGCAAGCTCGCAGACAGCCCTGCTGCAGCCTTGCCTGGATCCAGCCTTCTGATACCCCACTTTCTGAGCGGGTGCCTCTCGGAGAAAGCTGCCCAGGGTTTCAGCCAGCACCCCCAGGTTGTCCAGGAGCCCTTGGACATTTGCCCAGGGGTGCCTCTCTAGGCCCTCAGTACCTCTGACTGCCCAGATACTTGAGCAATTCAGGGATTAAGAGGAGCAGGAGGAGAAAGAAAAAGAAAAGACGGTGTCTGTGCCAACTGTCCAAAAATTTTTTTTTTCCTCAAAGAGTTTATTTTTAGATTCATTTAGAGAATCCAAGATTTCCAGTAGTGCTCGGAGGGTCCAGTAATAACGAGGTGGCCAAAGAGTGGCCGAAACCAGGCAACGCATGTGTTTACACATGCAGTGCATAAACAGGAAGATAAAGAGGAGGGATGTCGGGACCTCTGCAGCCTCGCGGAGAGATGTGTGGGATGCCACACGTGGCTCCCACCTGTGGGCCACGGCTGGGAGGAGTGGGGTGGGCTGCAGCCCGCAAGACTACCGGGCTAGGCTTAGGCTAGTCTGCTTCTCCACCTGCATGCACCATGGGAATTTCTGAGCTCAGAGATAAAGCCAGCTTCGAAAGGCACATTTGAAATACTGTGTTGTGGGCTCTGATAAAAACATGGGAGTGCCCAAGATTAGTGACTCATCACCCCCTCCCACAAAAGACTTGAACTTCAAGAGATAATGATGGGACTCTACCCATGGGACCATTTCGTTGTCCATGCATCTCCCACAGTGGGGGAGCCACTCCCCCAACTCCAGGCAGCTCCCAAAGTGACCACCAAGACCAATTAGAATCCTGCCTGAGAAAGCCCCACCTTGCTCCCATATAGGGGACTCTTTCTGAAGTCTACCCCCCCCATGGACTTTGGCAGTAACTCCCGCTTTAGTAACTGTGCTTCAATCCCAAAGAGCACTCATGTCTGTCTACCTACTATGTACCCCTCAGAAAATTTAAGGTAAGGAAGTTGTGTTGCCTTCCAGCTAAACCAGGTCTCAGCACCACTGAATTCCTTGCAGCCTCTCTGGAAGCATCCATTTTTGAGATGGTTTGAAAAGGCACAAAGAGGGCTGTTGGTTTAGTCAATGGACACTAGTGTGCAGACAGTGCGTGGGGACCTGTTCTGTGGAGCTGTTGAGGAGGCCCCATTCCCGAGGCCTCCAGCAAGAGCAGGACACCCAACCGAGGGTCCACAAGTTGCAGGACTTGTTGGGCCCCATTGGCTGTCATACCTGTGAACGAGAATCCATTTCTTTTTGCCCCTAAATATGCATAGCTCCCACGGACAGGCACTACATTACACGTGAACACCTCCCCTAACTCAGCGCCTACTATGTGCCAGGCCTTAGGTGAAGGTCATCTCTAAATCCCACTCACACCTCTCCTGCAAAGTCATACACAGAAGCTGGGAGCAGCTAGTCCTGCACCATTTAACATGGCAGCCGGCAGCCACATGTGGCTCACACGAAAGTAACTGATGATTAAACAGAACGCCGGTCAGTTCTTTGATTGCATGAGCCACATCACAGGTGCTCAGAGGCCACTTGTAGCTGATGGCTTCCTGCATCAGACAGCAAGTCCATTCCTCCAGAAAGTTCTCTTGGGCAGCATGGCTCAGACAATCTGAAAGGTCCCACACGGGCCGGGTTGTCTCATTATCATAGTCCCACCCTGTAAAATGGAGACACTGGCCAGGCTCACCACCCAGAGCTGAGCTAAGAATCAAATGAATGTGTTTAATGGAAGTGCTGAGGGCAGTAAGGTATATAATAAACTCGGAAAAATACATATCTTTAAAAAATAAAAAAGCCTTCCCACGGTCAAGGCGTGCGTGGTGACTAAGCAAGGACCAGGCTTGTCTGACAGTCTTCATGCGTCATCTCTGGACCACTCTTCCTGAGACAGCCCAGGCAGCAAGCAAAGAAGCCGTTTAAGAGATCGGGTCCTTAGCCGGAGGCAGAGCTCTTGCTGGCACGGGGAGTCCCCGGGTTCCATCATTAGCACTTAACCTTATTCATTTCATTTTTATTACATTTATTTATCCGTGTGTGCGCACTGGTGTCATGCGCCATGCCATGCACGTAGAGGACAGAGGACAACTTGAGGGACTCGGTTCTCTATTTCCATAGTGTGAGTTCCAGGATTGAACCCAGGTCGTTGGGCTTGGCGGCAAGCACCCTTACCCCCTGAGCCATTTTGCCTGCCCTGGTTCCTTTTATATTTATTTATTTATTTTGACTTTTAAAGACAAGGTCTTCACAGCCCAAGCTGGCCTCAAACTTAGAATCCTCAAGTCTCCACCTCCTTGAGAGCTCAAATTACAGGTGCAGGCCACCCCACCCTCCAAGGCCCTTTAAAAAAATACGAAAAAAAGATCTAGTTTCTTTATTGTTCCCACTGACTGTAGTGTTATGATCCCCTCTTACAGATGAGCACATCAAGACTCCAGGAGCCTGTGTTCACACGGCTGGCCCCGAGGTGACCCCAACTCTGGCAGCAGCAAAGCCATGTTCTTGGCTCGGCAGCCCCTGCATCCCAAGGCCTCCCTGGGAACCTCCGCCTCCCAGGCCAGCAGTGAAGCAGGAAACCAGCGTTCTGGGCCTCCTCTGGCAGACTCATTATCGGGGATAATTTTAGACTCGGGTCCCACCCAAACCCAGGCCTTGGAGGCGAGTCCCCATCTCCACAGGTGCCTGAAGTGGGGGACGCCTTCTGGAACTTGGTAGGATCAGCATTAGCCACGTTTTTATGGCCCTTGCTCTTTGTCAGAGTTAAGCGTTTTTCCCTTTTTAAAAGCCTAATTAATACTACCAGGCTGGAGCCGGGGCTCGCAGCTGAGTCACCCAACGTGCCCTCAAGAGCCGCGGCTGTAGGCCCCCTCCAAAGCTCTTCTTGAGTTCCTCAGACAGTTTCTTTCCTCTCTCACTGCCAGAGCGAGAAATATTTTGTCCTTTTGAACTGAACCACCCACTGTTTTTCACTTCTGTGGAGCACTCCCCTTTGCTGAGGGGGCACTCCGAGGGGGGTGGGTGGGGAGCTTCCTCCCACTAAATGATCCAAGAGAACTCCCCAAAATAGAGGCTCTCAGCTGGAGCTGGAACTCGCCAGCATGTGAGACGAAAGGGCAGAAAAGAAATGGAATCAAATCTGACAGAAGGTGTCCAGGTGGCCTGGGGCAAATGGTCCAGGAGACCGCTGCCACATCTGGGCCCTGGAGACTCTGAGTCACCCAGGACCCTTTCCTTAGATGTTCCCCCTCCCAACAGCCTCGTAAATAGACCTGCAGGTGTTTCTGCCAGGATGCCACTGGCCAGCGCTGGCCCAGCTGGGGAACCACGCCAGGACTTAGAGCAGCTCAGATGGGGCACTCACGTGTCCCTTCCCTGGCTGCATGCGGAGCCCATGTCATCTCCATTCATACCCCAAAGGGGCTCCTGCCCTCATCGGCCCACCTACAGTGTCTATTGAGCAAGGCACACAGAGCGCCTGCTATGTGATGGGCGTGAACTCATTGAACTTTCTTACTGCCCCGGGGAGATCATGACATCAAGCAGAGAATGTAGCACTGAAAGGTTATGCGACATGCCCGAGGTTGCCCAGCCAGTAAATGGCAGAGGTGGGATTTGAACCCCAGCCACTTAGCTCCAGAACCCACATTCTTCTCACCCAACAGGTTTTTCTGGCCTCCTCAATTGCTGTGAGAAACACCCCATCGAAGATCCCTGTGCTCAGCCATATGTGGTGGTGCTGCTAGTCTGAGATCCTAGCTCTTCGGAGGCTGAGACAGGAGCAGAGTTGTGAGTTCGAGGCCAGCCTGGGCTACATAGCAAAACTCCATTTCAAAGCAATAACAAAACCAAAGATTTTTGTGCTCAGCAGTTCCCGTGCGTGGGCCTGGCCATGGCTGGGGATGAGGGGCATAAACAGAGAAAAGGCTCAGTAGACAAAAAGATTACTCTTTGCAAGACCAGCCTTCAGGAGATGTCAGATAATCCCAAGACACCCTGCTTCAGGTCACACTTACCTTCAGGCCGAGTCTGAATCCCATGTGGTCCCTTCCTGGCCCCTGCAGCCAGTCTGGTGACCCACAGCGTTGGACTTCATGTCGTTGCCCTGAGGGCAACTCAGGGCCTCTTCTGTAGGTTCCCTGTGGCCTCTCCTGTAGGTTCCCTGTGGCCTCTCTGGCTTGAGCCCCTCCTTTGGAAGCTTCTCTCTCTGGCCACCTGACTAGAGTCACCCCTACTCTGATCCTTTTGAAGACATGCTTCCCTCTCTTGTCAAACAGCCCTACTTTCCTCTGAGGAAGAAGAGGTCAGGGCTAAGTGCTGTGCTGGGTACACAGTAGGTGCCCATTAGTTTATAGCCATTGTGCCAGGATAGCCACCACATAAATACCCAGCACAACCAAAATATTCCCCTGCCAGGGTGACCCCTGCCTCTAACAATAATATCTAATCACCATGACAATCTGCACAGGCCCCCAGCCACCCACCTCAGTGTCTCGTTCCTTGCACTGGGGCCATGCAGGCAATGCCAAGGGGTCACTCACCCTGGAAGGCCAGCGTGTGGGGTGAAGGACACTCAGTTGGACCTTTGGAGAGGCCACCTGCCAAGAGCCAACCTGAAAGGTAACAGAACCATAGCTAGGGGCTAACTCAGGATGGTCCTGGGCCACCCAGATTGCGAGGAGGTAAAAGCTTATCCTTTAAGCCACCCAGCACAGAAGAAGTCACAGAAGGCTACCACCTTGGCCTCCCAGGCTCTGGCCTGTCACCCTCCCTCAACCCCCATCTGATTGCCTCTCCCCTCTATCCAATCCTATGCCCAACTGCAGCCCTTGTCTGGAACACTGGTCCCCACGTTTCTGTGTTTGGCTTCTTTAAGTGTCATCCCATGATGTGGGGGAGGTTGAGACCGTCTCACTATGTAGTTCAGGCTGGCCTTGCACTCCTGATTCCCACAGTCGCTCAAGTGCTGGCCTGACAGGTGTGTGCCATCTCGCCCTGCTTCAGCATCCTTCTGGAACATTCTCTCATGACCCTCCTCTCTGAAACGTGTTTCCCTGAGCTGCAGCAGCCCCACACTCCAAGGACCCCTGAGGCTCTACGCACTGCCCTTGAGTCTCTGCTGCACTGTTTGGTTGAAGTCCAGATTCACTTGTGTCTGGTCTGTCTGCCCCACCTTCCCACAAAATGTCAGCTCCCCAGGCCAAGGCCCTGGCTTCATGGCCCGGCTGTGTACTCAGCCCTGGGAGAGAGGCCTGGCCTATGGCCTGCCTCAAAAATGCTCGTTGAGTGAATGACAGAGGGCAGGCTTGTCTCATCTGTTTTGTTTACTGGTTATGAGTCATCTTCCCACCAGACTAGGAAAATAGGGGCCTGTGTGTCCTCCTTGGGGCTTGGCGAGACTTCTAGAACGGGTGGTCCCTCTCTGTAGTCCTATCTCATGTCTACCTCAAAGCGATTCTGGCAGGCTCTCCGGAGCCCGCCACACACAACTCATCTGGGCCTCTTGAAGCCTCCTATAACTCACCTATTGCCAGTGAGGAAACTGAGGCACGGAGCCCCAAGGTCGCCAAATAGTAAGCAGCAGACCATGAGAAAACCAGCAACTGTGCTATGGCTCCAGAATTATACTCCTGGGTCCAGTGGATCTTTGTTGACGGAGTAACTGACAGCAGGGCACGGCTGTGTGGCCTGACACCTGCTCAGCTTGTTGCAGGGGATCCCCCCCACCCCATCCTTGGCCCAGGTGTGGCTGGGGTGAGATACTCCCGGGGCTGGCAAGGGAGAGGGAACAGGCAGAGGCTGGCCATGGGGAGGCCTTCCCCAAGTCGTGGGACGGAAAGCTTCACCTCATCTGGAAAGAACTCCCCGTTCTGTGGCTGCGGCCATCAGAGAGGTGTCTCCCCAGCCCACTCTTTGCAGGGTGCATTGTCTTGCTTTTAATAGCTTCTCTAATCTGTACTTGGAGCAGCTCCTGACTGACTATTCCCAAAATAATCCTCAGCGCTGCTTTTTCCAACTCACAAGTGCTGAATGCTACCTCCCCATCAGCCACTGGTCCCAGGGTCCCCAGGCAGGAATGTGGCCCAAGGGGAGGTTGATAAGGCTCTTGGAGAGAGCCTGGCTGTCCCTGCCAGATCATGGGCTGCTGACTGTGAGTTTCCCCCCCTCCAAAGCTGCAGCCTGCAGAACTAGGCTGGGACATCCCACCAGCGGCAGCCCTCAGAATGCCCGGGCTCCCCCTCTGAGAGATGGGGAGGATTTTCCTAGAAGCTGGAGAGCTGGAGAGCTGACGTGGAGGGAGAGGGAACTGGCTCGTGAACTGGCTCGTGGTCAGCTTGCCTTTCTCTCTCCTGTTGTGGACAGAAGAAAATGGAGACCGGGGGAATCTCTTTTGTGGAGAGATCAAGACTTTTTTTGTTTGTTTGTTTGAGAGAGGCTCTTACGTAGCCCAGGCTAGCCTCTTAGCTTGCTTCATAGAGCTAAAGTTGACTTTGAACTCCTGATCCTCCTGCCTCCACCTCCCCAGTGCTAGGACTGCAGGCATGTACCATCACACTTGGATGGTATAGTGATGGGACTCGAACCCAGGATGTCTCAGGATGCCACAGGTGACAGGAGAGCACACTATCAGCTGAACTCAAGCCCCGGCAAGACTTTGTTTTGTTAGAGAAAAAGTCCAAGAGGCCCACAACTGGAATTTTATTTTTAAAACCCAGTGCTCTGTGGTGCTTCTTTTTATTTCTTCATTCAACAAACACCCTGGCGCACCTCCAGTAGGCTAGACTGAAGATGTGGCTTTGAGCAAACCAGACGTAGAGGCTTGGCCCTGCTGAGCTGGCAGCCCTGTGGTGGACACCCAGAGGAAACAAATACTGAAGACACCGCTGTGCCCAGAAATGGGCACGAAGTGGAACAAGAAGACAGCAGAGACTGAGAAAGAAAGGCGGTCTCAGTCACGGTGGTCAGAGAGGTCACCGAAGCAGAGCTGAGCCTTGCTGACTGAGGCCAAGGGAACCGGCGGTGTGGACAGCTGGGAGGGCATCGCCCGAGACTGAGGGCGTTCTCTCAGAGGTCAAGAGCAGAGTCCATTCCTTCATTCATGGGCTGAGTTCCCTGGGCACCTGCTGTATCCCTGAACTTGATTCGAACCTCAGAGAGACATGTCTTCTGGGTGTTCCACACAGCAGGTGAGAAGGGTCAGCAGGCTGCTCAAAACAAGATTTGGCTGCCTGGCAAAGACTTGGGGAGCCTCACTAGGGGGTCTGAGGTGGTCTTCACGCAGCAATAACCACCAAAGTTTACTGAGTAATCACATTCACTTTGACCAATTTTAAATGTTTTACACATATTAACCTGTCTAATCCCTACAGCCTTTGAAAGGATAATGAAAAGGTCACGTGACTTGCCCTAGGTCGCACAGCAGAGGAACCAGAAATCAAGCCCTTAAAAAGGTGGGCATACTCTTCTATCCATTTTGGACCAAGGTGTAGAGAGCACGTGTAGGAAGGCAGAGTTGCCACATAGAAGCCGTGATCATGGCATCTCCATAGCAACCCCAAATGTCTGTTTAGGTGATTCTGTTTGGGGACTTGGATTAGGGCAACTGCATCTGTAATTGCACCAACATGGGTTTTATTTCAAGAGCCCCTGGGAGCCACTGAGGAGAGTGACACTGAATGACATGATCAGACATGCTAGTGTCCGGAAAGCAGCCAGAGCTGGGGTTAAGAGTCTGTCTTCGGGTGGCTGGCCTGAGTTGTAGATGTAGATTCAGAAATCCCCAGTTCTTAGAGCGTTTCAGCCTCCATATAAGCTAATCTTCAAGCTAAACCTAGAACGTTCCAACACTGGAAACTTACTATTGACTGACTCACTCTGGCTAGCTCCTTCTGAACTCAGAGCTGTGCTGAATTCAACTGGCTCTTCTGGTTGGCTGATTTAATTCACTCGCTGTTCTGGCTCAAACTCTTCTCCATGCTGCTGGTTTAAACTGACCGTCTGAGCAGGCTGACTGTTTCTGACTGAACCTTTCTGACTCTGGCTGACTCCCACAACTTCTCTGACTGAACTGCTCTGCTAGGCTTTGAACTGACTCTCATTGTTAGCTGACTTTTTCTCCCAAACTCATTCTTCCTTCTGCTGAACTGCCTCTTTGTCTCTGCCTCAGACTGCCTGACTCTCTGAGCTGAGAGCCTGCTTTTATATCGTGAGAGTTCAGAGTATCCTCACTGTGACTCACTCTGCTAACTCTTCCTCTAATTTGTCACTTTGTCTGCTCTTCACTCTGATTCATCTCAGATGTCACTTTCTGTCTGTCACTGACTCTTTCTGAGCTCTGTATCCTGTTTCTTCTTCTGCTTCTACTTGCTTCTGTCTTGGGGATTAAAGGCATGTGCTGCCACTGCCTTCTGAATACTGGGATTAAAGGTGTGTACTAACATTCTTTCTACCCTAGAACAGCCATACTGATAAATTAAAAGATTAAATGGTCCTCTACATGAGGGCTCAAGTTCAGAACTCCCCCCAGTACCCACATATAAAGCCAGGCATAACTGCATGGGTCTGTTACCCAGTGCTGTGTGGGCAAAGGCAGGAAGATCCTATTCCTGGGGCCCCTTGGCCATCTAATCTAGCTGGATCAGTGAGCTCTACATTCAGTGAGAGACCTGGTCTCAAAAAATAAGCTGAAGAGCAATAGAGGAAGACACCTGACAGTGGCCTCTGACCTCCACAGTCACACACATGGATACACTGACCTGTATACCCAAACAAACACTTACATAACACTACCGCCTACCACCCCATTCCCTTGAGCACCTGGAGCTCAGGGGGTGTGGCCTCAAGAGGCTTCCATGACCCAAACCTTCTTACTGCAGAGCCGAACAAGCCTGTGCTGAACCCTACTCCCAGTAGATGCTGGTGGGAGCCTGGGAGCCAACACCCTCATTTCCACCAGGACAGACAACACTGCACGAGGTGAGTCTGAAGGAGACCACCCAGAACCTGGAGCACCTGTGTCCAGAGTGGGGCACAGACTGGGAACCAGGCCACTTTGCAGAAAACCACCTCCGTGTAGTCTAGCCCATGATATTGTCATGGGCAGGAACGCTGCCTCCCCACAAGCCTCTGGAAGATAAGAAGCCATACTTCCTGAGGATGTACTCGGATGTACTCCTGCCAGTTCCTCCACACTTGGCAAAATATTGCTTTGTGGAGCCAACTCTATTTTTCCATTAATGAAAGTATTTTTGGGCTCCCAGCAACAATGAGTGACTGTTACAAAAGACGCAGGACCTTCCAAGGTAAACAGAGCCTTCCCCAACCCAGGCTGGCTGCTCAGCCACTGAGCTGCTTGCAGCTGTTCTGGGCTCTGGGCTCTTAGCCCCCTGGGGTCTGTGAGGGTAGACCCCGGGCTTCCTGGCCTGATGAGGACTCAAGGGCAGGACCTGCTACTCAAGGGCCAAGCCTGCTACCCTGGCCTGTGCCTCCAGTTGACCAGTTAACTCATATATATGTAGGTTGAGGTCTTGCTCTGAGTCCAGCACTCCCTGACAGAAAAAGACGAATTTCTATCCTGTGGGAGCACAGGCCCACAGGGCAACAGACATGGAAGTAACATCCTTCCCTTCTCTCTGGTGAGTGGATGGATGGATTGCTCAGTGGATGGGTGGGAGGGTGGATAGATGGCTGAATGGATGGGTGGATGGATAGATGGGTAGGTGAGTGGGTATGTCAATGAGTAGACAGGGTAGGTGGGTGGGAGGGTGGGTGGGTGGGTTGACGGGTGGACAGGAGGGTAGGTGGGTGGGTGGGTTGATGGGCGGATGCAAAGGTGGACAGATGAATGGAGGAAAAGATTGAGCCTATGTGCTGATGACCATATTAGCAATCTGACAAGTGCATTTCTCACTTTGGACTCTTAGGGACACAGTGAGCACTCATTCTCTGAGTGAGTCCCAGCATTGCTTGGTTCAACTGAGGGTCCTTTGCTACAGTACAGTCAAGGTGGTGGCCAGACAATGGGCCTCTGAGGCCTGCCTGTGGCCAGAGGGTCCTCCCTAAGGCGCCTCCTTGCCCTCAGCCCACTTGTCCTTCAGACTGCTTGAGCATGCTCACAAATGGCAACTCGCTCTCTCATTGAAGAGAAAGAACCAAGTAGGCGGAGGCTGTGACCAGTCACAGACGACCCTGTCAGCGCACCCTGCTCCTTAGGAGTGAGCTGCTGAACCAGGCTCCTCCATTGCCTCCGGAAGGGCGAAGTGACCAGGAACTCACCAACGTCATTTCTCATCGCAACAGCCGGCCCCAGGACCATTGTGTGCACTGAGCATGCCCATTACCTGAGAGTCTGGAACCGTCTGGACCGTGAATCTGTCCCGCGCTGGCAGGGAAGGTGGCGGGCAACAGCAGAGGGAAACTGACTGCATTGTGCCTGAGATGGCGGCAAGGCAGGAGGGCACAGGCCCTTTCCACGCTCTCCACACTGTCCGTGGAGTAGGATTTAGGAGAGCTGGTATTTTAGAATACCAGCATCCTGGCTTGGGGTCCTAATAGTCCCTCTTATTTCTTTCCTGTTTGGCTGTGCTGAGCCTCGAACCCAGGAGCTCCAAGATGCTAGGCTACCTATCTACCACTGAGCCATGCTCTCAGCCCGCACTGAAGGATTCCAGGCAGCGGCTCTACCGCTGAGCCACACCCCCAGGTCCTCGCGGGGAGATTCAACGCTGAGTCACACACCATCACCTTTCTTAGAATTTCTTCAGCCTAGTTCAGGAATTGACAAACCGCTGCAGGTTCCAGCACACCGCTTGTTTCCGTAGTGTGTTGGAACGCAGGTATGTGTTTGCTCACAGGCTGCTCGTGGCTGTTCTCATGCCGAGACAGCGGACCGGGACAATAAAGAGATTGCAACGGGGCCCACGTGGTCAGAAACAAGCACTTAGCGGCTGGCCCTTCACAGAGCGCTCACTGACCCCTGGCTCTGGGGAGCTTAAAGCTCATTTAGATACATCTGTTTTCAGGCCCCAAGCATGCCAACTCCTTAATCTCCTCCTAAACCAGCCCAGCTCCAGCCCATGTGTGGACAGCAACTTCGCCCAGCAGGGGACAGATGTGGGCAGACCCTCCCACGGAGAACTCCCACCGGGTCCTGTGATGACCCCATTCGGGAGCCATTTAACGTGACCTTCCGAGTGCCCTCTGGAGCCTGCCCTTTGGTGTCTGGGAGCCCCAGGCCGAGTGGGTGATAAAGAAAGGGGGCCCCCAAAGCAGACGGCTGCCGGCCAGGGGACCAGGCAGCACTTTGTTGGGGATCACAAGCCAGGAATTCTGCTTACCTACTTGTGCCTTTTCTCCCTCCTGCCTTTACCCCACCCTCACCCGTCACTTCGGATCAACCTACTAACCAGCTTCTCTCACTGTACTTTTTTTTTTTTTGTGCCAGGTGCCCACTGGGTGTGTGGCAGATACTATAAACTTGCACAAGAACAAAATGAACTAAAACCCACGGTGGGAGCCTCTCCAGGAAGTCATAGGCTCCCAGCTATCTGCCTAAATTGAGGAAGCGCTAGCTTGAAGTAGGTGACAGGGGCCACCTTCCCGACAGACACCCGCTGAGGGGGTACCTGATGGGTGGGTCCTCTCAGCCCCCCATGCCCCTTCTACTGCCCCTGCTTCCCTGTTTACGAGGCAATGAGGCCTTTCTGAGGGCCTATTTATGTAGTTCAGGAAAGGCGGACTCCAACCCCAGTCTTAGCCAATCAGCATCTAGAGTGACTGGTTCCAGCCAATAAGAATCAGCCTTGGGGGAAGAAACTTATCCCACGTAAGATCAGTTTGTATGGAGGGGTCTGTTTGTCTGTCTTGTTTATTGAGAGGCGGGTCTTCCTGTGTAGCCCAGGATGATACTGATGATGGTGACCGCCTTGCTTCCAGCTCCCAAGTTCCGACATCACAGGTGTGGGCCATCTCGCCGGACTGAAAACATCCCTGTCTGCTTCCAGCACTTTCCACTGGTGATCCGTGACTGAGTTCCAGCACAAGTTCATCCGTGCATGGGTGAGAGGTACTTGCACTGACAAGAGTGTATCACTATGAACCATTTAAGCACATGTTCCAGCTAGGGCTCCCACCAGTTTGGACAATGTTTCCAGTCACTGGAACTTAAGCCGGGCCCAGTCCCTCAGCAAAGGCCTAGGGGTTCCCAGGACTCTGCCATAGACCAGAGACCAGAGACCTCTATAGACCAGAGACCAGAGATCTCCATAGACCAGAGACGCTCTGGCTCAGGACAGGAATTTGCTCCCGGCACCCCCTGGGCTGGTCCCAGTGCCTTGTGACATCAGTTCTTTGGTTAGCAAGGACGCCATCCCAGCAATAAAGATCCAGGGCCCAGCCTCGCAGAGGAAATGTCCACATGGCCACCCATATGGCTTGGCTCTGAGACTTCACAGGTGCATAGACACAGGCTGCCTGCTAACCCGAGTTCTAGCAGTGACCTCCCGGGCAGGAGGGACCTGAGAGGGCCTGGCTCTCCCATGTTGGGGTTTCCCAGCAGTCCATGGGACCTCTGGTTGGAGGCAGGGATGGCAGCCAGGGCCTCGGAGCCATGTGTCTTGGGGAGGGGGAGGAATGTGCAGGCAGCCGGACACAGGGCTTCGGCCCCCAGGCTGGGCAGAGCCAGCCTCAGCTAGCAAAGAGGAAGCAGGGGTCACCTGGGGCAGGTGCCCGCCTCCCGCCTCCCGCTCCTTGGCCTTTCCCAGGCCCTCTCTTCCCAGTGGCTCTTCACTTCCTGGCTTCTGTTTTGTTTTGTTGTTTTTTTGCTTTTTTCTTTCTTTTTTTTTAAAGTTTCCTTTGTTGTTACCACTTAAAGTAAATAAATAAATAAAGCAGACGAACAAAGAAGCATCTGGAAAGCTTTGTGGAAAATGGCACCAGCTCTGAGGGCCGCCCCGCCCTCCACTGAGTCAGGGCGCCAGAGCCTGGGATTCCCAACTGGCCCCCAAATGGGAGGCTCCTCTTGTTCTCCCAAAGGCCCAGCTTCCCCCGGTGGGGAAGGGAACTCCTAACTCATCCTCCAGGGCTGCTCCACACAGGCCTGACGAAGGGCCAGCGGATCCCTCCGACGCCCCTCCTCCTGCCCAGTGCACTATCCACCCACCTTCGCCCCGGCCCCTCTCTTCTAAGCTGGACGTCACCCACTGCTCCCTATGACATTTCCACTCATGTGGGGTCTAGGCCAACCCTCCCTCCGGCTACAGCACTCCCCTCTGCTCAGCATCTATGGCTCCCCCATGGTCTCCTGCACTGAGTTCTCCCTTACCTAGTGAGGGTGAAACTTGAGGCTGCTGGGGTCTATTGTTTATGTTTCCCAGAAAGCCTTTCCTTTTTTGGGAGGACCATTTTCAGTGGGTTTCTTGTGGTGTGGCACTGGGGAACCTCAGTTCTTCAATTTTGGGTTCATTTATTTAATCCCAGGTCCAAAAGTGGCCGACTGCTACTGAGGGAAAAATGCCACTCAGGAAAACATATCTAGAAGAACCAGCCATTGTAGCGCCTCCCAAGTCCCTGGATACAGCTGTGCCTGAAGCTGGATCTATCCATTGGCTACATTCCCCAGAGGCAAAGGAATCCTAATGACAACAGCCCTCCTTCCACAGGGTTTGCCTGGCTTCCCAGCTTGGCTCTAGCATTTCCCTGCATCTAAACCTCTGAGAACATTGTCTCTTGACCTGTTGGTAGAATCTGCCCTGTGTTCTGATCCCTGTGTCTTGCATGAAGGTGGGCCAGGGCCCACAGTGCCCTCTTCATATGACAGATTCTGTACGATCTCATTCATTCATTCATTCATTCATTCCTTATTTATAGACAGGGTCTCACATAGCCCAAGCAGATCTCAAACTCCCTGTGCAGCCAAGGATGAACTCGAACCCCAGATCCTCCTGTCTCCACTCCCTGAGTGCCGGGAGTACAGACCTGCAGCATCAGTGCTTGAGATGGAGCCTGGAGCTTTGTCACACCAGGCAGACACTCCACCAACTGAGCCCCACTTACGGCCGTCAGATCTTCCCGGAAGCCTCTCCAAGGCGGACCCCTCTTTCTGAGAACGGCACAGCTTCCTCCTATTTCCAGGGGCTCCTTTCCCTCCTTGTGGGGCAGTGCCTGACCCAAGACAGAAGTGCCTCGGGATCCGTCTGGACTCACAGTGGCCCAGCCTAGTGCTTCAAGACTCATGCGCCCCATGCCCTGACTTAAAGCAGGTGCTCTGCCTGCTGCTTACTGATCGCTCCATCTTTTCACATCAGCACCCAACATTCCCCTAGGGCCTGCTCCATCTCCCATCTCCTAGGGGGTGGAGAGGAACACCCGCACCTCTCTATGGCTCCTCAATGTCACGTGACCTGGGGCTGGCCGACTAGAACACTGCATGCCGCACCATGATGTTTGGGGTGGAATGTGTGAACAAGACCCATGAATCCAGACCTAGAACTTTTGCTGACACCACTGAGAGAGAGAGGCAGGCTCTGCCTGCTGTCAGAAATGACTGGGACAGGAGGAGCCAGGACCGCTGGGACTGCTGGGTTGGTGGACTCTACCCAGAAAGCAACAGATTTAAACACAGGGCCAGGAGTCGGTGACATCCTTGATCCAGCCATGCCTGAAGCCAGAAACTGCTTTCATAGAAACTAACAAGCCCTCGGTGGTCTGATCTTTTATTGCCTATACTACTGGTGTCAGCTGATACATGCTCCAAGTCTTCCTCCCCATATTTATGCTAATTCAGAATACACTAGTTGCTTATATATCACATAAGTGTGGACAGAGCTGGTTCTCAGCCTGTCACCAGCCCCTGTCCTACACACCCCAAACTCCTGTTCCACCTGATACATACCCACCTCTCCTGTCTCCGCCTATCATTCCAGACAGCCCTTCTCTGACATACCCAGGAAAAGTGGTCTCCTGACAACATCTGGACCTTAGAACACCCCAGGGGTTCCCCTGAATTAAATTAATTATTCTATGTTTGTCACCCCTTAAACTGCAAACTCCACCAGGCCAGATATCATCAGGTTCTCAAAGGCAAGCAAAGAACCCCGACATAAGCAGGCGCTCATCCGACAGCCACAGGCCTAGTAAGGGCCCTCCCCGACTCAGGAACCAACTACGGGAACGTGCTCCCAGGTCTCTCGGTTTGGCTGAAGCGGGTGCAGCCATGGCTGGGATCTGGTCCACTGGTGGATCTCAGGGACAATCAGCTTTGAAGAAGGCTTGGAGAGAGCCCTCCTATTCATGCTTCCCGGGACTTCCGGGGACTTCCCAGGACTGTTGGCATGTTGAACAAGATCAGAAAGCCCTACCCAATCGTGATTCATTCTCCAGGACCCTAACCACGCCCTGAAACAAATGTCAGATTTCACACATTTAATGAACCCTGTGCTTGAAATCTGTGGCCTGTAAAATCTGATTTACACCGCCATTAAAACTCTTGGTGCCTGCACGAGAATTTGAGAAGTATGTGTGTGTGCTCTGAGAAGGGGCTTTTCTTCCCCCAACCCCCTGAGACACTAATTTACCCCAAGGCCTAGAAATGTTCCTGAGAGCCTTGTTTCAATTATAGTATTTCTTTCAGCACCTCTAACTTACTTACCCCATTTTGGAGAAGAGGGGCTGAGACAGGTTAGACACTACCATGCAACTGTTAGAGCCGTGGAAGAAAAACTGGGGTGACAGCTGAGGGGACTGCCCCATAAAGACAGAACACAGCTTACCTGGTGCTATAATTAGACCCTGCCTCAGCCAACGCCTCGTGGCCGACGTGTGCCCACGGCCTCCTTGATTTATTACCGGTAACACCTGGTGTGGCTTTTGTCTCCGGGCCCACAGTTCCAACAAGAGTAGACCCTTTAGTTTTAACACCATGGGGCGGTCATGCTTCCTGGCTGGGTGACACGTGACCTCTCAGCTGCCCCATGGAACTGTGGCTACACGAAGCAACTGTGAAGAATATTCTAGAATGAAGCTCTTGGCCATCTAGACTCGCATTTCCAAGCCCCTGAGAGTTCTGTGAATACCTTGAGAGAGAAGTAAGGCGGCCCCACCACCTGCATTCTCTTGCACAGCTGAACACTAAGGCACACGCTGATTGGTCCGTGTCCCAGCATTGACCAATGAGGGTTGGTCCGTGTCCCAGCATTGACCAATGAGGGTTGGTCTGTGTCCCAGCATTGACCAATGAGGAGGACTTCCAAGTTTTCAAAGTCATCAGGCTGGTCAGATGACTCAACAGATAGAGGAGCTTGCTGCTTAACCTTAGCAACCTGAGTTCAATTCCCAGGACCCACAAAAAGGTGGAACGAGACAACGCCACAAAGTTGTCTTTCTGACCTGCACACGCATGTCATGGCACATGCACACACATCACACACACAACAGCAATAATAAGAATTAATACTTTTTAAATTCTCAAAGCCAGGGGCTGGAGAGAGGCTCAGCCATCTTGCAGAGGACCCAGTTTCTGTCCCCAGTACCCACACAGCAATTCACAACTGTCTGTAACTTCGGTTCCAGAGGATCCAACACCCTCTTCTGACTTCCACAGGCGCCAGGAACACATGTGGTACACAGACACATGTGTATGCAAAACAGCCACACACACAAAAATTAAATCTTTAAAAATTCATATTTTAAAAAGTTTACAAAGCCAATCAAAGGAGTGGCTTGCAAGAATGTGCTCTCCTTTACCCAGAGCTCCCCCCAGGGATGTGGAGAGCCACTGGCCTGAAACCCCAGTGGCTGCTTTTGACAGGGTGGGGACAGAAGCCTGGAAGACCACAGTCAGCTGCAGAACTCAGTGGCAAAGCCAGTGTCAGCACCACAGCGGGCCTGAGCATCCTTTATCTTCGCTCCCAGGGAAAAGCAACTGAGCTTTCTGAGTATCTTTATCCTGTGGCAGCTGGTCTCAGAAGGAACTGTTGATCAAAACACCCTGTCATGTGACCCAAGCCTCATGTAGGATTCTCACACGCTGACATGAATGATTCCAGCGGGGATAAAAGAGCCTCTGGGGTCTGGCTGTAGGGTGAAGTGCTTCTCCAGTGGTCCTCGAAGCTGCCACCTCCTCTTCTTCCTCTTCCCTCTCCTCCCTTTCCCCTCTTCCTTCTCCTCCTCCTCCTCTTCTTGCTCCTCCTCTTCCTCCTCCTCAATTCCAAGCAGGAGCTCCTATCTGTGTTTGTTTCTCCAAAGCAGGTTTCTGCCTTATGCAACCAGAGCTGTGACAGGTTCAGACATGACATACGTGCACTGTGCCAGGCATACAGTGGCCATGAAGGGACACTGTTTACTGGATCACTCCCCTGTTTAGCTCAGCTTCTTATCTTAACCAGCTCAGGTCCTGCTGCCTGGCGATGGCACCGCCCACAGTGGGCTGGGCCCTCCTACATCAACTAGCAATCAAGAAAATGCCTCACAATCTGACAGAGTCAATTCTTGAGTTGAGGTTCCCGCTTCCAGGGTGTGTCAGGTTGACAACGGAGATGAGCCACGTCTTTGTGAGCAATGATATCCTGGCATTCATCAGCACCAGTTCCACCATGCCTTTCTCCGTTCCTGAGTGCTCTGAGCTCTCCTGCCACGGGAAGGTGACATAGGCTTCTCCCTTTGCCTGGACACTTTCCTTGCCTCCATGAGTGTTACCCCCTCTGATTTTCCAGCTTTCAACTAAAAAGCTCCCGGCCCCCGGGTTGTCCTCGGTGACTACTAAGTCTTAAATAACCTCTCTCATCCCCTACCCCAAACCCAACTTGGGTCAGCCTCCCAGGTGGTACCCTGATTTAATCTTGCTGTGTAATTGCTATCGCCTAGTTTGTGTTCCTCTTGATGTCATAGCTACTGAAGACTCGCTATGCACCCTTCCCCCAGACACCCTGCACCACCAATGTGTCAAACCTCTGACTTCACATTACAGTGAATAAGAGTGAAGCCAGGTACCCCTGGGAAATCAAGTGACAGGTGGTTGGCAAGGAAGTCACAGGGCTTCCCAGTGAGGTGGGGAGATTGACAATGGCCATTCTGAGGAGAGGCATCTGGGCAGAGATCTGAGAGAGGCTTGCTGCCCTCCTGCCTCGGACAGATGCTCTATCGTATGAGGGCAGGGTTAGAACCCTCACATCCGCGGTGCCTGGGAGCTTCCCTGTATCCAGAAGCATTCAATAATGCTTCTACAATAAGTGCCAAGCATTGACTTCAGACAGTCCAGGGGCTGTCCTCCCCAGAGTGACGGCATCCTCGAGGTGACTCACAGTACCAGGCCTGCGCCCCATCCTGGGGTTGGCTCTGTTCATAATTAGAAGGTGGGAACAGCCACAATGACAGCAGCTAGAGAGTGTGGCAATCCCCATGTCGGGGACGGAGGCAAGGATGGTCTCCAGAGAATTCTGGGAGTCAGAGAAATGGAGCGCTCAATGCCACCGATGGAATTTCTCAGCTTCCCGAGACATGCCATCAAGGAATGCCTCTGACTGGCAGAGGGTGACATGGCTGCTGTCACCAGCAGCCCTGAAGTCATGCCAGGGAATTGTGGGACAGATGGTGCCCAACCTGACTCTCCTCAGCACCTCTCCGCACCGCATAGAGCATAGGGCCCTCCCCAAATGACTCTGCACGCAGCTATGGTGGGCACCATTTCTGAACCAGGACCCACAAGCCAGACAGAGAATCAAGCTGATGCAAATTAAAACCACAGTGAGACACAACAGCCTGGCTGCCAGGATGGCCCAACTCCAAGATGTGGATGATAAAGAGAATGGGGAGACAAGCTATGGGAGAGGGAAGGTGGGACTCTCACATCTGACAACATCTGTATCCAGAATAAAGAACTCTTGACCCTCTGCAAGAAAGAAAAAAAGAAAAAGCAACCTGATTCTTGGGTGTTTGTCTTGTTGTTTGTTTGACAGGGATTGTCTGTCTCAGAGCTTGCCATCCTCCTGCCTCAGCCTCCTCCATGTGGTGCATGGGCCACCACATCCATTTACAATGTTCCGAGACAGGGTTTCTCTGTTGTAACTCTGGCTGTCCTGGAACTCACTCTGTAGACCAGGCTGGCCTCGAACTCACCGAGATCCGCCTGCCTCTGCCTCCCGAGTGCTGCGGTTAAAGGCGTGCGCCACCACCGCCCCGCACATAGCGGACAGAAGAGATGCCGAATCAGGAAGACCTCCATGGGCTTCAGCTGAGCGCGGGGAAGATGATGTATTATCCTCCCCGAGGGACACACTCCCGTTAGGATGGGCAGACTCGGTTCTGAAGTGACTTTATTGAGATACGTGTCCACACAGAGTCACGCGTGTAAACTGCAGTCAGTAGTTTCCAGCAAACTTACAGACTTGTACAACATTGTTACCTCAAAGGACACTCAGTGCCTGTGAGCAGCCCTTAGACACACAGTTCCCTTGACCGCCACCAAGCTGCTTTTTCCCTGTGGATCTGCCTCTCCCGAGTGGGTTCTTCCATGACCAGCTTCATTCACTTTTGTTGTTTTCAAGGCTTCTGCCTATGCACCGTGTTTTGTCCCTTTTTATTGCTGAATACTATTCCACTGTATGGACATACCACATTATATTTACCCCTTTGTTAGTTAGGGAGACCAGCATCATGCTCATTCTGGGGTTCATTTATGGTAAATATCCGCATACATTCTGATTTGTGTAGGTGGGATTTGGTTTCTCAAGGAGGACAATTAACTGCTGGCTCTATGCAATTCTCCATTTAACCATTTGAGGTATTTCCTATTTCGTGTTACATGCGTTCGATCTCAATGAAACTGCTACTGTAAAACCCTGCCAGACCTGTTTCCACAGTGGCCGGTATATCCTGGCACCCTCGCCCAGCCACATGTAGCGAGCCAGACACTCTAGAAAGCTCTGAAGTTACCACGTTGTTTTGTAAAGTAATGGCCGAGTCTCACACCCTCAGGAGCAGAGAGGGAGGCCTCACCACTCCACATCCTTGTAAACACTTGCCACGCCCGCAGCCATCTGGGAGTGCAAGGGAGAGTCCCACTGAGGATTGGCAGGCCCTTTCCTCCAACGCAAATCCAGCTCCCTCCATGCTGTAACCTGCGTGCAAGCTCATCGAGGGTGCACGTGACTGTATCATACATAGTTACAGTTTTTAAAAATATTTAAAATAACTGAAAAATAAAAATATTCAAAAATTATGAAACTATGAATTCGAAGAGAGAGACGGGAACAATGTCTTCAGCCAGGTCGGGCCATGTGTTCTGATTTCCCCAGTTTCTGGACACCTCCATTACACAGACAGTGTCAGGTGTATGACGAGGCTCCTCGGGCCTCTGTACCCTCGTGTTCCATTGCTGTCTGCCCGCCCACCATCCCTGCCTACCTCAGAAACAGGGCCTTGCTGAATAAAAGACCACATCCTCAACCTTAGTGTAATCTAGGGGTAGCAATGGGGTTGTTGACCTATGGGGTGGGGGTCTGGGAAGTTCCCACTTCACAGAGAGTGCCCATATTCTTCCCTTGTTTCCTGCTGCTTTGGACTTCAAAGATTCTCAGCAGCCATACTGGATCATGAGGATGAGGGCATAGCTTTGGTTTCTGTGGTGATCTGAATGAGAATGGCCCCACACAGGCTCACAGGTTTGAATGCTTGGTCACCAGTTAGCTGAACTGTTTGGGAAGGATGAGGAGGTGTAGCCTTGTTGGGGGAAATGTGTTACTGGGAATGGGCTTTGAGATTTCAAAAGCCCACACACAGCAGTCCCAGTCCCTCTCTCCTCTCCCTCTCTCCTTCTCCCTCTCCCTCTCCCTCTCCTTCTCCCTCTCTCTGTCTCTCTCTGCCTGCTGCTTGAGGATCAGGATGTAGCTCTCAGCCACTTCTCCAGCAACATGGCTGCTTGCATGCTCCTCGCCATGATGGTGGACTAACCCTCTGAAGCTGTAGGCAAGCCCCTGATCAAAAGCTTTCCTCTACAAGTTGCTTTGGTCATGGTTTCTCATCACACGATAGAACAGTAACAGTAAGACAGTTTGCAACAACAACCCAAGCCTGCACTGCTCTCCCGGCCTTCCTAACCCCAGTCTTCTCTTACTTAAGAAGAGAGGAGAAAAGGGTTTTATTTGTCTGACAGTTACAGGTCACAGTCCATCACTGAGGGAAAGCCAAGGCAGGAACTCAAGCAGCTAGTCACAGTCAAGAGCAGAGGGAAATGGGTATACCCGTGCTGCCTGCCTGCTTGTGTTTTACTCAACTGGTTTTCTCTACTCTTACCTAGTTTAGGGCCTGCTGCCTAGGGAATGTGCCACCCATAATGGGCTAGGTCTTCCCACATTAATTAACAATCGAAACAATCATCCCACAGACATGCCCACGGGTCAACCTGATTTAAATGCTCTCTGGCAAAACCAGGTGGTTCTAGATTGTGGCAAATTGACAGTTTAAACTAGCCAGCACAGGAAGCAACTCCCATCGGATCTGAGTATGTTGTTAGGGGATTTTCTATGATGTCACAGTGCGTATCTTCCTCCTGGGTATGTCTTCTTAATATTGTGTGAACCTGTTTTACCTTCAGTGTTATTTGCTCATCTACAGTGGGCTTGGGACACCTACCCTATGAGTGTGAGGGGGAAATGAATTTTGCAGGTGTGACATAGGACAGAAAGGCAGAGCCCCTGACCCACTCAGGCTCCTGAGTTTCCCAGTTCCTGCTCGCAGCTCCATGATGTAATGCCCCTGCACTGAGCGTTTTAAAGTAGTTGCATGGTTTCATGCGATGTATGTGTTACCAGACTTTATAAACACTGAACTAAACAAAGAAGAAGCCTCAAATGTCAGTAAGGTTTACTGAGTCCCTTCCCTGGGTCAGACACTAGCAGCTAGGGACAACCCTGGGATCTAGTTCCTCTGTCTCTCGAGAGCTCCTGGAGCAGAAGTCAGGGACAAAGCTACTGTCCTCATGTGGGCACCAGCCAATCCGTCCCCATTTTGCCTCTCAAGCTTTGGAATTTATTAAACTCAAGCAAATTCTGCCTTCTGTTTTATTAATGAATGTTTCAATGTAAAAAAAAAAAAAAAAGTTTGAAATCATTTTCCAGTTTGATTACTTCCATGCGGTCTCTCACAAAACCCTGAGTACACGGATTCTTGGAGAGGCCGCTTTACTTTTTCTGTGGTCACACAGGCCTCGAGCCCTACAGGGGACTGTACCCCAGCTGGGTGTCCAGCCAGCCTGGCACGTCAGAGTAGACCACAGGCCTGCTACCTGCAAAGAGCAAGGCCAATCACGTTCGGAGTGCCAGCCAGCCAGGGACCAGTTTTGACAAGAACCTCAGAGCCTGGGTAGGACAATGTCTGTCCACCCACTCAGGCTGCCAGAGAAAAGAACCTTGGCTATGTCTACACCTCCGGTCTTCTCACCTCATTGCTGACTCTTAGAACAGGCAAGCAGCTGGAGCTCAGAGACGTTTAGGTAACTGGCCCCAGGTCACTCAGATAAAGTCAGGGAAATGCCATTCCAACTCTGGTTATCTCAAGCTCACCTGGCCTCTGACCCGTGATGCCCTCTGCTTCCTACCCCCGATGACAGTGTATCCCCAGTGTGACATTGACTTCCTTTATACCTCTACTCTATCTGCCTAAGGAGCAAGACAATGTTGTGGGGTGTGTGTGTGTGTGTGTGTGTGTGTGTGTGTGTGTGTGTGTAAGCACATACATTCACATGCTTCTGGGGAGGGGGCACAGGTCAACACTGGTGTCTTCCTCAATAGCTCTCCGTCTTGTTTTTTGAGACAGGGTCTCTCATTGAATCTGAAGATTGGTGACTCTTCTAGACTGGCTGGTCAGTTAGCCCCAGAGCTGCCCACTTCCACCCTCCGCCACTGAGGTTACTTGATGTCTGGGGCTGCTGTGCAGTTTTTGCCAGGGATCTGGGGAATCCAAACTCGAGTCCTTATGCTTGCGCAGCAAACCCTTTGCAGGCGGAGCCATCCAAGGCAGAGCTCTGGCTGGCTCGCCTTCCATCAGGGCTGCCGTAGAAGAGCAGGAGGCTCCAAGGCCCTGAGAGTGCTGGCCCAGCCCTTGGAGGCCCTGGGCCATTTTCTCTAATGTGCCTGCTGATGAGCTGCCTGCCAATATTATGCTAAGTTATGTGCATACAAAGTGGCATCTTAGAGTCTAATTACCAGCCAAATCTTTGAAGGATTCCTGCCTCATTTCCAGAACAATCACTCACCTCAATCTCTGTGGCTGATGAGCTGTTTGGGGCCAACTGAATGCCCGGCCCAGCCCCTCTGGAATCCACAGGGTTCTGGGTGTCATTAGTGGCTCCAATTTGCCTCTTTACAAATCTGTTTCATATATAAGGACAAATGAGGACACATTCTTGCCCGTCCTTTAGGACACTGAATGCGTCCTTCCCTGCAGCCTGCTCTTCCTACTTTCTTTGGGGGAGGGAGGGGGATCTGAACGGGGCCTGGGCACCGCAGCTCTGACTGCACAAGGCTTTGCCTCTGAAACTTGACCCAGATGAGCACGCTGGGGAAGAGAGAGGGGGCACACACGGTGGGTTTTCTTCTGCCTGCTCTTCCTGTTCTTACTTCCTCTGCATCAAGACTCGGGAAAGAAGTCCCCACGGGCCCGGGCCTCGCAGGCCAAGGGCTCTTTTGTGTTTACCTGGAAAGCAAGCAGCACCTCATACCCTTGATTTCAGAGTCAGCCAGGCTGATGTGCAAACACCTGCATGGGCAGACTACAGGGGTGGTCTCACCTGAGACCCCCTAGTTAGGGCTGGAGACAAGGTATGAAGGAGGAAAACAAGGCACAGCTCAAGTGCAGAAGGCTACGTCTCTAATGCCATGGGCCTCCTTGGCCTGAAGGCCAAGGTCTGTGAGCACCTGACCTTAGTTCTCCCTCTGTGGGCCTCTCCAACATGCGTGAAGCTTTCTACCTCAGGGCCTTTGCACATCAATGCACGAATGCCCTTCCCTGTAGGGCTTTCCATGGCTCCCTTCTTCCCAGTGGGCCTTCTCTGCCTCCCATCGCTTTTCCACCCTGATGTCTGCTTGCCATTCCCCTTTGCTCAGCCTGTCCTGTTTACTAAGCCTTATCTCTATCAGGTACTAGAATCACATCTCGTGGTGTACCTCATGCCTGTCACAAGCACAGAGAAATGGCACCATCCCTCCAAGAGCAGGACCAGTATCTCCTAACACACAGTAGGTGCTCTGTCCACACAGGATCGGAAAAAAACGCATAAAAACTTCCACATACTCCATGCACCCTCCGCCCCCACCCCCGTTCTCTTCACTGAGGCAGGGTCCGAAGTCTTCCTCAGAGGGGAGACCCCCAGGAGGACGACCCAAGGGGAAGTCTCCTTCTCTTCACTCTCCTCAGCACATCAAGCTCATCATATGGACAGACAGAGCCCTCAGCCAAACACTAAGAAAGGGACCTGGCTTGTGCCCAAGCGCAGGTCGTGGGTGACTTCATGGTGACTCAGTTACCCGGGGTTCTAGGGGATTCTGTTTCAGAACCAAACCTCAACGTGGAGAGCAGAGCGGTGTGCTCTGCCTTGGCAGACGCGCCAGCAGGCAGCAATCTGCAAAGATGCTGCAGACAGTGCACTCATAAAAGACGGGAGCGGGGACAGGAGAAATCCTAGCCTGGGCTTCGGAGGAAAACCGATCTGGGACTTCGTGATCCTCCAAAAATTCACCAGCCCCCTGAAGCGCTGAAGTTGCCCCTCCGACCACAGCCACATGGGGATGAAATGAAACCCCATGGAAAGATTTGACTTTAAAAAAAAAAAAAAATTACGCAATGTTTGGGTGAAGAAAAAAGTGGGGAAGGGAGGAATCAGAGAGGGGAAAAAAAAAAAAAAAGAAAACCCAACTCAACTTTTTCCCAGAGCCCAGCAGAGTTATTTCTGTCTTTTAATGATAGATTCCCCGTGGCTTCTAGGGTAGTTTTGAGAGGCGCAAAGGCGGGGCCCCGCTAGGTTATGTAACCCATTTAAAGTCGGAAATTAGCGAGGCCTGAATGAATCCTGTTACTGTATCCCAACTTCAGGAAAGCCTGGAGCCCGACAGTTCTATTTTGAGGTGAACCAATCCATCACTCCGAGGCCACCTCGCAAACACCACCAGGCTGCATGTTACCCTGCACAGTTTCATAACAAAAACAGCCGAGGTACTCAGGGTATCGGAACATCGCGTCTCTAAACCAAATTATCCCCAACAGGGAGTTGGCATGGCTGCCAGATGCCAGCTACTCAAAAGCGCAAATGGTTAATACCGAATTAATATTGATTCCTATACCCTCCCTCCCAGAACCGTATTTTTTAATACGCTAAGCACAGCAAAGTATCCGACTCGACAACATGAAAAGAAATGTGTTTTTAACAGTCTTTGGCTACGAAATAAATTCTGGAGTTCTGAAGGTCTGGAACTCAGCAGCTGCACTAGGCCGTCCAGTGACTTTCGGTCCTCATGCGTCCCCTGGTGGCTGAGATGTGCAGGGGCAGCCTGGGCAATCTATGCCCTGCAAGAAGAGTCCTATGAAATCCTATTAACTCACAATTAACCACCGTGGTCTTTGCCCAGGGTATCGCAGATCCTGCCAACTGCTAAGTCACCATTTTCTATCTGACCCATAATGAAGAATGCCTTTCCCGAGGGCACGTTGGTGATCACAACTGCCTGGCCATCTGGGCGCTAGAAAGAGCTTCCGGAGACAGGCATTCTGTATTATCATACAAGTGGCAAGATGGCATGAGCCCAGTGAGTGAGCTGAGCAAGTTCAGCAGCTCTGCCACCGGAGGTCATGTACATCTTAGTGTGGGGTGCCCTGTGCCCCCCGACCTCCACCCACTAGGAGCCAGAAACCCTGCTCACCAGCTGAGACAATGCAGGACGCCGTCTGATAATGTCATGTCTCCCAGGGAGGGACACGGTCTCCTCTGACTGAAGAGCCTGGATTAAGCTAATGAAACACCGTTCTGTTTATAAACCTCCTGTGTACTGAGGTGGAAATACTTTCCTAAATTTTCTATCCTTTGATTGGAAAAAAAAGAAAAAGGTCCCTTGTCACCTACTGGAATATTAAGCTTTTGATCTTTTTCTCCATTTCTATCCATCAGGTTTAAATCTTTTGACGTATCACACGGTGAATAGCAGTGTAGGAGAACAGATATGCACAGAGCATGGCGGCACATGCCTTCCATCCCAGCACTCGAGAGGCAGAAGTTGGTGGATCTTAGCAAGTCTGAGGCCAGCCTGGTCCACATAGCAAGTTCCAGGCCAGCCAGGGCTACACAGTCAGACCCTGTCAAAAAAAAAAGGGGTGGGGGAAGAAAAGAACTGACATGTGCTGCTTGTTTTGTTTTTGCTGGAATACGTACACACTAGTGTTTGAGTGTGTGGGTGTGCGTATACACGCAGGTGCTTGCGCACATGTGGGCACCTGCGTGTGGAGTCGAAGGTGTGCCTTCCTTCCTGCTCTTCGCTTTATTTTTGAGACAGGGTCTCTCGCTGAACCTAGAGCTCATGCTTCGAACAGACTGGCCAGTGCATCCCAGGGACCTTTACCTCAGCATCCCCAGCTCTGAGGTTACAGATGTACACAGCTGTATCTGGCTTCCACGTGGACACCTGGAATCTGAAGTCAGGCCACCGAGCTTGCACGGCGGACATTTTACCGACTAAACCGTGTCCCCAGGCTCCCAAATAACTTTCAACTGGGAAAAAAAGGTTACTTCCATTTGTTGTGCCGTGAGATAGGCACACCAAGAGGCACGGTCAGGCGCGCCTGTGTTTCATCACCCACATCCATTAAAATGACCCCCAAAGGCAGAGGGAACACAAGCTTTATTGGGCAGCAGTAACAGACCACGCTGGAGAACAAGGAGAGGGATCACCCCGAAACTGAGCCAATCGGGCATGTCATCACAGAACCGAGAATTCGAAGCATCTGGACGTTCCTGCTAAATAAATTAAAACACGCTGTGCTCAATTGTCTCTAATCAGAAAGCAATGTCCTGGTGAGCACAAGAGTCACACACAGCAGTCCACCAAGGAAGGAGAGAGGCTCCCGGGTGAAGGGGCCCGTGGTCCCCACACTTGCTGCTGCTATTCTAAATACCATGCTCCCATCTCACCCACAAACAGGATAGTCATTGACACGTCCAGTCTGCACTCAGGAGCCTGCTCTGAGCACAGGGAGGTGACGTGGGGGAGCCGCACAGGAGAGTCCCCCGTGACGTGATGGGCGCAGGTGTCTGGGGTACCAGGTTGGAGTGGCCGTACCTCTTTAATTTCCTTCCACAAACATCAGATTCTTCCCCCACCCAAGGAGAAATGGATATAACTGTTGAAAATAGCCCAAGAACATAAAAACAACAAAAAGCTTCACAATAAAAGGGTGAGAAACAAGATGCACCATACCCATAAAGATCCTTCTTTTATTTTCTAAGTGAGACGAGGTCTGGGGAAAATGGAATCTGTGTGTGTGTGTGTGTGTTCGTAGGGGTGCACGTCTGGACCCTGGGGTAAACGCATTTGCTAGCTTGTGTGGAGGTCAGAGGTCAATCTCAGTGCCACCCAACCCCACACCACCCCTGCCAGCTTTTTGAGGCAGGGTCTCTTCACTGGAACTTGAGCGTTAGGCTCGAGAGCCCTGCGGACCCTGTTGTCTCCAGAGCATGCTTCACCATGCCTTATGTGTGCACTGGGCTCGAACCCAGGTCCTCATGCCAACCCGTCCACACCCAGCTGCAGAGGCAGAGTTTTAGAGAAATGAAAACCAAGTATTTTGGGAGTGGTATTTACTGCATTTCCAGAGGACCCGAGTCAGGTCCCCAGCACCTATGACTCCTGGCTCACAACCATGTTTAACTCCAGCTTCAACGGATCCGGTATCTCTGGCCTTCACCAGACACCTGCACTTACGCACACGCCACTTGCATGCACATAACTAAGAATAATTTTGAAGGAAACCAAATATTTCTGTAAACACTAGGAATGGTATCGTTGACACATTCAAGTCAAGTGTACCCGAAATGCCCTGGCACACATGTGGAGGTCAGGGGACAATTTTCAGGAGCTGGTTCCCTTCTTCCACTACGTGGGTCCCGGGGATCAAGCTCAGGGTGTCAGGCTTGGCAGCAACCACCTTCACCTGCTGAGCCATCTCGCTGGCCCCGGTAGGTACCTTGATAAACAGGGTGTAGCAGAAGGATGTGTGGATCCCATTTGAAATTCTGGCAAAAGTTTACGATGCTGTCCCTGAGGGGGAAGGGTGTCTCTCCCATCTCCCATCCCCCAGGAGACAAAACACAGCAGAAGAACGAAAGTATGCAGGAAAAAAAAAAAGATAGGCATCAACTTTCCAATGAGCACAAGATTCAAAATACAGGAAAAAAGCATCGCTGACACCCCAAATTCAGGAATGTGTAAATAGAGACATTGGCAGAGAGGCGATGGGTCGGGGTATACGGAGTGAGGCTGGGACCCGTGGAGCTCGCCACAGGGGACCCACCCCAGCTCCAGTGGGCTGTGGACAGTCTGCTCCATGCTCACGGCGCCCCCAAGCAGAGACAGCGCCCCTGCTCACTTAGAGCTATAGCAACTCACGTGTGCATGCGTGCTCTGAGCACGGCCATGGGTGGAGGAGCTGACATCACATCTTAAATGAGAAAGGAGAAGGAAGAGAAACTAAGGTTAACCTGCTTGTCCCCCCCCCCCCAGCAATGTTGTCAGAAAGGTAACAAGGCTCTTCCTCAGAGGAGTAGCTTGGGCTGTCGGGCGTGGGCTCTTGAGGGAGGAGGTGACTATGGCCCAGGCCCTCTGACCTCAGGTTACATGCTCTGTGTCATGGGTCCCTTGGAGTTCCTAGGCGAGCGTTTCAGTGGAATGTGACAGGAACTCTTGCTGCGTGGATGGACCACAGCAAAGGCCGACAAGTCTTACTGTAAGAGGTTGCAAACCCAGCCTGCCCCACGCTCAGTCCCTGCTGGCTTGCCCTCTCTGGAGTGCCCAGGTGCTCTGGGTTCTCGGTTGAGATGGCAGTCCGATGTGTGCCAAGAAGGGTCACAGTCTTGGTCAGCACCTGGCCCCTGCCTTTTGTGTTCTCAGGTTGCAGTCACTCAGGGACTCCCACGGGATGGTGTCGGCAAGCTGCTGATTCACGGGGGGGCCGCACAGGGTGGGTCAGTCCTTCACGTTCTTGACAGCCTCCCCAGAGAACCAGGGACTCGAGGGGGACACTGTCCAGTACCTGAGGTTCCAGGCACTTCTTCCAAGGCATCAAGTTGGATCTGAAGTGCTGACTCCATCCAAACGGGGAACTAGCAAGAAGACTAGGTACCAGCTTGCTCCAATCCTGGGGGTTCGTCAGCCTCCCTGTGTGGGGCTGGGCTCGGGTTCACAAACACAGCGCAGACCTATCTTAAGGCTTCCAGTTTTCCGAGGTAACCTCTGGAAGGACAGGCTTGGGGCACTGAGCCCGACCTCCTCCACCCTGAGATGGAGCGTGTGAAACACTGGGGCGATGACCTTACGCCTGACCTGTCATTCATGTGTCACATACTCCTTACCTGGACATGTCTGCTCTCTAGAAGTAGCTGAAGCAGAGGGGGGAAATGTTGCCAAAGTGCAGGATCGTAAAACACAACGGAATGGAAGTCAAGGGGCAACCGGGTTGTTTTTTTAAAGAATAGCAAGATGCAAGACCTCCGAGGTGATGCCGGACACCCTGGCACGGGGAGGACTCCACTCGTGGATTGCCCTCAGCTCCTCCTGGGAGCTCCTGCCCATGAAGGACAACCCTTCAAGAAACTTCTGCCTATCAGCTTGGTCCTTGGTAACTGCTCCTCTCAGGAAATGGCTGCCAGGGAAGAGAAGGTCCCAGAGCCATGACCTCTGCGCCCCGGCTTCAGAATATCTGAGTCACAGCTGCCGCAAAGTCTAAACAATGAGCAGAGTCTTATCACGCTGTTGACACATTAAAGGGCTGTTTAGCTGCACACTTCCTGTCAGAGCGACTCTGCTCCGAGTGTCCGGGCTGTCCTGGATGGCCGCTGGCTGTCAGCAGTGGGGTCACACCTCTGGGACTGTTTTATGAGGTGGCAGGCACAGTCCATTCAAGGGCAGCTGCAGGCTGTCGATGGGGATCAAGCCTAACTCACAGCCTTCTGGACCCCGCTCGCTCCTTAGCCTCTCTTCCTAATGCCATGGCCCACAGCACCGGGGCTGTCCCCAAGGGACTCAGCTTTTCCTGTACAAGAGGAGGACTTGAGGAACTCTTCAGATCTCGCCCTCTTCTTCCTGCATCCACACGGGAAGCTTTGTATTTCTGTTTTCCTTTTCTTCTGGGGAGTGTGTGTGTGTGCGTGTGTGTCTTGCGGTAGTCTTACTACAGGCCCTGACTGACCTGGTATTCACTAAATAGTCAAGGCTGGCCTCAAACTTGAGTAATGCCCCTGCCTCAGCCTCCTGAGTAATGGGATTCCAAGCATGCATCGTACCCAACTTCAGAACTTTATGTATTTCTGAAAATCTCATTTTTTTTTTTTTAAGATACACTTGATGTGGCCCTGGTTGGTTGGTAGCCTGGAACTCTCCACGTTTGAAGTTGGCCTTAATCTTGGAGGTCTGCCTGCCTCTGCCTCCCAAGTGCCAGGGATTAGAGGTGTGCGCCTTTTTAAGAGCGAGAAAGACTTGAGGAATGCTTAAATGTTTAAAAATAAAAAGCCTTCTGCAATCTTCAACTAGACAGAACTTTTATCACATGACAACAGGTTCAAGCCATAAGGACGCTTGCACAGTAACCCACGCAAACCTCAGACCAGCCGCCGGCCCCACGCCTTCGCTTCAGCACAGCACCTGAGGTTCCGAGAGGAGCACCCCCCAGGCCCCTCCCTCCCGTTCCTCCGGCGTCACAACCCTGTCAGGTGCCCGGTCTCGCCTCGCCGAAGCTGCACGTGCCAGCCAGGACCGCACCATCCAGCCGAGGCGGTTCATGCACATGGACCGTGAACCCTTTCCCCTGGGAGAGCGCGGAGACCTGAGTCCCCCCCTGCTGCCTTGCAGCTTATGACGTGAGCTTTGAGTAGCTGGGGGGAGAGAACCGTCTCCGCAGGTACTTGAGAACGTAGAGGGGGAGACAGCTGACGAGGGTGATGACCGACACCTTCCAGAGGAACGACAGGGTGGCGATGAAGTAGACATCTGTAAGTAAGAAGAGGGCGTTGATGGGCACGTTCTGTAAGGTTTGTGTGAGACCGAGACACAGTCACCCTGGCCGCCAAAGCCAGTGCTCTGTGCCCACTGCTCTCCTCTGAAGGGGGCATACCGTGCGCCAGCAGCACACGTGGCCCTCACTCCCTCTCCCCCACCTCCTACCTGCACCTCGCCCCCCACATTCGGCGAAACGTTACTCTCAACAACTAGGAAAAGAACCTTCTAGAAAACACTCCCATGGGTCTTTCTCATTCTAAATGACAACTGGAGTTTCTTCTAAGCTACGGAGCCCAGAATGTGCTGTTCAGTGTGTGGCTCCGCTTCTCAGAGTCAGCTGTTCAGACTCAATGAGTGACACCCACAGAAAGCCAGGAGAGGGACCCACGGCCACAGGACAAGGTGGGAAGAGTCCACTCGTCCAGATCAGACTCGCACTCAGAGCAGGGCACTCTGTCCTGGGATGGGGATATTGGGGGGCGGGGGGACAGCTAAAGGCTCCACCTGGGGGATGCGGGGATAAGCCCTTCCCAGTCTAGAGCACAGTGTCACCAAGGAAGCACCTACAAAGTGCTGGGCGCAGAGCTCCCTTCTGTATCTTTCATCTACTTGTTCAATATCCAAAGCCACTTGAGCCTCCCTAGGCAAGGACCACCTCTGTATTCAGACCCAAGCCCCTGGGGACATAGTAGGTGCTCACAAAAGTTCTCTGAAAGGAGACCAGTGTAATAGTGTCTCACTTTCCAAGGCAATGCTCATTTCACCTTCACTGATGGCTTCACAGGAGCTGGTGGGGTTGGGGAAAGCCTGGACCAAAGGCGTTCCCGGGACAGTCTGCGCGCATCCAGTTTTTCTCACGAGTACCCTCTAAGGACCCTCCCATCCGCCTCCTTCAATGCTACCAGTTGGCTGTGTCTGTTGGTGACGCTGACATTTTATGCATGGATCTGCTCGTACCTGCCAAGGTGAGACCAGGTTTCGCCACCCTGGTAGCGGTGTCACGTGACCCTCTCAAAAGCCACTGACCTCCCCGTAGGCCTCCCCAATTCCCCCTGTAATCAACTGGATTGTAATCAACTGGATTGCAGGAGTGAGGGACAGAGAAGCAGCCTGGGGACCAAGCTGTCCCCCTGATGAACAGACTCCCGCTTGGGGTACATGGGTTCACATACAGAAACCTCCCTGCTCCTACCGCAGCAGAGCATCGATGACACAGATCCTCTCTGCTGGCCCCCCAGGATGACACGGGCCCCAGGATCATCACAGCTCAGAGGCTACAGTCTGCCCTGGGCTGAGAAACCCGGGGCCAGAGTGGCAAGGAGAGAGCCGGCACAGCAAAGGCCCTGGGGCCGAAACAGGGCCCGTTTCAGATGAGTGTGTCGGGAGCTAGAAACAGGTGGACCAGAACGATGGGGTCAGCCTGGCGGCTTGCCACACACGGGGAAGGACCAGCTGAGCTCATGGGACTCTCAGAGGCGTTAATGCAAGTGTGAGCTCAACACAGAAGCAGACAGGCTGGAACCCTGGAGAGTCACGCACTCACACCCATGTCTGCGGCAGAAGTCACCCTGCCACCTCACTGCCCACGCTAAAACTTTGGAAAGTCTGGCTCGGCCATGAGGCTAAGGAGGCCTCACCATCCCTGTCTGTCCCTGTCGCAGGAAACAGCTTTAGTATTCAAATATGTTCCATATCCTTAGGGCAGTCATGGCTGCCTGCCTACACAGAAGCCCAGCACACACAGCCATCTCTTCGGACCCAGGAAGGGGGCGGTGCCCAGGCTCTCAGCAGACAGACACCCACAAAGGCTTGGGTCCTTATGAAAAAGTGATTCTGTCATAAACTACACATGCGCTCTGTAGCTGCTGGACCACCTCCTGTGGCCCAGGAGACAGCGCAGTAAGCACTGTGCACACAGTGGCTGGACTTTGCCGCTGTGCATGTCCCATACAGATATACCTGTTCGTGCACATGTTTTGGATCAGCAGTTGGTTAAATCAGGAGGTATGGAGCCCACAGACAGAGGAGCCCACTGCGTTTGATGAGGATCCCCCAAGCTAAGCCAACCAGCTCTGTGAAGTTATCAACAGAGATTCGCCAGATGTGGCGGTGCACGCCTTTAATCCCAGCACTTGAGAGACAGAGACGAGCGGATCTCTGTGAACCTCACGTGAGGCCAGCCTGGTCTACACAGTGAGACTCAAATAAAACAGAGAGGACACGTCTGTCCGGGGACTAGAGCTCGGGGTCTTACCAATGAACTCGTGGAGGAACACCAGGGAGGCAATGTAGCAGGCCAGGCTGAGCAGCTCGGCCACCGTCATGAGCCAGTGCCACGTCTGGATGGTGAGGGCCACCATCAGCAGCTCGGTGAGGATGAGCGACGTGAAGGAGATGGCCACGATGTGCACGAACTCTGACTCGAACAGCAGCAGCGCCCCGTACATGATGGTGCTTCCTGCAAACACCAGAAGCGTCACCCGAGGTGCACCTGCTGCCCCTTGCCACCCAGGGCGCTTCCGGCGTACACCGGGGGCTCTGCTAGTCCAAGGCGAGGGATCCAGAGCTGCACTTTCCCTATTACCTTTGCTGAGCTTTAAATGACCTGGAACTGGGGGGTTGGGAGGAGGGGCAGCAACTAGAGACAGATCTGTGCACTGTCACCTGGACAAGGGACTCCAAAAACAGCAGAAGGACCTGCCAGGGACGCGAAACACCCAGCTCCTGAAGGGACTGTCTCCATGTCTGTGATCTGCCCGTCTGTTTTTGAGATGGGGTTTCACGCAGCTGAGGCTGGTCTTGAACTTCCGATCCTCCTGCCTCCACCTCCGGGGTGCTGAGACGTCAGGTGAGCCCTACCACACCTGGCTTATATGGTGTGGGGTCAAATCCAGGACTCCCTGTGCTAGGCAAACAGTCTACGAAGTGAGCTGCACCCCAGCCTGGGACCACCCTTACAGACACACCGTGTTTGTAAACACGAGGGGGGTAGGAGGTAGAAGAGAGGGCCGACTGCTGTGTGCCTTACACCCTGACGCGGCTGGCAGCCTAACCCCCTTCAAACTCCTGGGCCCTAGCCGCTCTGACTGCGTCACCCACAGGGTACAAACAGGAGACCCCAGCCCAGCATGCAGGCTAAGTCCTGCGTGCTTGTCTGGATACGGACCGGTGCTACACGTCACGCAAAAACAAGATTCTGAGAGGAAGGAGGGGGACATGAACGCAAACGAGGAGTTTAGAGATCTTTATCAAAATGTCACCTCACACAAGCACTGTTTGGCTTTCCTTCTGTTTCAATTTTGTATTAATTTACTGTGTGTGTGTGTGCGCGCGCGCGTGTGTGCTGTGGCCTAAGTGTGGGGGTCAGAGAAAAAGTGGGGAGTCCCGTACTCTTCTGTCATGAGTTCCAGTGATGTCAGGTTGACAGCAAGCTCCTTTGCCAGCTGAACCATCTCGCCAGCCCACAAGCAAACACTCTGTTGGGGTTCCCGGGTAATTCCTGGGATGCCTCAGTCTCTGCATATGCTATGAGGTGTCTGAGTCTACACGGGATGTCTGTTATCTCTCATGCTTCCCTGAGGGCCATTTACACAGTGCCATTAGTGTTCCCGGGCTCAAACCGCGACCTGCAAGGTCAGGACTCAAAACCTGTTTCTGTTTGAACATCTCAGATTAAGGACTGAATGGTTCAGGCTTCTCTCTGACTTTGCTAACCCAAGATACAGCAAAACTGCCCCGTGGGACCTGCTGTGCCATGGGACCCGCTGTGCCGAGGGACCCGATGCCCTGTGAGACCTGCTTCGCCGTGGGGCTCCAGGCCACCTGTCACACTCTTGCACTAGCTTAGCACTCCCTCAAAAAGGTCAAGGTTAAACAATGAAAGAGCAGGCATTTCCCCCACTCCGACCTCACCTTGGTAAATACTGATTAACACCCAAATTAAGAACGTCTTGTAGGACAGCGGCCGCCCCTGGAGAGGAACAGAAAGGCCAGAGGTTACTCCGGAAGCTGGAGGCTTCCATGGACCACTGCCAGGACCAATGCTTTATCACAAGCATCCAGAAAGGGGTCCCCACACATCCTGATGTGGCATAAAAACGCCATCTTTCAAAGAGAACCCGGAGTCGGTACATACCGTCTTCTTGGCTACTCTAAAGACAGAGGCAGGAGGATGATGGGTTCAAGGCTAGCCTGGAATTCAGAGTGAGTTCAAGCCTACCACGGGCAACTGAGACCATTGGAAAAGACAAAGGGAAAGGAGAGCTGGGGCAGCACACGTCTTTAACGCCAGCACTCAGGAGACAGGGCAGTGGTCTCTGTGAGTTCAAGGCCTGCCTGGTCTACTCAGACAGTTCCAGGCTAGCTGGGGATGGAGCCCATGCACAAGAACCTGGACTTGTACAGAGTAAAACAAAAACAGCAAAAGGGAAACCCTCCCAGGTCAGACAGAAGCCCCTGCCTCTCTCACTCCAGGAGCACAGCTGGTGGCTGCTCAGAAACTGCTGGTTGTTAGCAACTTGCATAAACTGTTCCTGCATAACTCCCACACCTTCCACCCCAAAAGAAGGAAGCCTCCCGTTCCTTGTGCCCCACCAGACAGGAGAAGCAAGTGTGAACCAAAAGGGAAAAGAAGGGAGAGGTTGGGGTGAAGGAGTCGAAGTGGAGGGGAGAGGGGGGAGCTGAGGAACCTTGAGGAGGTCCTTGTAGAGCTCAGGGTACAACATGGCAACTTCCGACTTCACGTCCTTGTCCAAAACCAGAGAGAACACGGGAAACATGGTATAGATGGTAGAATACCTGAGGGAGAATGGCCACCGTAAGGGCTGCTCACCATCCCAGCCTCTGCAGCCCCACCTCCCTCCTGCCCACCGGTTTACTGCCAACCCATCAGGCACCATGCCCACTGTTAGCATCGGAGTCTCAAGATATAAAACAGAGGTGAGCATCTGCTCACCTTAAAAGCTTTTGTGCTAGTCTCCAAGTGAACAAGTGAACTGTGGGTGTTATAGACCAGTGGCAAGGGAGAAGGCAGAATGGAGAAGAGGGAATAAGGGGTGTGTGTGTGTGCGTGCGTGTTGTACACATGGGGTGGGACACAGCCTCAGGGAAGTCAGCGGGGATGGGACACTTCTGTGGACACCCAAAGAAGAGCAGCTGTGCCCAATCTAGAAGTCCACACCAGGTTAAAGCACCAGCTGGTACAAAGGCCCTGAGGTGAGGGTGCAGCTGTCATGAAGAATCGAGAGCAGGGGTTGGCTGGGGTTGCGTGTGACAAGGGTCAGATCACAGAAGGCCACACAGAGAACCCCGCATTCTGATCTGCTGTGTTCTTTCACATGTCCCAATGAAGGGACATTCCACTTTCCAATTGGAAACAGGTGGCAAACAGTGTGTACTCTCTGACTGAACCAACCAGCGAGAGACACAGCAAGGAAGAGGGCTCTGCCCACGGATTGAGCCTGGTCAATCTGTCTCCAGGTCTTTGAAAGCAGAACTGGTCTCTTGTGGCCCTGTACCTGGGCTTCTGGGGAGCTGCCCACCATGTGCCTAAGAAAAAGCTCTGGCCCTCTCTGGTAGGCCAGGAACAGAGGTGGTGTCGATGGTAATCGATGCCCCATCAATACTTTATACTCTGCAAGGCCCTGGACCCCAACACCCTACAGGGCTCAGCTCCAGCCAAGAGGACAGCTTGCAAACACTTCCCCATTCCTAACATCCCAGTAGGGTCACCCCAGACTCTCTCTGGTTGAGTCTGTTTATCTCCAGGTTCCATGACCCAGCACTGCAAGATGAGGGACAGGGGGTGACTGTGCCTTCCCCATCTGGTGAGGGTGCTTCAAGCCTTGTCAATTCAAGGAGGCTCAAAACCTTCCCCAAGACCAGAAGCCGAGATGCTATGGAGACTTCCGACGTCTCTTCTCCCTCTGGGATTTTTTTCAGATGCCATAAAAAGACAACAGCTTTACCCAACTTACCCAATGATCAGGAAGCCTTGGTAGAGAGGGACGGATGCGAAGTAGAACACAGAGGAGAAGACAGCCTGCATGGGGGAGGGAGGCCAGGTCACTGAGAGCCACAAAGCAGCCCTCATCCCGTGTAACGCCATGTGCCCTGTACAGCGTCCCTCAGCCCTCAAAACCGCCCTTGGAAGTTGGAACTATTACCGCCATCCCCATGATACAGGTAAGGACATGGAGATCCAGAAAGGGTCAGAGGCTGGCCTGAGATCACACAGCTCATTCCTAACAGGTCCAGAAGAAGCGAGTGTCCCTGGTCACACTCAGCCTCTGCTGTGAACAGTGTCCTGGGGTTGGGAAGGCTTTGCACCCAGGTCCTGAAGTCAGGGAGAAACTGTAGGGCCCTTTGGGATTCAAGCCCGGTCCTACCTAAAGAGCCTACACCCCCCCAATAGCTCAGAATTACACCTGGCTGGGTGTGTGCCTCCGTAGCACACTGGGTGTGGGAACCGAGCTAGGGACACAGCTACCAACGTTTCCACACTGGCTGCCTTAGAGGCCAGGATGGAAGCCATTACCATCTGGAATCTGGGAGAATTTTTTTTTCTAATTTATTTTTGCAATGTTCAGGATCAAACTGAGGACCTCATACCTACTAGGTGAGCACACTGCCACTGAGCTGTGCCCTGGGACCATACATGAGAAAAGTTTTCTTCAAAGCATGTGACAGGCTGGTGTTTCGATGAGAAAAGGCAGTAAGGATTTTTATCAGCTCTCATGGAAGTAAGTGCTTCTTCCTTTGGAAAACAGTGAATTCTGGGGAGACCTGGTGTAGTGGCCAAGTGCTGACGGATGCTTCCCAAACTTTAACATCTACAGAGTAATGGAGGGACTGTGGCTCCAAGCTCTTTCTCTAGTGTAAGCCCAGGTAATGCTGGGAGCGAAGGCTTTTTGTAAAAACTTGGCTGAGCCAGGTGTGGTGGCACACACCTGTGATGCCAGTATTTCTGAGGGGGAGGCAGGTAGACAAGGGTTCAGGGTCCATCTTAGCTACATAGTGAGTTTGAGGCCAGCTTGGGATACATAAGAGTCAGGATCAAAACAAAAACAAAAACACTAAACTAAAACAAAACCAAAATAAAAAATCCTAAGCATCAAGAGAAGCTGGACCTTTGCATGGCTGGGAGGGATGCAGGCTCAGCGGGGCAGGGGACAGGATGAGTGGGGCCGGGTGTTGCAGAAGTTTATATTCAGTTATGTATAAAATAATTGTCTTGTGCACTGTTGGGTGAGAGGCTGTCTAGGCCTTGGCCTTTCTGTATTGTCTGCAGGTGTTGGATTTATGTGGGGGATGTTTGCTTGGTCATGATCTGCATGTGCTGTCAGTAGAACATCTGAGGAGTTCTGAATCAACAAAAATACCCGAGCTCAGACACTCAGGGTTCCACTGTCCAGTATGGCACTGGCCAGGATGATGGTTTCCTCTGCTGAGGTCTGGAAGGGTTTGCACCAATGAAAATGCCTCCGTCTGTCTCTCTTGGTGAGCCCACACAGCAGCATCACTACTACAAATGGCGCTCAACGTGGTAGGCAGAAAAAGGGCACGACTTCACGCTAGCTGCATCAAACGTGGAGCCAAAGAAGAGAAACTCCAGACTTTGCAGAGTCCAGTAAGGTACACTCGGAGCAGTTCCCAGAAGACAGAGAGTAATATATTAAATTAAGGAAAGCTCTATAAGAGAGAGTTATAAATGAGAGAGAAGTTCCTAGGTGAGAGCCATGTTTGGGATGAATTTTCATGGTGAAAACAGAGTTTAGGTGGGAGCAGGGAAGAAGCAAGGTTCTAACTGCTTTTCCTGATCATGAAGCCAACACTTCCTTCAGCTACTGGCAGCAGTCAGGGCATAGGAAACGGAAACCAGAGTGTACTGTTGTATAAACTGAGTTTGTTGATGGCTTTTGGTGTGTAAAGCCCAAGTAAGTCTTGTGTTTGAGGTCTATGAAGAAGGGTGTATGTTTCCCCTTAACAGTGGTTAAAAAAAAAACAAAAAAAAAAAAAACAGCCAAACCTCCAGAACATTTCAACTGAAGATTCTTCCCACTGGCCCAGGGGCCCCTGCTGTTGTGGAAGGCTCAGCTTAGAGCCAAAAGGCTGCTTAAACTGAACAGTTTTGGTTTTTTTTTTTTCTGCAAACCGGACTAAGAGAAAGACAAGTAGTCCAGATGCTGATGAAGATGACTAGAACTCCATCCCATGAGGGGACCCTTCATGCAAACAAAGTGACCAGCTATTTTTCCAGCAAACAGGACTGTATCTTAAAATCTGGGAAGTGTGTCCTCAGGGTCAGCACACAGAAGCTGTCTTCCAGAAGACAGGTTGTATCTCATGCTGGTAGCCGAACTTGGTACTGTAAGAGTCGACCAGGTGGTGCTGGTTTTGAAGGATGAAGGGGTCACGGAGAGCAACTGAGGCTTGGCACTGTGAGAGGCCAGGAGAAGCCATTGGTGGAAGGTTCAGCCGCAGTGGCAGTTGAAGGCCCACACTGGAGAGAAGTTGAGGATTGGCACCATGAAGAGAACCCAGGAGAGGGTTTTGGTGAAAGTGCAGCCTAGTTGCATCAGAAGACTCCAGCCTTGTTAAGATGTTAGCACCATAGGATGACCACCAAGAACAGCAGCGGCAGTGGAGGGGAGCCAGCCATAGCTTGGAGGACAAGCTGTGTGTGCTGCAGAGGGCAGAGCAGAGAAGTGATCCAAGCCCTTTGGAGGAGCCCAGAAGATCCTGAGTGAATTCCAGATAACTGGACATTGATAATGCTTTTCTGCTGTCCAAAGGCATTGTGAAAGCTTGACAGATGTTCGGTTTCACTTGGTCCTGCGCATTAGTAACGCTCATGATTGTTTCTCTTGTAAATGGTTTTGTTGGTATCGTGTTAAATTGTGTTGTAGAGATAAAGCAATTTTTTTGGATTGGCTTATAGAGAAAAGAGGAAATGTGGAAGTTTATTTTTAGTTGTGTTTAAAATATTTGTTCTGTGCACTGTTGGGTGAGGGGCTACCTAGGCCTTGGCATTTGTATTGCTTGCAGGTGTTAGATTTATGTGGGGGATGTTTGCTTGGTCATGATCTGCATGTGCTATCAGTAGAACACCTGAGGAGTTCTGAATCAATAAAAACACCCGAGCTCAGACACTCAGGGTTCCACTGGCCAGGATGGCGGTTCCCTCTGCGGAGATCTAGAAGGGTTTGCACCAATGAAAATGCCTCTTTGCTTTCTTGGGTGAGCCACCACAGTCTGTGCACAACTACAGTGGGGTGCAGGCTCAGCTGGGTGGGATGCAGGCTCAGCTGGGCAGGGTGCATGGCCAGGGGTTGGGGTTCAGGGTCAGCTGGGTGGGGTGCAGGGTCAGTCGGGCGGTGTGTAAAGGTCAGCTGGGCAGGGTGCAGGCTCAGCTGGGTGGGGTGCAGGGTCAGTGGGGTGGGGTTCAGGGTCAGCTGGGCGGAGTGCATGGCCAGGGGGTGGAATGCAGGCTCAGCTGGGTGGGGTGTAGCATCAATGGCAGCGTGTGACGGTCAGCTGGACAGGGTACAGGCTCAGCTGGGTGGGGTGCAGGGTCACCGGGGAGAGGTGAAGGGTCAGTGGGGTGGGGTTCAGGGTCAGCTGGACAGGGTGCATGGCCAAGGAGTGGGATGCAGGGTCAGTGGTGTGGGGTGCAGGGTCAGCGGGGAGGGGTGCAGGGTCAGTGGTGTGGGGTGAAGGGTCAGCGGGGAGGGGTGCAGGGTCAGTGGTGTGGGGTGCAGGGCCAGCGGGGAGGGGTGCAGGGTCAGTGGGGTGGGATGCAGGGCCAGCGGGGAAGGGTGCAGGGTCAGCGGGAAGGGGTGCAGGGTCAGTGGTGTGGGGTGCAGGGCCAGCGGGGAGGGGTGCAGGGTCAGTGGTGTGGGGTGCAGGGCCAGCGGGGAGGGGTGCAGGGTCAGTGGTGTGGGGTGCAGGGTCAGTGGGGTGGGATGCAGGGTGAAGGCGTGCTGAGAGCCGCTGGCTAACGTGCCACTGGCCACCACAGCCAGAAGCCTGGCCACTCTGGCACATTTTCTGAACCTCAGCATGGGGAAAGTCACCTTCCAGCGCCTTCTCATCCAGGCTGGACTGCACAAGCATGCAGAATTGGGGTTATTTTGCAAATCAGCATCAGAACCCCTTCCCGTAAAGTGACCCCTTTACAACAGCCATAAAGCCTGCATCCAGACAACGATACTTCACGGGGAATAAATACACCTGTCTTGTTCATCAAAGACTATGATGTCAAGATGAAATGTCGTGGGCTGGGTTACAGATACTCAGAAGCACAAGGAGCAGGGCCAACCTCACTCCAGAACCTTCTGGAACCTTTGAGTGGGTTACAATGGGAATGCCTACGTACTGCAGATGGCAGCTCATCTGTCTGCTCTTGTGTGTGCCCAAGGACAAGATCATTAATTTCCCAGTGATTAAAACCATAGCACGGCCTGGTCCCATTGGTGAATTAGCATAACGGACTGATGATGGATTAGCATAAATTAAAGGTACAGATGCAGCCCCATGATCCATGGCAGCTGCGTAGCTTTAGAACATCTCCCCAGGCCTGTGGGGGGAGGGGAACTCTCCCACAAGTGAGGCAGGACAGGCACCTTCCGCAGGCGAGCTGCCTTCCACGTATGGCCACACACCTCTCCTACAAACTTTTACATGTGTGTGTGCACACGTACACGTGCCTGTGCGGTCCACAGCACTGGAATGAGGGTCGGAGGACTTGAGGGAGTCAGTTCTCCCCTCCATACGTGGGGGTTCCGAGATGGAGCTCAGCTCATCGGGGTGGGCGGCAAGCACCTCTACCCACTGGACCGTCCCACCAGCGCCTCCTGTTCATGAAACGCCCTGCTTGGTTTGATTGATGATGGTGAAGACGCCTTCAGCTCGAGCTCTGGCTTTCCAAGCGCCAAGGTTCAAGGGGAAGGCGGATCTTACTAGCTCACTTCATGGTCGGATAGTCAGCCTGGAGTCGGGGAGCGGTGTGTGCACAGTCCCAGGCGGTACCGACAAAAAGAGACAAGAATCAAATGTTCTTATCACCAAACTCAAGCATTTCACCTTGAGGCCTGTGCAGGCCCTGGGGTAGGAAATCAGAGTCCACAGGCCTGGGCCATGCACACACTGCTCCTGCAGGCTGACACCACCTCAGCCTCTCTCCAGAGAGGGCATTCAAATGGAGGTTTGGGTCTGAAGGATGGGCTACGTGTACAGCTCCCCGGATGAATAGATCATATGAATAGAAAGGAACAGAAAAGCAAGGTTCTAGCTGAAGGTGTCTTCACCATCCTCAGTCAAACCAAGCAGGGCGCTGCATGAACAGGAGGTAGCCGGTGGGATTGCCCAATGGGTAGAGGTACTTGCTGCCAAGTTTGATACCTAACTCAGCCTCAGTCTTTCCTCTGTAAAATGGGCTTATGCTAGTGTGTAGAAGACAGGAGCTGCTGACTACATTACAAACACTTAGCCAACAGCCAGGGTAGAGGATGCACTGGAGAAGAATGAGTTAGAACCAGGCATGGTGGCACACGACTATGATGCCCAGAACTTAGGCTGAGGCAGGAAGATCACACACTTGCACACGGACTAGCCTGGAATACTTAGCAAGGCCCTGTCGGAAATTACGCATTTATTCTTCTGGTGTGGCTGCCACCTCTTGTCCTTGTCTCTGCATGCGGAAAGCAGGAGCTGGAGCACTTGGCTCTCCCTTGGGGGAACCAATGGGGAGACGGAGGGTCTCGGCTAAGGGTCGTCAGCTGGGATGTGGCCAGAGCGCTGCCCAACTGTTGGAATTTTCCATAAAGGTTGTCATGAGCACCTGGACACAGAGCTACCTGCCCCACACACGTGGGTTGGGGAAGTTTAACTGCCCCGCTGGGTGAGAGGCTGTCTAGGCCTTGTGTTCGGTATTGTCTGCAGGTGTTGGATTTCTGTGGCGGATGTTTGATTGCTCATGATCTGCACGTGCTGTCAGTAGAACACACACCTGAGGCGTTCTATCAATAAAAACACCTGAGTAGACATTCGGGTTCCACGGCCCAGTATGGCGCTGGCCAGGATAGTGGGTCCCTCTGCTGAGGTCTGGCAGAGTTTACATCTGTGACTATGCTTCCATGTCCTCCTTTAGTAAGCCACCGCAGCAGTGTACAACTACACCAGGGCAACGTGTCCACCTGTGCCGATGCAGAGCACCAGCTGCCCACTCTCCTGGGCAATGTGCCCGTGTGCACACGTACAATGGTACCACATGCCGGCGCACCTGGCCAGGGTACCTCTGCGCGCCTGCGAAGAGGTGCCAGCTTCCTGCCACACCCATGTGGCCCTGTGAGAGGTGCCAGCTGCCACCCACCCGCACTATGTGCACCTCTGAACGAGTGCCGGCTTCCTAGCCGCCGCCCACCTGCATGGTGCTGATGCAGAGGCTCCTGTGGATCACGAACTGGCTGAGGGCCGCCGAGCGCTTGTAGCTGTTCCGACCGTGCACCATGAGTAACCGGCCAAGATGCTTGAACTGGGTGATGGAGAAGTCGGCGGCCAGCGAAGCCTGCTTCCCTTCCTGCAATCCGCACACAGAGGTCAGGGCATGCTTCTCTTTTTAATTGAAACAACAAGACATGACAGGGAGACCTTTGAAGACATGCAGTAACGAGACACTTTGGTTTCGGGCTACACGCACTTGGTGGTCCAAGTCAAATTTGATTTAAAAAGAGGAATTTACTTAAATAAAAAACATACTACATCACAGATAGCTGTGATTTGGAGGTCAGATGAATCTGGTATTAAGTTCGTCCCCACCCGCAGTGTGTATGAGAAGCAAAGAAAAAAATCATCTATCAGATGCTTTATAACATTTAGGGCCCTGAAGGGTTAAACATGGGGGCGCCTGATAGGGATCACAGTGGTAGGACATTCCTGAGTGATCCTGCATGTTCATGGATGTGGAGACAGCTCACGGTGACTCACACAGTGGCCTTCATGCTTTAAAAGGCAGATGACTGACACTAGCATGGAGAGAGAGGGACGCCGGTACCTACGGGTATGACCCGTAGGATACAAAGCCCCCCAACACTCGCCACACAGGCCGCTCAGAGTGAGCTGATCAAGGACTCGCTGACATCCTCCATACTTCAGAAGTATCGATGGAGGGGCAGCAAGGTGGCTCAGCGGGTACAGGCGCTTGCTGCCGAGCCTGATGATCTGAGTGTGAGCCCATGGGAGGAGAGGACGCGCTCTCAGATCGTCCGTGGACTTGCACACGAGTGCCGGGCCGTGCGCAACCGCACACGCGTACTCACATTCAAGTAAATTAATAAATAAATGTAATACATATCGGTGGCATAAAAACCAAACGCTCCTCGGGAAGGAAAAAAAAAAAAGATCAGAGAAGTGTTTCCCATTAAAGAAGATTAAAGAGACAAGAGCACATGCTAATGAGGGAAACTCGGGGCCCTGATTATTTCCTGGAGCTTCTTTTGTTCTTAAGCTACAAAGACGGTTTGGGGACAATTGGGCAAAATGCCCACGAATCATCAGGTCAGTATTACATCTGGGGTGGGGGTGGGGTCCAGCTGCTGTGCTGATGCAGGGGAATGCTGCTTCTTAAGGCCCCTGTGAATCTTTAACATGAACTGTGTGCGCTCTCCCTTCAAAGGGCCCAGAGGGAGAGACACGGAAGTCAGCAGGTGAAGGGAAGGTGGGTGGGTGGCGCTCACTGTCAGACAGCAAATCCATGGACAGATGACATTTTTAAAAATATATTAGTATGTGAGAGAGACAGCCAGACAGAGCCAGGGTGTGTGCTTGAGTGTGCAGCTGTGCACACCTGTGCGTGCTCGGGCCACAGCAGGACACTGGGCATCTCCCCCTCCCCCTCCCTACATCGCTGCATCCACCCCAGGGTGTCGCCACACTGACACAGCGCTGGCACTGAACCAGAAGCTTGCAGGTGAGGCTAGGCTGGCAGTCCAGAGGGCTCTTGGGAGCCACCCGTCTCCATCCCCCAGTGTTAGAGACACAGGTGCCCTTGACCAAGCCTGGTGTTTTATGTGGGTGCAGGGGATTCGAACTCAGGTCCTCGATGCTTGCAACACAAGTGCTCTCACCCACTGAGCCACATCCCCAGTTTAAGGTGACATTTCCTTCAAAATAGAAAGTTACAGTGCTTGTGTTTTGCTGAACTGGAGACAAGGACTGAAAGTCAGGCACAAAAGCCAATCCTCCTTCAGTGTGAGTTCTGATGCAGCAGGGTCGGTCCAGGGAGTGTGATGCTGGGGGCAGGGTCGGTCCAGGGAGTGTGATATGATGGTGGGGACAAGGTTGGTCCTAAGAATGGAGCTGGTGATTTAAAAGCATGAGTAATAGATTTCAGGAAAAAAAAAAATTAGAGTGAGGGTTAGAAGCAACGCTGTCCCTGTCTCTGTTGAAGAAAGGAATCCTATATGTCCTAGATTTAAGCAAGCTGCAAGATGGAGTGTGTGGTGTGTTTTTAATTGAAAAGTATACGTGTATAATATACAAACATGGATAAAATATGTGTAGACAGTATCTATGACAAACACACCCATAGCCAGTAATACACAGAAAATATTTTGGGAAGACTACCCAACGTTACTAGTTTGGTGTAACTAAGAGGCAGGGTGGGCATAACTTTACTTACTTTTGTTGTGGTGAACACTTATTACTTCTATATGCTAAAACCCAAAGGAATCATGATATAATTTTAACAGAAGTAAGAACGTTTTATTTGTATATAGCAACCTACAAAAAGATTCTGTTAAACTCAAGCATTCTTTATAGATTTGTTTTATCTTTAATTCTGTGTGTCTGTGTACAAGCGTGGGTATATACATGAGAGTGCGTATGCCCATGAGGCCAGAAGAGGGCGCTGGATCCCATGGAGCTGCAGTTACAGGTGGCTATGGGTGTGAGCTGCTGGATGTGGGTTCTGGGAAACAAACTCCAGTCCTGTGCAACAGCAGCACATGTGCTCAACGACTGAGCTCCTCTCTAGCCCGTGCTCCCCCACCCCAACCACCTTTTTGGTTTGTGAGCCGTGGCCGGCTGGAACTTGCCACGATCCTTTCGCTTCTACTTCATGAGCACTGGAATTAGAGTCATGAACCACCGCAGCTGGCTCAAGCCTGCCTGTTAAAACCTACACTTACAGAATCCACACGGATTCCGGATAGATTCTCACCCAGGAACCACATGCAGGTTCCTGGAACCACACCTAGTTGGTGTGGTGGTACAAGCCTCAAATAGGCAGGAAGATCAGGAGTTCAGGGTCACCCTCAGCTGTTCCAGACCAGCCTGGGATACATGAGATCCTATATCAAAACAAAACCCAAAAGGAAACAGAAAGGAAGAGACTACAAACACCAGCAGGAGGAGCCTAGCAGGCGCATGCGTGTGCACTCACCTTGCCCTCCACGCCCACGCCGCAGTCGGATTCCTGGATCATGCTGACATCATTGCCTCCATCGCCTGGGGAGCACACACACCAGAGGGGAGAGGTGGGAATGTGGAGAGAGTGGCTCGCACGTGGCATTCTCAGAGTAACGGTCCACATCCCGCCTCTCACTGAGCACGGACTGTGTCCCACCCAGCCCACCCAGCCACCCTCAGAAGAGGGTGAGTGCTGGAGCCCTGGTGGCTTGCTAGGGTCATATGCCGAGCGGCAGCAGCACCTACAGCCACCACAGGCCCTTCTCTCGAGAGGGCTGTGCACGGCTGCTGCCAGTGGCAGCCAGGACGTGGATGTCCCGGTGCACTGCTTGCACACTGAGTGAGGAGGGCTCCGCCATCGACCCCATCCTGCTCAGGTGCCCAAGCGGGTAAAGGAAGCAAACCAGGATAACCAGTCAGTGACCATCGGGTTGAGAGTTTGAACCCAGATCCAAACCTCAGCACAGGGTCTTCACCCCTCCGGAATGCCACAGCCATCTGCCACATGCCAAGGAAAGGCCCTTCCCCTCAGACAAGCTTGTCTCCTCTTGTCTCCTCTCGCTCAAGGGACATATTAACATTAACAACAGAGAGGGAGCTAGCATCCATGAGGGAGGAAAGCAGTCGACGGTCTGAGCCATGTGGCCTTGGGAGTCTGGACACACAGTGACAGCACCCAGGGGTCCTTGTGAAAAGTAAGCCCAGAACATCTGTAGGGCAGGAACCCAGCAGGACAGAGCCGGCAGGGCAGGGCCGCTGGCAACCCTGCCACCCAAGCAAACCTGGGCACTGCCCAGGTGGGTTCCTCCTTCCCCGAGGAGCCTCCTACTACTCAGGTGAGCTTACCCACTGCACAGGTGAGCTTCCCAGTGCGTTCCTGGAGCAGCCGCACGATCTGGGCCTTCTGGGTTGGGGCACAGCGGCAGCACACCACGGCCGGGCACTGGCAGGCCAGCTCCATGAACTCATACTCATAGTACTTGAGGCAAACCTGGGGCAGGAGTGGGGGAGGGGGGTCAGCCAACGCCACCACCTCCCTGCAGCCCACAGCAGGAAGAGGTGCCCTGCACTGACCTCCAGAGAGTCTCCGGAGATGACCAGGGCACAGTCGTGTTTCCTACGGAAGGCATTCAGCTCAAGGTGGGCCTCCCCGCGGTTGGTCACCTGGAAGGGGACAGAGACGGAGAAGGCCTGGCTCTCGGGAAATGGCAGACGTGGTGAACACTGGTCTCCTGGAGCTTGTGTAGATAATGTCCCTCCCCTCCCATAACCAGCCTATAGCTAAAGGATGCTGTGGGCTCGGAGGCTTGTGTGTATGACACTGTCCATTTCCACTTCCCAAGGACAAAAACTGGCACACCGTCAGGCTGGGATGGGCACCATCAGGACCGCTGGAGTTTACCCTCAATCACGCACCTAAGGAGACTGGTGCTGGGAGGTGCCTGCTAGCCTGGAGAGGCACAGTCAGAGCCCTGGAGAGCAGTCCTGGGGCCAGGCATCTACACCACCTTTCTTGGTAGGTGCTGAGGGTACTGTGCCCAGCTGCTGGCAGGGCCCAAAGCAGCCGCAGCCTAATTTCCTTCTGCTCCCCAAGAGAGACCACAACCACCCAAAAGGGTCTGAGCACAGTGCGAGTCCAAGGCTGTGGAGTGGGGCTCCTTAACACTAATTGAGGGAAGGCTCGCTGGGGCCTGCCAGCCTCAGTAACCTTTGCAACCATCTGAGGTTGCCAAGGCTTCCCCTCCTCCCTTCAGGGATCCCTTCTAGGTTACAGGTTACAGGACGAACACAAGCACCACCCCACATGGCCCCAACAGGATGCTCTACCAGCCGGAAAACATGGATATCTTGGTTTCTGGTCACCAGATGTGCGTTCTTGGCTGTGCACGTGGCTGTCTCCAGCTTGTCCCCCGTTAGCATCCAAACCTGAAATCGCAACAGGGAAACAGTCCTGAGGGTTTGGGCTCTGAAGCTGGCCTGTCCCTTGGGGCAGTGAAGCTCCCAAGAACATCATACCAGACTCAGAGTCCCCATGACCCCCCTCGGACAGCTCAGCACAGGACTTGGTGGCTATGGCTAGTGGGTACAAAAGCCGACTATTCGCTTAAGAAAACGCCAGTCAGGATGAGTGTGGTAGGGCACATCTATAATCCTAGCACTCAGGAGGCTGAGGTAGGAGGATTGCTGTGAACTTAGGGCTATCCTGGGCTACATAACAAGACACACACCCTCTCAAAATCAACCAATCAAACAAAATCCCTAAAAAGGAACCACAGGCAGACACGGTGGTGTGGTGTGATGGGGGAGAAGATGGGGCAAATCTGACTTGCCCTGGGGGCACGGCCCCGGAAGGGCAGGACTTAGAAAGTGCCCGTGCTGGGCTTGGGCACCCCGGTGCAGCTGTAACAGGCCTGCCACAAGGGTGCCAGATGTCCCTGCGTGCCACTTCCTTATGACGAACCTGCAAGCCAGCGCACAGACGCTGACACACAAGGAGACACACACACCATGTGAGGCCTGCCTGCCAACAAGGTTCTCTTCTTGTTGTGGGTCTCTATCTCCTCACCTAGCCTCCTTCTCAAGACTTATTTATTTTTAGTTTACGCGTATGAGTGTTTTGCCCGCGTGGAGCTCTACGCACCATGTGCGTGCCTGGTGCCCATGGAGGCCAGGGGAAGGCAAGCCTGGAACTAAAGTTAAACTACCGTGTGGTTGCCAGGAACTGAACCCGGGTCCTCTGTGAGAGCAGTCAGCGGAGTCTGTGAATGCAGCTGTGGCCACGTTACGGCGTGTTGGAGGGCAGACCCCAGACATGCTGGTGATCCCGTAAGGTCACGGTGGGGCAGAGAGTCTCCTGGGCCTGAGCAGCACAGGGAGCAGTGTGATGACAACACCCAGAACACTCTAATGGGCGGCTAGTGCGCAGTGGGCTGTCAGTCACATACGGTACTTACTAACGAACATGTGAGAAACAGCACAGGCTTCTGTGCCATGCCACGCACCGGTTAGAGCGAGGTTCCTAAATATGTGGCCAGAGGTAGGCACTGCATCCTCCTCCTGAACACTGAGCTTCAGACTAACAGAACGAGCGCGTTCAGGGTGCTGTGGCCACAGACCGAGTTTCAGTCTTCAGCACCCACGTCGGAAACCAGGTGTAGCCGTGTATGCCTATGACCTCAGTGCTGGGGTGGGGGTTTGGGGGGGGTGTTTGGAGACATGATGGTCGCTGGGCTAGCTGGCAGCCAGCCTAGTCCGGGTTTTGTGGGAGACCCTGTCTCAAGGGACCACGGTGGGAAGTGACAGAGAAGACACTGACGTTCTCCTCCATCTGCACACACTCGTGGGTGCACCCGTGCATGTGCGTATACACACACACACACACACACACACACACACACCCTGAGGGCTGGGGCTCAGTGGGTAGAGTGCTTACCCAGCATGCACAAAGCCCTAGGCTCCATCCCTAGAACCACATAAAAAGCAGAAACTCGCCTACAATCCCAGCACTCAGGAGATGGAAGTATGAGGATCAGGAGTTTGAGGACAGCGATGACCTCAGCCTTCAAGATGAGGACATACTCAGGCATACATATCCTCTTTAAGGGCTCCCTGGTCCTCAGACGCCCTCTACTGGCCCCTTAGGGTAGCTGTCTGGATCACTTCCACCCAACAGCCAGGCCCTTAATACAAAATCTGTCTGCTGGCTTGCACGGCACCGCACCGGGTGGTCCATCCTTTTTCACTGGGCCAGAGAGCAGCAGCCACTAGCCAGTCTTTCAGTTGAATCACACCGTGCAGCGGGACACAGGGCTGCTCTGAGTAACTGGGAGATATGTGCCCTTCGGGGAGCCAGGGCCTGTGGGGAGGCAGCCAGAAGCACAGCCATGTAGGATGTTTCCCCATGCCAGACTGTCCGAGGTAGGCACTCTGGTACCCTCAACTCCCTTTCATTCCTTCCGTTATGAACAGGGTCTCACTGTAGCCCAGGTTGGCTCTACTGCCGACTTGTGGCACGGCGCCTAGCCTTCCGCTCTCCATGCCTTGCTGAAAGTCATGGTTCAGCTCGGGGCTGCCCTACCTTGATGCCGGCATTGCGCAGCGTCTCCAGCGTGGGTCTGACGTCGGCCTGCAGCTGGTCCTCCACGCCCGTCAGGCACAGCAGCTCCATCTCCATCTCCAAGCTCTCGATCACCGTGGCTACCTTGAGCGAGCGGTCGTGCACGCTCAGCTTGGCCTGGACGTAGCGGGCCTGGGGAGCACCAGGGGCACATCAGGGAGTGGAGAGACAGCATAGCAGACATAGTGGGCCCAGGGAGCACCAGGGAGTGGAGAGATGACATAGCGGGTCTGGGGAGCACCAGAGAGTAGAGAGACAACATAGCGGACACAGCGGGTCTGGGGAGTACCAGGGGCCTGGGGAGCACCAGGGAGTAGAGAGACGACATAGTGGGCCTGGGGAGCACCAGGGACACATCAGGGAGTGGAGAGACAAGGCAAGGTTGCAGCATACCCTGCCATGCTGCCCAGGTCAGCTGGGCTCTAAGAGGTGAGCAATGGCCCCTGAACCCCACTTCTGGAGATGACCGACTCCAACTAGACCTATTTATTACCTCTTTATCGTGTCAGTGAAACTGAGGGAAGCCAAAGGCCTCTCGTGGTATTGTGTGAACCATCACAGCACAGACTCATGGAAGAAACCCATTATTAATGCCTTACAAACAGGAGGACTAGATCTGAGGGACAGGGCCGAGCCAACTGCTGGGAGGGTGGGAGAGGACCCTAGAAGCCTGTCCCTGAACTGCCCGTGCCCAGGCATTCCTGCATTGCAGCCTTGTGCCGGGGACCAGGGACCCAGGCATTAGCCAGACAAGGTCTTTCCACTGGGAACACAACCTATGGTATGCAAGAGCCACAGAGGACTGGAGATTGAATGAAATTCTAACTTATTTTTTTTGTTTGTTTTTTGTTTATGTTTTTGTTTTCGAGACAGGGTTTCTCTGCCGTAACTCTGGCTGTCCTGGAACTCACTCTGTAGAGCAGGCTAGCCTCAAACTCACAGAATGTGAGTTCTGCCTCTGCCTCCAGAATGCTGGGATTAAAGGCGTGTACTACCACCGCCAGGGCTGACTCTAACTTATTTAATAGCTCAAAAATACTTGGGCGGGTCACGTCAGTCATCTCAGCACTTGGGAAGCTGAGGCAGGAGGATTCCAGGCCAGCCTGGGCTATACGCAAAACCTTGTCTCAAAACAGCAACGGGACAGAGACAGAGAAGGGGTAGAACAGAGGGTGACTTATTTCAAATCTTCCTGAAGTAGGCGACAGTGAAGGACCGTCAATGGGAGAGGAACGGCAGGCGTGACAGCGCCTCCTCTGGGAGGAGGCAACGTGAACAGGAAGTAACAGGGTGGGCAACGGAGCGAGTGCCAGGCGGAGCAAACAGCATGTGCGAAGGCCCTGTGCTAACAGGGAAGCTGGTGTGCTCAAAAAGGCCAGGATGTCAGAGTGGAAGGAGCAAGAAAGTGCCCCTAAGAGAGGTGACAGGGTAGGTCACAGGGCCACTTACTTCAAAGTCTTGGTACTGCTCCTCCGTAAGCGACTTCTTGGCCACCACGAGCACCCGCAGCCCCTCCCGGGCCATGTTGCCGCACTGTAAGGCAGATCAGCGGGGAGCTGTGCTGAGGCTCAGGCCCCAGGCTGCCCCAGCCGAAGCCAGAGGGTCGGGGGAGATGGCACACAAGAAAACTGCCTTCCCCTAGAGCTATGGTCCCCAGGGCAGAGCGTCTAGCAGGAGCTGCTGAGGGGCGGGCTGGGGGGCTGAGCCTGGCGCGCACACGGGTTTTCTCCGCCGGCGGCACAGTGTCTGTGGTCCGAAGCCTGAATGACACTGTGAGGTTGCACAGAAGCAAGGCTGGCTCGGTGGACAACACTGGGTGAGATCTGGGGTTACGCAGTCCACTGCGGCTGCGCATTTACTGCTCCTGTGTGCCCCGCCCCCAAACGAGTGCACCCCATCAGAAAGGCACACCCAGGCCTGACTGTGTATCTGCGTGCCCCACCTGGGCCTGTGGGCATCTGCTGAATTCCTCCGAGGGAACTGTATTGCTGCGTGTGGGATGTGAGCGCATGCCTAAAGCCAGGGTTGGCCCGCTGACATCAGCCAGCACTCCTCCCAGTGGGTGGTTAGCTGGGATCCGTGGCCCCCAAGATCTTCACCTCTGGTAACTCCCTGCACAGTCCCCTTCTCTTTCGTGTGGGCTGGACCCTGGGACTTGTTCCCCACACAAGGAAAAGGGAAGGGTGCCATTTCCAGGATTAGGCCACCAAAGATGGGGACTGCCATCTTGTTTGTCTTCTTCCACTGCCTGGATGAAGCCAGCTGTCAGGTTGGGGGTGCCCATGGAGAAGCCACAGGGCAAGAGACCAAGGGTGGCCTCCAGTCAACAGCTGACAGAAACCCAAGATCTCGGGCCACAGCCCCAAGGAGCTGGATGCTGCCTGCACCGATGGCTGAGCGACGAGCACCAAGCTCCAAACCCTGAGCCATGAGGACCAAGCAAAGAGTGAGCTCAGAGAACACCCCACCCCAGCTGGGCCTTCACGGTGGTCAGTGGGAAGCCCTGAAGCAAAGACCCCAGCTCAGCCGCACCCGGACCCCACCCCACACAAACCGAGAAAGAAACAGATACTGCGAAGCAACTGAGTTTTGCGGTAGCTGGTGCCATGGCACAGCTAATGATCCAGTACGAAGACCACGCACTGCCCTCTGGGAAGCCCAGCCTCTGCAGGGCAAGCCCCCAGGACCCCGGGCTCACCTCCTCCTCCAGCCAGTCGTTGTACTGGACAATACCGGCCATGACGACGTCCGCTCCCTTCATGTAGAAGGTGATCTCCCCTGTGGACTCATCCTGGAGAGAGGGACAGGAAGCGATGAACATGGACGGAACGCCAGCCCCCGGGTCTGACCGGCGCCCCGCGACAGCAGCAGTGCGCAAAGTGCTCTCAAGAGCCCGGTGCTTTTAAACATTTTGTTCCTTAAAAATATTTTTATTCATTTATTTTCACGTGGATGGATGTTCCGCCTGCACGCATGTCTGCGCACTACATGTGTGCCTGGTGTCCTTAGAGACCAGAAGAGGGCTCTTGTGAACCACGTGGGGGTGCTGGGAGTTGAACCCATGTCCTCTGGAAGAGCAGGCAGTGTCCTTTACTGCTGCGCCATCTCTCCAGCACCCCCCTGCCCCAGCCCTCTCACATTTAGCCAAAGAACAACATAAGGGGAGGGGGGGGAGACTCACTCTGGGTCAAAGGCCACAGAAGGCAGAAGAAAGCTCAGCTCGGAGCATTTGGAAATTTGTTCAACGATAAAGCGAGATCAAAGAGAGCCAAGGGTTTTGTTTGGGAAGTCGCTGCCATTCCAACGGGAGCTGCCCGCACGCAGCCGCCCGTTCCAACCGTAGCCACGGGCTGTGCGGCGGTGGCCAACTGTGCTCCACAAACAACAGGAAGACAGGAAGACAGAGCCTGCCGCCCTCCCCATCTCAGGGCGGCTCACGTTTGGGGCCTGATGCTCTGCGGGACTGCTCTGCTCCTTGGAGGATGGTAAGGAGTGGGGGGGGGGGGTGCTGCTCCCACCAGATGCCAGGAGCGACCCCATGGTGACAGCCCACAACCTCTCTAAACCCTAGTACATGTCCTCCGGGAGACAGCCAATCTTTCCATGTAGACACTCATCCAAGGATGTGTCGGGTCACATTCTTAGCTATCCTGGGACTCCGGTGGTCCGGGGGCCACAGGCTGGACACAGCTGCACCACCACGGAGCCCTGCAGGAGAGGGCATACACCGATAGTAGAGGACCTCTCGTGTTCTCGTTCCTCTGACCCTAAGACCTGACGGGCATCCAACACTTGGCCTGGTACCAGCTCTTAATCAGGAGCACTGGGCAAACTGTGCCTCTTCTCCCTGCCTCAGTTTCCCCATCCGTCAAGGAGGAAGTGCTGCACAGTCCTATGTACTGATCGCTGTGGATGAAGCAAGATCACAGGTGTGTGGCACGTGGCCTCACGTGGAACATGGCGTGGAGTGCCCTAAACCCCTCCAGCCGCCCCTGTGGGGAGAAGGCCCAGCCCAGTTTTGCATCGGGTGACATTGGACAGACAGAACTCTGAAGGTAGGCTGCAGAGAGGCCATGGTTGCCACACATTTCTCAGAATGCCCAGACAGCCACGCAACCACGAATTCACCATTGGGCTCCATACCGAGACAGTGCAGAGGCTGAGACACGGGCTCTGAGGGACGCTGGAGGGCAGTGGGTGCCCTGTCTACGCCGTCCTCAAAGCCTCCAGGCAGATGGTCGGCAGCACTGAGATGCAGAGGGCACGGGGCAGGGCCGTCAATAAAATATGCGTTTATTTTGGTACTATGGAAAGTCCCAAAGAACGGACTACAGAGCTGCCTCTGGATATGAATTGGAGAAGCAGGGGAGATGGCTCAGTTGGTAAAGGGCTTGCCACACCATGTGGACCCAAGTTCAGATCCCTACTGTACACATTTAAAATTGTATTTAAAAAAAAAAAAGGCTGGACATGACGGCCATCTGCAATCCCAGCACTGGGGAGGCGGAGGCAGATTCTGCAGCCTGCTGGCCAGTCAATCTAATCGAAATACTGAGCTCCAGCTTCAGTGAGAGACCCTGGATCAAAAAATAAGGCAGAGAGCAAACGAAGAAGATGCCGGACATTAACCTCTGGCCTCCACATGCGCTTGTTTGTACACACACACACACATACACACACAAAGACAATCACCTACCCAGAGTCACCTAAGGGTATGGTTCTTTTAGTTTAGTTTTGTTTTTCTCAGGAAAGGGTTTCTCTGTTATAGCCCTGGCTGTCCTGGAACTCAGCCTGAGACCAGGCTGGCCTCAAACTCACAGAGATCTGCCTCCCTTTGTCTCCCGAGTGCTGGGATTAAAGGCATGAGCCACCAAGGCCCAACTGGTTCTTGTTTTTAAAAAGGTCTTTGAATGCCCTTTAGCCACAGTCCAGCGATCAGAGCAGCACACTGACTCAACCTCTCCCCCGGCCAAGTGAGGCAACTGCACGCTCTGCCCAGGAAGGACAGCCCTCGGGACAAAAGAACATGAAAGCATCGGGAGTTTTTTATCCCTTCCCCACTCCTGAAAGTGGTGCTCAATACCATGGCTGCAGGAAAGATCGCCCCCAGCCGGTTTCCTTTACCAGAGGTGCCCTGGCCAGCTCAATCGACTCGTCCAATATAAATACAGCAGCCATTATCTCCTGTGTGAGCCGTTTCCTCCCGCCCAGTTCATCCCCGGTTTACTGTGTTCCCATATCACGGTGAGATGACACCATAAATACACGGCGATGTGCTGGTTGAGCTGTCCCCACTGTCCCTGTGTCCCTGTGTCAAGCACCTGACAACAGACCTCACTGATTCAATGACAATGCTATGGTCTCCAGGTGGGGAGCAGGGGGCTTAACGGGAGATCTTGTACAACGTGGGACACACAGTTCCTTCAGAAAGAGACCACAGGCTTCCCTGGTCTCACCCGACCCCGCGAGGCAGACTCTCGGGCAGAGAAGGAAAAGTCAGGGGGTAGGAGGGGTGTTCCAGAAACTGGCTGTGAGCACACGGAGCCCACTCCCACCAGTCTAAGAGGCTGGACACCGTCTACTGGGAGAGCAGATAGTGGTGGCTGACCCAGCCCGAGGCAGAATGCAGTAGCTCATGCCGGCATTCCCTGCACCTGGGAGATGGGAAGCTGATGCAGGAAGATTGCTGTGAGTGTGAGGCCCGCTGGGGTTCAGCATGGGATCTCATCTCAAATGCCCCCCAACGCTTTGGGGGAAAAAAAGCAAAACCAAAAGAGCATAGTGAAACCTGTCCACGGCAGGCAACAGGACAGTCACGCGCATACGACATGCCCATCACCCCCGCACAGCAGACGTGGTTTCTCATGTCCTGTACAAGAAGCCTCACGGCCAGACTCTCCATCACAGCTGGGTCCCACCAGATGCCAGCACCATCCCCATTCCTGGACTGTGACAGTGGTCAGGGTCCACTTTCCAATGTCACTACGGTGAGAGCCGCTCAACTGGGTGAGTGTGGGGAAGTACACAGTAAAGAAGCCATCCCAAAGCCCAGGACAAAGCAGAGGACAGAGGGACAGGAAGGCAGAGGCGGGAAGTTAGCTCACTCGCGTTTCCCAAAGGCAGCCTCATGAACATGGACGCTCCCAGCGTTGTGATTAATAAGCAGAAATGAGAGACAGCCTGTTCGGGAGAAGGGCGGGGCTGCAAGATGGCTCGGCGGGTAAAGGTGCTTCCTACCAGGCCTGATGGGTTTGGTCCCTGGGACCCACGGTACAAAGAGATACCCCAGTCCCGCAGATCGTGCTCCGACCTACACGTGTGCCATGCAGTCGACATTCACGGTTAAGAATCTAGAACACACATGCGCTCAAAGTGAACGAAATAGAGGGATATTTTCCATCAGAACACCATGCTTGCATTAAAGGCAGCAAACCCCTGTCTCAATAGCAGGAGAAAACGTCACTGTGTATATAACTCAGGCATACACACACGCATACACACACACACACACACACACACACACACACACACACACACACACACGCTTCAACAGGGAGAGGGGAAGGCAGCTTGGACAGAGATAGAGGCTAAGTTATGAGATGTGTATGGGTATTTACACTCATATCCTTAGAAAAAAGACTGAAATGAAGGCCCTGGGTATGGTTAAATGGAAATGTTTGGCAGTAAAACCAGACCTAAAGAGGCCTCACACTGTAGCTCAGGCTGGCCCCCAAACATGTCAGTACTCCTGCCCCAGCCTCTGAAGTACTGGGAATAGTGGTATGAGCCATCACAACTGGCTGGATACACACACACACACACACACACAGACACATATATACATATATATGTGTATATGTACACACACACACACACCTACATATACACACATATATACGTATATATACACATATACATACATACATACATATATATATGTGTGTGTGTATATATATGTATTTGTTCCAGATCCTTAACTGTGAAGATTGATCCTTTTAAAAACTGAATGTTTTTGGTTAAACATTCTTGGTTAAAAAGAATAATATCAGCTGGGCGGTGGTGGGCAGTGGTGGAGCACGCCTTTCATCCCAGCACTTGGGAGACAGAGGTAGGCAGATTGTGAGTTCGGTCAGCCTGGTCTACAGAGTGAGTTCCAGGACAGCCAGAGTTACAACAGAGAAACCCTGTCTTGAAAAAAATAATAACAACCACCACCACCGATGTGGGGTGGGGACATGCTACCCTTAAGTAAAAGTGGACTTGCTAAGCCAACAGTACGCCACTTCTAACAAAGTATGACGCATGTCTGGGAGTGAGATCCCTTCATAGGAAAAGGAAGGGTGTTGCGTGTGGGTGTTGTGTGCGGTTCCATTTATTCTCAAAGTCGGGCGCTGGGAACTATCTGATGACTCAACTCTCAGATGACCCCAGCAGAGGCCATGGCCCTGGAACTTGAACAATAACAGCTGGAATCAAGGGAGAGTCATTCTGTGGACGGGGCTGACTAACTCCAGGAAGCGCCCACCCGGAGGGTTTATGCTGCCGATGGCCTTGAGCTCAGATGTGCCCTGGAGATGCTACAGCCAAGGGTCAGGCCAGGTGCGGCCGGCAGGAAAAGCCGCCGCTGTGTGGGAGGGAGCGGCTCCCTCCCTGCCTGACATTTGCCAAGGACATGTACCCACAGGGTCACCACGTCCCAGGGGGCATCTGGGATCTAAGTCAACGCAGACGGGAGGTTTCAGAGCATACCCACAGCGTAGCGCTGGGTCTTCAGAGCAGCAGTTCCTGAAGCCATTGCTCTAGTCTCTGGCTGGAGGTGGCCCCCACCCCCTGGAGATGTGCTAGACCCAACAACCCACCCCTAACAACAGAATGAGGCTAACGTGATGGCCCATCTCCTCAGAGGCTGGTTCCTGAGGCCAGCTGACATGAGGCTAGCCCAAGGAGAGGCCCACAGAACAGTATATGGGGGCCTCTGTCTAACTGTCAGCAAAGACTGAAGGCCCAGTTCTGCAGCCTGCTGAAACTGTGGGGAAATGAACCCTGATCCAGGAGACCCTGAGGAGACGGTGACCCAGCCAGCGCCCTGAGGCCAGCCTTTGAGACTCTGAGCCAGAAAAGCCCCCTAAGCTACGCCCAGATTCCTGGTCCACAGAAGCTGAGAGAGAACACAAGCACTCATGTGGGATGATCTATCTGCGATGCATAATTAGTACAGCACCCCAAAGCAGACCCAGGCTGCGGGCCTGTCCAGGTCCCTCCTGACCCATGGAAGCCCTGGCATATACCTGGGAGCCAGACAGCCCGGGGCTGAATCTCTGATCTATCACCACCCTGAGTGAACTCAGGGGATTTCCTTTAGTCTTTCGATGCCTCAGTTTCCTCCTCTGTCGAATGCAAGTCACACAACTAACTTGTGAGCTTACAGTTAAGACTCAAGTCAGCTATGCCAATCACTGGGGACAGCATCAGCACAGCACCAGCCCCGTTACCATGACCATTACTGCTGGTGCTGTCACCATGGCAACCGCGTCCTTAGTACTGCTCTCCCTGCTGATGACCACCACCTAGGCCGCCAACCATCCGTTCCCGCTGACCGTGGATGGCCAGGAGCCACGGCAGCGCTCCTGCCTCTGCCTGCCGAGCACGGGGATTGGGATTACAGCACACACCAACACACGGGATCTGGGGAATCAAACTCAGGTCCTTGTACTTGCAAGCAAGCACATTACGTACTGAGCCAGCACCCGGGCCCCAGGCCTGGAATTCGTTGTGCATCAACAAAACACCGTGAGTATTCCACAGGTTATAACCAAAATAAAAGAACACTAAAACACTGTTTAAAATTGCCTTCAGGCTGCTGTGTACAGTAAACGAAAATAAATTTTATATTAGGATTTGGGGATCATCCCCAAGATCCTGCACTATCTAAGGCAAATGTTCCCTGCTGGTCACAGGCATTCTGTAGAGAGGATATTAAACCCTTATACACATACAGTGGAATACTACACAGCCACAAAAAAGGAAGGAAATACTGGTATACACAATAACATAAATGTACCTTGAAATCGTTAGCAGGAAGAAGGAAACAAAAGACCACGCACTATATGATTCCGTGATTCTACTTATAGGAAGCGCCCAGAACAAGTAAATCCGAGGGGCAGGAAGCAGAAGGGTGGAGGCAGGGAGCTGGGGAGGGCGAGGTGGTTTAGTAGTTGCAGGGATTTCCTTAATTCTTTTTTAAAGACTGACTTGTTTTTTATTTTATGTGTGTGGGTGTTTCGCCTGCATGCCAGTCTGTGCATCACATGCATGCAATGTCCTCTCAGAGGCCAGAAGAGGGCGCTGGGTCCCCTGGAACTGGAGTTACAGGTGGTTGTGAGCCGCTGTGTGGGTGCTGGGAGCTGAACCTGGGTCCTCTGGAAGAGCAGCCGGTGCTCCTGGGCGCTGCGCCACCTCTCCAGCTCTCCCCCTCCCTCTCCCCTCCCCCTCCCCATCACATCTGCATTTACTATTCTGGACGTATGTGCAGGAGTCACAGCGTGTGGGTGGAGCTCAGAGGACAACCATAGAGTCGGTTCTCTCCCGAGTGCGGGTCCTTGGGCTTGGCGGCAAGCATCTTTACCCGCTGAGCCGTCTCGCCAGCCCTGAAGTTGTCTCTGGAGTGATGAAATGTTTGAGGAGACGAAGGACGCTGTGCCGACAGTAAATTAGGAGGGCTCCAGGCCCGGGTCTAACTCTTCGATACAACCAGACACCTGAAGAGAAGCAACTTCAGGGAGGGAGGGGGGAAGGAGGGAAAGAAGGAGGGAGGGCCCCTTCTGGTTCCCAGTTTAAGGGGTACGGTCCACCATGGTGGAGGAGGAGGTGTGGAGGCAAGAGAAGCAATTGGTCCACCACCTCTGTACTCAGGAACCCAGAGGAAAGGAGAAGCCGGGCTGGGCTATGACTCCCAAGGCCCACCCCCAGGGACCCACGTCCCCCAGGAAGGCTCCACCCCCTATAAAGGTCTCAAGACATTCTAAAACCCCGCCCCCAGAGGGAGCCCAAGTGCTCAGACTCGGAGCCTGCCAGGCACTGCACATCCCAACCATGGCAACTTTTAAATGGCTGTTTTTTAATGGATATTTTATGTTTTGTGAATTTTCTTACTGTGCTTTTGTTCTCTGGAGACACGACCTCCTTCTTTAGCACGGGCTAGCCTTGAACGTACAGTCACCTCCCTGTTTCAGCCTTCCAAGCACTGAAAGAGCAGGTGTGAGCCACCACACGCGGCTGCCATGTGAGTTTTATCTATGAAATACAGGTGGCTGGCTGGAGGGCCGGTTCATCGGTTAAGAACGTTTCCTGCTCTGTCCAGAGGACCTGAGTTCAGATCCTAGCACCTATGCCAGGCAGCTCACAAGCACCCGAACTCCAACTCCAGGGGATCTGACACCTCCTTTCAGTCCCCATGGGCAGCTACACACATGTAGCGTACACTTACGCTGACATGCACACGTACACAAAAATAAATAATATTTTGTTAAATAAAAATATATGGATTGGGAGTGTTGCTTGTTTAGCCTGTGCAAGATGCTGGGTTCAGCTCCCACACGGGAACACACACACACACACACACACACACACACACGAGAAAAGAAAATGAGAGGCCCAACAAGATGGCTCAGCAGGTTAAGGTGTCTGCTGCTAAGTCTGAGGGTACAAGTTTGATTCCTGGGATCTCCACGGTAGAGAACCGACTCCAGCTAGTTTTCCTCCGACTGCCACACGCACTGTAGCATGCTGCTCCCGAACTCTTGCTCATATCTGCTAAATAGATAAGAACCTAACTTCTTAAGGGAGTGAGCATGAGAAATGTTCTGCTGAGAGCTGTCCGACTCATATTCACGGCTCCAAACCCAGGCTCACCAAACACTGCCGGGTGAACCGGCTGCGCCCACTGATGGAGCTCATGCCTTTCTGCTCCGAGACTCACACTCCCTCGCCAGTCTGGGTGACAGTGATGAGGCCCAGCAAGATGAGAGGCCAGAGGGGACCGGACTCACCCTCACGATGATGCCCATTCGCTTGCTCTCATAGGTGAAGGGGAAGACCTGCAGGATGGTGAGATTCAGGATCTGGTCGCCAGGGGTCCTCAGCTGCATGGAGGACTGGTCTCGGCCCACCAGGGTCAATCCCACGCTTTCAGTCCACTGGACCAGGGCCACCTGGAGGTAACGGAGAGCGGAAGGTCAGACAGGCTGCGTATGAACACTGAAGGTGGGAAGGCAGAGGCAGAGGCCTCATCTGGTTTGGCAGGTCCTGAAGCAGGCTGCACACCACAGAGGTGGCAGAGACCCTGCCCTGGACCCCGAAATCAGTTACCTCTGGGAGGTTTTGCACCAAGTTCGCTACCCATATGGCAAGAAGGGGCAGGGTACTGGGTGCTCTTCACCCCTGGCTCTCCTTTAGCTGGGCACATTCTCCACTAGACATAGTCTAGTCTTAATGGGATGTTCTATATGCCCACCTTAGGCCTAGGGTGGGGAAGAAGGACAGGGCTTGCAGCAACATCTGGGAAGTTTGTGGCTACTGCAACAGGGAAGGAGATGCTACTGGCAGCCTGGAGGTACACCCTGGGAACCCTGATTGCACTGCTGCACAGCCCAGCCCTGGCCAAGCACCCTCCAGCCCCACAAGGACAGAGCCAAGTAGATTGGTCCATTAACTAGGAAAGACAGACTCCCAGGAGTTCATGGAACTGCCCACATGGAGCTGAGACGTGTTAGAGCCAGGCCAGGAGGCCTGGTCTAGGGCGTTCTATTCCTGGGGGGGGGGCATTCAGGTCTCCCCCAGTCCTGGGCAGGCCAGACCCACCTTAGCAGACAGGTAAGAGGCCCAAGAGAGAATGCTGATCACAGGTCAGTCGGTAGTCCCTTCCTGAATCACACAGCCTGTGCCACTGGGACCCACTGCCACCACTGGAAGGTTGACGGGACAAAGAGCCCCAGGAGTAAGTCCCTTTCCGTGGGCATGGATCCCGTGTGTGGGTGGGATCAAGAGAAAAAGCTCACAGTGAGAAGGCTTTCTTAGATGACCCACAAGGAAGCTTTACAGTCGACACTGGAGACTTTTAAGATGGGGAAAAAGTACCACGTGATGCTACTCTTGGCTGTCAACTTGACTGAATCCAGAATTAACTAAAACCCAAGTGGTTGGGTACAACTGTGAGGGAATTTTTTTTTTAATTAAGTCATTTGAAATGGGAAGACCCAGATCTTTCGAGGTGGGAAGCTCCACCTTTAATCTGGGCCACGCCGTCTGCTGGCAGCCAGCACAAAGGGTGTAGAAGAAGGCGGCTTGCTCTCTTGGCCTGCTTGCTCTTGCTCTCTGATGGCAAAGTTCATTCCGTCACTGGCATTAGAGTCTGCTTCCTCAGGATTCTGGCATCTGCTGAAGACCAACTGAGATATGCAGCCTTGAGGACTGAACAACTACTGGATTCTTGGATCTTTGGTTGGGAGACAGCCATTACTGGACTATCTGTAAGCCTATAAGCCATTATAATATATTCCGTGTGTGTATGTATATGTATTTATGTGTGCATATGTATGTATGTGTGTGTATTTATGTGTGTGTATGTATGTGTATGTACGTATGTATATGTGTGTATGTATGTACATATGTATGTGTGTATGTATATGTATGCATGTATACGCGTATGTATACATGTATGTGTATGTATGTACACATGCATATATGTTTATGTGTGTTTATGTATATGTACTTATGTGTGCATATGTATGTATGTGTATGTACGTATGTATATGTGTGTATGTATGTGTGTATGCATATGTGTATATGTATGTGTATGTATGCATGTATATGCGTATGTATACATGTATGTGTATGTACGCATGCATATATGTTTATGTGTGTGTATGTGTGCGTGTATTGTATGTATGTATGTGTATGTATATGTATATATGTATGCGTATGTATGTGTGTTTATATGCATGTGTGTATATGTATGTGTATATATGTATGTGTGTATATGTATGTATGTGTATGCATTGTGTGCATGCATATATACATGCGTGTATTTATATTTACTCTAACAGTTCTGTTCCTCTAGAGAACCCTGACTACTACACGGCCTGGGGGAAGCACACTGGTCCGGAGCAGATAGAAGCCTCGTAGCTGCACCACACCCTGATGTGATGTCTGGGAGACCAGAGTCAGACTCCGACCTGCACAACTGGGGCCTGTAACACCTCCACTCTCAAGCGTCTCACATCCACTCACGTGCTAGCAAACTACAGGCTACAATACAAGAAGGCTTTCCAGGGCTGGGAGGCGGCCGGCTGGTAGAGTGCGTGCCCTGAATGCATAGAGCCTTGGGTCTGAGCTCCAGCACTGTATAAGCCAGGCATGGTGGCGGGCAGCACTCAGGCGGTAGGGACAGGAGGACCAGAAGTTCAAGGCCAACCTCTTTCAGCAATCTTGGGCTACATGAGATCCTGGAGGTGGGGAAGAAAGGCACCCCAATATACCCCCGAACCCCAAGTCTTCGGGGGGTAAGGAGACAAGTCTTTGCAGAGGGTTCACTGGTAAGTGCACTGAGATTGGGAAAGCAGGTACTGGGCAGTCTGCTGGGATAAAGAGAACCCGCTCCTAACATCCCAAGGGGAAGTCTTATCAAGTGCAAAAACCCACCGAAATCCTCGGCTCGGCCAGAGTGCGCAATGTGAAGTACCTGTTGTCTTGCCGAGAATTGTGGGACGGCCAGTCGCTGCACCCCAACAGGTACCCACAAGAGACATGATCAGATCACACAAGACTAGCTCAGGGGAGGTCAAAGTTCAAAGTGCAGTTCCTTGCTGGGTACATATTAGTTTGCAGCACTGTAAAAAGACGGGGTATGGTTTACAGTCAAACCACTGCATATTCCTGAGTCAGTTCTCCAGGGGATCCCGGGCAGCGCTGCCCACCTCCAGCTCTGGATCACTCCCAGCTCTGCTCCATATTGTCTGGGGGGTCACCCTGGCCAACCTGCTAGTTCATAAGGTGGATCATGATGGACCTCACGTCTGGGGTCCCTTTCTACCTTCTCGAAGCCTCTATCAATAAGCGACTTCAAGCTTAGTTCTTAGTTTGCAAGATCCTATCTTTACAGGCAGGAGAGAAAGGGCTCAGTGGTTAAGAGTACTTGATGCTCATGCAGAGGATCCAGGTTCGATTCCCAGCACCCACATGGGAGCTCACCACTGCCTGTAACTCCAGTTCCAGGAGATCTGAGGCCCTCTCTGGCCTCCTCGGGCACCAGACACATAAATGCACAGTGCACAGACATACACGCAGGAAAATCAACCCATACACGTTAAATATGTTTTATTTGAAAAAATTTAAATCTAATCTTTAGACATCTTGACCTGGATGTCTAACCCCAGTTAGACATCAGATCTCTAAATTGCTTTCTGTTGTCAGATTAACATTAGCAGGTCGGCACTTTCGGGACTCAACCCCGTTATGAGAAATGCTCTCAGTCAACTAGGATTAAGTAACTTTCAACTCCGAACAGTGAAGATAAGTGGTTTTTGTTTTTTTTAGACAGAGTTCCATGTAGCCCAGGCTAGCTGAGGGTTGTCTTGAACTGATGGTACTTACTGCCTCCACCTCTCAATTGCTGGGATTGCAGGCATGCACCACCGTATCTGGCTTATGGAGTGCTGGGGACAGAACCCAGGGCCTTGTGCACACTAGGCAGGCACCCTACCAACTGAGCCACATGTCCAACCCTCATCTTCAGCTTCAAAGATTTGCCTTTCAAAGATCCCAGTGGTGACTCTTTGAGGAGCCCCTCGTTCAGTGCTGAACCTGACGATTCTGTGCTGGAGAATGACTGTCTGCATATATGAAATCTGTCCATGCTGACATCTAATCCCCAGCATGGTGGCCTTTGGCGGTGAGGTGGGGCCTTAGGAAGGGGACTAAGTTACGAAAGGGGCTCACACCAAAGCTGCTGGTACCCTGGTCTAGGACCCCAGGCTTCAGAGACCTGAGAACTTTCTGTTGTTAATGAGGCGCCCAGCCTGCGGTATGTTGTCACAGACTACAACACTGACATTCAATTATCTGTTTCTTCTAAGTTTCCTTTTTAAATTTAAAACGGACCAATCAGTAGAGATGCCCCCATCGTGTGTGTGTGTGTGTGTGTTACGCTCAGGGATGCACGAGTAAGAATGTTTATGGATGGCTGGGGTGCAGCTCGGTTGACAGTGCTTACGCTTACGGAACACACAAAGCCCTAGGCTCCATCTCTAGCACTGGATTAAAGAGACTGCACTGACACCCTCCTTTAATCCCAGCATCTGGGAGGAGGAAGCAGGAGGATCAGAAATTCAAGGTCCTCCTCAGTTACTTAGTAAATTCAAGGCCAGCTTGGGCTACATACAACCCTGTCTGGGGGGGGGGAGGGGGAGAGGAGGAGGAGGAGGAGGAAGAGGAAGAAGAAGAAGAAAGAGGAGGAGGAGGAGGAGGAGAAGGAGGAGGAGGAAGAAGAAGAAGAAGGAGAAGAAGAGGAAGAAGAGGAGGAGGAGGAGAGGAGGAGGAGAAGGAGGAGAAGAGGAGGAGGAGAAGAAGAAGAAGGAGAAAAGGCAGCCTCTAGCGACTGAAAGAGGGCACTGCAGGCTTTTACTCGCTGCTCTCTGGACTGATGAAATATTGTGATGCACATATACTTTTAATCACACAAGTACGTATCCCAGCACATTGATTCAAAAGCTCAAAGGAAGGAGAGATTTGAGATTTACATCCTTCGGTCCTTATGCTAGGTACTGTCCTGTGTGGGGTGTTTCAATCAAACCCAGAGCTTGCTGATGAGGCGACTATGCCTAGCCAGCAGCTCTCTCCGGGATCTCCTGTCTCTGCCTTCCTAGGCTGGATTACAGGTGGGCTGCCACGTGAGCCACCAGGGCTGCTATGCCCGCCCCGCATTTACGTGGGCTCTGGGGATCTGAACTCTGGTCCTCTTGCCTGGGTGGCAAGCTCTTCACCCACTGAGCCACCACCCGAGCGTGTGTCTTCTGTGTGTCTCTGTCTCTCGTTTTTAAACGGTTCCTGTTTCACTCCGTAAAGCCTGGAGCTTGGGGCGTCCATGAGCTACACCAGCTCCCTGAAGCCTACTCTGTGTTTCAATGGAGAAGGAACCCAGAACCCCAGAACAGAAGCAGCTCCAAGGGCTGCAGAGAAGGAGAAGCCCAGATGGGCGTAAATGGCTCTTACAGCGCTTTTCTTCAATAGCAAACCCCTCAGAGGTTTACCACCTCCCTTAAGATGATGTCCTTAACCAGAGCCTCGTGTGCCTCTTCAAGGACTACTCATTCTGGAACCTTCCACACTCTGAGACCTCAACATGATTCAACTGTCAGCACTTACTCTGACCTCTTTCTCACAGAGCATGTAAGACCCCCTGGAGTTCTGCTGAGAGGTGTCGGGGTGCTCAGTAGGAAATGTAAGGGGTACATGTCTTCCCATAGAGGCAGCTCCTTAGCCATCATTCTAAGCTCCCATGAAGGTGGAATCCCTCCTTAGCCCTCAGCTTCACCAGCCTTCACCCCAGTCAGGATCTCAGGGCCAACAGCAGAAAAAGAGGCCATGTCCTGGATGCGACAAACCTGTGGTCTCAGCACCCAAGAGGCTGAAGCAAGAGGGCCAGGAGTTTGAGGCCAGCCTGGGCTACATACTGAGAGCCTATCGCAGAGACGAAAGGCTCATGAAGGCCAATGGTGAACAGATGTGTGAGCAGCTAGCTGGACCAACTTGGGGCTAGAGCCTGCTGCACCCTCCGCTAAGGGCTGGGTATTCATGGGGGCAGATACCCTATGTTCCCCTCTAAGTGCCCATTTGGCAGGAGCCACCCCTGAAGCCTTCTCATCATCTAGAGGATGACAATAAACCATCCGAGACAAGCTTTCACGATGCCCCTTTGTACCTGGGCCTGTGCTTGGGAAATATGCCAGGCCACGCACAGAAGCCTTCCGCTGCTAATAGGGTAAATGTTTATCAAGAGAGTGTGCACGCTACAGGGACCGGAGGCCAACATTTTGTTCCAGGGGCTCTCTGGTGGCCTCATTAGGATAAACTCCTGGGGGTTCACGGGGGAGCCAGTCTAAAGCCGCCTCTCAGAGTTACAAATCTACCACAGGCCCAAAGGGGTCCCCCCTCCTCTCTCAGGAAAAACATCCAGCCACATTCAGATGGTAGCTGCAAGTTCCAACATCAGCAGTGACTGAGCAGGCAGCAGAAAGGAATAAAGCAGGCATGCAGGGGCCAGAGGTAAACTGAGGCAGCTGCCACTCGGACACTGAAGCAGCTTGGCTAGCTGCTAACAGGTACTTCTACATCTGACTCCTTTCAAGAGAAGCTTATCCTCATGAAAAATGGTGGAGAGGTTTTGAAAGTACTGCTTCAAAGGAAAATTTGAGGACAGCGTGCAATGAACAAAACGGTCTGTTAGCTTTAGGAGTCGGTGGCTGGGACATGGTGGATCTGGATTTCAGGGACTCGACGTTCAACCTCCAGCCCTTCCTTAACTCAAGCCTAAAATACTCAGTCATTTACAAACGACCGGCCTGAGTCTACGATGCATGGGTAAGCTGACACCGTAGAAAGGTTGAGTGTGTCCATCTCCTGTGCGTGCACACGTGTGGGTGTGTGTTAACGTGTACATGTGTGTATGGAAGCTAGAGGTCAAAGTCAAGTTGTCTTCTTCGATTGCTCTCCACTTTAGAGGCAGGGGCTCTCACTGAGCCTGGAGCTCATTTATTCTCCCAGGCTGCCTGGACAACCAGCTCCAGACACCTGCCTGTCTCCTCGTCCCCAGCACGGGGGTCGTAAGCACACCGCTGTGCCTGGATCTTCCATTTGTTCGTTTGTTTGTTGTCTGCGGCTGCTAGGACCTGAACTCAATCTTGCATAGAAAGCACTTCACCAACTGAGCTATCTCCCCAGCTCATCAAACACCTCAGACGGTCTCTACCCCCTTCTGAATGCTACTCAAGAATGCTACTCACTGCTTGATTAATAACACTTGTGTAGAGTGTTTCTTTGTTTTGTTGAGACAGGGTCTCACTATGCAGTCCTGGCTGGCCTGGAACTTGCTACATACACCAGGCTGGCCTCAAACTCGGAGACTCTCTTGCTTTTGCCTCCCAAGTGCTGGCATTAAAGGCGTGTGCTACCAAACCCAGAGAAGATTTTCCCATGAATGTCTGACTTCTGGTGAAGTCCTGGAAAGCCTTCCTAATTCCCAGCTCAGCTGGGACATATCTGAATGCTGTCATTGTCCCAGGGAACAAGAAAGTATTTAGGGTGTGAGTGACTGTGGGAAGACTTCCCGGACCCACGACAGGCCCGCCAGACGGCTAGCCTCTTTTCTACCAACTCAAAAAGTCTCCCCGGCGCTTCTCGCGCTGTCACGGAGGAACTTGAAACTGTAAAACAAGATAACTGAGACCCCGACACAGCCAGATACGTGCAGAACTGCACGAGGTACGGTTTATGATGGTCTGAGTCAGGGCCCTCCAAAACGGGAAGCTTGAGGGACACGAATAATCAAAGCTGCTACACCGCAGTGCACAGCCTTCAGTGCCTTCTCTAAGGGCGGTTACTAAAAAGGGATAAGCGGTGTGTGGCTTTGTTGTAGAGTGCCTGCCCATACTGCTTGAAGCCCTGGGTTCCATTCCCAGCACCAGATTAACCAGGCATGGTAATACACACTGATAATCGTAACGTTAACAAAGTGAAGGCCCGAGGAACAAAAGTTTAGGGTCATCTTTGGCTACATGGAGAGTTTGTGGCCAGCCTGGGCTACATGAGACCCTCCCTCAAAAAAGAAAGAACTGGGGATACAGCTCAGGGGAAGAACACTTGTTTTAGATTCAGGAGCCCTCGGTTCAGCCTCCGCCACTTGGGGAGTGGAGAGTGTCAATAATTCCTTTGGGAGCGTGAGATGGTTTAGCAGTTAAGGGCGGCTGCCATAAAAGCCCACTGAACTGAGTTCAATCTGCGGAAACAGAATCCTCCTGCAACTTGACCGCTGATCTCCACATGTGCACCACGGTAGATCCGTAAACCACGCAGACATAAATAAATAAGTGTAATACAAAAAATTTAAGGAGGAAATCGAGGGCCTGGAGAGATGGCTCAGTAGTTAAGAGCACTGGCTGCTCTCCCAGAGGACCTGGGTTCAATTCCCAGCACCTACGTGGCCACTCACGATCATGTTACCCTAGTTCCAGAGGATCTTAAACCCTCTTCTGCCTTCTACAGGCAAACACCTACATACGTAAAAATTAAAATTAAAAGAAATGGGTCGTACAATATACCGTCAGTGGAGGGAGGTGGATTACGCAGTGGCGATGGATTCAGGTGGATCATCTCTCAATCAAAACGCCTAAGACCACAAGTATTTGGGATTTCAGGTTCGGGTTACTGGTATACATGAGACACCCCGGGGAACAGGACCCAGAGCATTCATTCAGGTTTCATGTGTACCTTATACACGTGGCCCTGGTTAATACCTGGTTAATCTGGTACACAGCGTTTAGAGAGACTTCGTTCTGATGCCGACCTCTCCCAATCGGTCAGGTGTGGAATTCTCCACTGTGGTCCTTCGTCGGTGCTCGAAAATTTGTGGATCTGGAAGCATTTTGGAGAAGACTGGGGAAATGGTTCAGAAAGTAAGAGTGCCTGTAGCACAGGCTAGCCACAAACTTGCTAGGGTAGCTAAGGATGACATTGAACTTGATCCTCCTACCTCTATCTCCCAAGTGGCGAGAAGACAGCCGCATGCCACCACATTCTCACCACATGGGGACGGAACCGAGAGCACGTCAGGCAAACGGCGGCCAACTTAGCTACAACCATGGTTGCCCATGGTTGCCGGGGCTTTTTTGTTTTGTTTTTTGTTTTTTTGAGACGGGGTTTCTCTGTTGTAACTCTGGCTATCCTGGAACTCACTCTGTAGACCAGGCTGGCCTCGAACTCACAGAGATCTGCCTGCCTCTGCCTCCCGAGTTCTGGGATTAAAGGCGTGTGCCACCATCGCCCAGGACTTTTTTAATGGGAAGAATTCATGGGAAAGTCAGCATGAGTAAGTGCACTCCAGCTGCTAGAACAACACCACTCCTTGATCTTCAAGTCAAGATACTTTTAAAAGTTGTGTCGTTTACTGAATGTGGTGGTGTACGCCTTTAATCCCAGCACTTGGGGCTCTGAGGCCAGTAGATCTCTGTGAGTTCCAGGCCAGCCAGGGCTACACAGTGAGAGGTTGTGTCATTGCCACGCCCCTCCACAATATGTCATTGCCACATATACTGGAAAGAGAAAAAGCCAATGAGCTGGGAGGTGAGCATAAAAGATGTGGACTATTTTGTTTTCCTAGTTATGAGGTTCATAGAAGAGGGCGGGTCGGGCCCCCACCCCATGGCTATAATCCATAGCTGAATGGACATGTCAAGACTTCCAGGACTGACCGAGTACAGACAACAAATTTAGGAAATCCTGCCCCTGCTGCAGGAAACGAGCCTCCTGCAACAGAGGGAGATTACTGCAGCCGCTCAGGAGCAACAGGCAGCCTGTTCCCCTGCCCTGGCAAGCTGGCTTTGGGCTTCTGCAAGGCTTTGTTGATACTGAACCTCAAAGACACCGTGGGACCCAGCCAAGTTCACATGGAACCCCCAGGGACTCAGAACAGTAAAGCTTTCTTGAAGATCTCACTTGTGCAGCAAGTCTCCTTCCTGTCAGACTACAATTAAAAATTAATAAAATTGTTTATAAACATGGTCCGAGGGGGCCAGTTAGACGACCCAGTGGGTAAACGTCCCCACTGTTCATTGGTGATCTGAGTCCAATCCCTAGAATACACTGAAGGAGAGAAAACGATTCCCGGAATTGTCTTCTGAGCGCCACATGTGCGTCACAGCCCAGGCTCACACACGCATCAGAAACACATACAAATGATACGTTTTTTTTTTTTAATTAAAAAAAAGAAAAAGAAAGGAAGTCTGGCCAGATGGTTCTGCAGGTAAGACCTACCAAGGCTGACAACCTGAGTTTGAGGTCCCGAACCCATAGGGTGGAAGGAAGGAATTAACTCTCGAAAGCTGGCCCCTGACCTCCACGCACGCGGCCCACATGTGAACACGCACCTAAGAGTAAGGAAGTGTAATTTAAAAAGAAAATACACCGCTTTGGTTGCTTTTTAGTCACAAGTCAGAAACTCAGAAGAACAAGACAACGTGAATCCCCTTTGGAAGAACAGAGGACAAGATAAAGCATCTTCCCCATGTGGAGAAGCCCCAGAACTCACAGCATCCGTGAGAGACGAACCCACAGGACACCCTGCACAGTCCTAACAGACACAGCGGAGCTCAGGAGAGAGAGGAAGGCGGTGGCGGGCTGGACCTGATGCTTCCCCACAGCCAGCTGAGCACCGGGCCACGGGCAGCTGGGCAGAGCATCGGCATGACAGACTCCAGTGTCATCGTACGCCACACGTGCTCCCGGTCCCCAGTCACTGACTTCCAAGGAAAAAAAATCCTTTCTCATGGCCCGAACTCCAAATTCCATTCCCAAAAGAAAACAAGGCACAGTGGACTAAACCAGGTGAGCCGAAGAAGAGATGATGGTGTATACTCACAACAGAGCCTGGTACCGCCTCTCCGTCTACCCCTCCCCGCCTGCCCCTGCACTTTACACAGGCCCCCCTCCCCGCCTGCCCCTGCACTTTACACAGGCCCCCCTCCCCGCCTGCCCCTGCACTTTACACAGGCCCCCCTCCCCGCCTGCCCCTGCACTTTACACAGGCCCCCCTCCCCGCCTGCCCCTGCACTTTACACAGGCCCCCCTCCCTGCCTGCCCCTGCACTTTACACAGGACCCCCTCCCCATCTACACAACCACTCACAGAGGCCCAGATCCTACCTTGGGAACAGCCACAACTCATTCCTAAAACGCCTGGCTCAAATGTCAGTAGCCGTGGACGGACAGGGCTCTTGGGTTTGAGATACCCCCACAGCACCCACATATTACAAGGAAGAATCTCCCCCCGGGGACAAACTCTTCTCAAAAATGGGGAAAGTGACAGGTCTGGAGGGGAGGTATCCTGGTATCCCTTTACCCGTGAGCTTGGAAAAGGCTTACACAGTGCCATATCCCAGCCGCCGTGATCCACAGGGCCCCAGTACTCTGAGGCCACCAGCCTGAGCCACATGAGGCATTGTCTCCACAAAACAATAATAATAATAATAATAATAATAATAATAATAATAATAATAACAACAACAACAAAAGTTGTTACTATTATTATCATGAAACAAAAACTGTTTCTGTAATCAGAAGCTAAGTTTTGCAGGCAGGAAGGAGGGATGGAAAAGGAAAGGCCTAGAACATGGACAGTCGGGGCAGCACAGACCCGTGTCTGAACCCCGCTGGAGCCCAGAGATGAAGGCTGCGGCATGGCTGTGCCCTGCCGGGGTTACCTCATCTGGGCTGGACGCCTGGTAGACGCGGCACGAGTCCTCAAACTGCTTCTCCGCCTCGGCCTGGTCCGTCACGCCGTTGGACTCGTACACGGGGGTCACGTTGTGGCAGAGCGCGATGGCCTTCACGGCCTCGTGCACGCGGCTGCTCATGGTTCTTCGCACCTTGGTAGTGACCGTGGGACCCTTCTGAGCCGGCGGCTCCTGGGATGGCTGCGGGGGAAGAAGAAACACGGCAGAGGAAGTGAGCATCCATGTCTGGACGTCCTGTTACGGTAATGGTGGTTAGTGTCTGCTTCCTCCTGCTTAGCATGCGGGAATCTCGGCCTCTCCATGCTCAAGGAGGCTCTGGGTTCAACCCCCAAAACAACAGAAGGGAAACAAGTGGAGAGCATCTGAGGGACACATCCGACGTCGGCACACACACCCCATGTGGGTCAGCGTTCAGTGAAACCCAAGCCCTCTCCCTCAGTGCAGGGCGAGGGGTCTCTCCCACAGCATCTTCCCTGCCTGCCCTGGAGCCTCTGCCCTTCCAGAACCCTCTGCTTCGAACCCCACTCCTCTGGACTTCTCAAAGACTCAAAAGTCTCAGCATGCAGGCTCCATCTGAAGGTAAACTCAAGAGAGGCCTCTGAAGGCCCCTAACCCTAATCCGTTCGGCTCCACTCACCACCCCCCACCACGACTCAGCAGCCTGGCCCTGCTGTATGTCTCGATGTCTTCATTACCTAGCCTGGCTTGCTCACCTGGCAACTCTCTCCCCGCTGCCCCGCAGGAACAGAGGCAGTCAGTGTATGTTACTCATCAATGTATTCCCAGCAGCCAGAGCGGTGCCTGGCACCTGGCTGCTGAGTGAATGGGCAAATTAAGTGCCTACTTCTGCCTGGAGGTATGCCACAATCCATAGAGTGGGGGCCCAGCATGCACGGAGCCCCGAGTTCCACCTCTAGCAGCCAAAAAAAACCCAGGCATGACACACCTGTCATCCATCGCTGGAGAAGTTCAGGGAGGAGGATCAGAGGGTCAAGGAGGCTAGCCTGGGCTACATGAGACCCAATCTCAATAAATAAATAATAAGCAAACAAACAATTCCCTGAAGTACTGGTGGTGGTGGTGGAGGTGGTGGAGGAGGTGGTGATGGTGGTGGTGGTGGTGTGGGGGAAGGGAGGGAAGGTTCTCAGCATGCTTTTCCTCCATTTCCGAGAAAAATAAATGTTAAGGTCCAGCAAGGTGGCTCAGTGGGTCAAGGCTCTTGACACACGGCCTGAGAACCCAGGCTTGATCCCCAGGACCCACAAAAAGCAGAGAACAGACTCAAGACAGAGGTCCTCTGACCTCCACACGTGTGCCCTGGCACATGCACACGCGCACAGGGACACGTGCGCGCGCACACATGGAAACAAACAAATGTAAAACAGACAGATGTTGAACCACTGGAGCTGAACACTAGCTCAGTCACTGCTTTGGGCAGAGGTTGCCTGCAACAGCTGAACGGAAGCTAGAAATGTTCACAGGGTGCCTGGATTCCGTGTTCCACTAAAAGCATGTACACCCAGCAGGAGAAAGGCCAAGTGAGACTTCACCACGCACGACACTTAAAACCTGTGACATGTGGCTGGCTCAGAGAGCAGATGGCCCGAGAATCAAGAAAACAGCGTTCACCGAATTCCCAATACCATTTTTAGTATCGGCATTAAGCCTCCTCAGGTAATTAGGCAATTACTAAGTTATTCTGGTCACTGTGGGGATGCACAGGGCTCCGGCTTCCTGCTCTGTTAACCTCTGGTGTCAAGAGCATACAAGTTGCACTTCCAGGTCAAAGGGCACAACGTGGTAACAATAATTAGAGTAGGGGATCAGAACTCCGGCTTCGACAGCTCATTAGCCGGGTGCTTTTAATTATGAAGATTTTAACTTTAAAATCATACAGGGGACTGGAGGTTTACAGGGATGTCCCTCTGACGGAGAGATGACACTTTCCGTTGGTCTGTAATTCACGCTCTATTCAATGTATGGGAGGGCACGTTTTCATTTTGCCCACACCCTCAGCACCTGGACAGAATCGTCATTTAAGGTCGGGGGGGTCAAGAGCCCGATCAAGGCAATGGCTGAGACAGGAGAGTGTGACAGCCACAGGCTGGGGTGAGGAGCTGAGCAGAGAAACTCAGGGTCAACTTGTGGAGTGGGGGCCTATGAGACTTCGGGGTGCGGGGCTGGCTCAGTCAGTACAGCAAGACTGAGAGCAAATCGGGCTCCGGGTACACAGGAGCTGTGTTTCTGCTACTGCTTGGGCCGAGGGCTGACCCTCAGCTGCGGGTTTGTGCTCTGGGGGAAACACCTTCCAAGCCAGGCCAAGCCAACCAAGACAGACAGATTCCCACGAGGGCGGAACTCTCCAATCAGGGAAGCGCTCCTCAGGCAATCAGGAGGATGGTGACAGAGCAGTGTCACCGGCCACTGGCTTCACGCTCCGCCTCCATTTCCTGCCTTCCTACATCAATATTGTCCTTGCTTTCCTGGTACGATGTCTCAGGAGGGAGAGGAAGTGACCCTGACACTGAGACTCTTTGCATTGTTCAATCAATAGCTCCCTTGCAGGGGCTGAGAAGGGCTCAGTGGGCAGAGCACTTGCCTAGCTCACAGGAAGTCCTGGGATTGATCCCCAGTATCACATAGACCAGACATGAGGGTGCACACTTGTAATCCCAGCACTCGGGAGGTACAGGCAAGAGGATCAGAGGTTCAAGATTATCCTCAGCTAAACGTAAGTTGGAGGCCAGCGAGGCTACACGAGGTTTTTATCATTATCATCTTCACTTATTTCTTTTGGAGAAGGGAGGCATGCGAGTGCATGCCACGGTATGTGTGTGAAGCCAGAGAACGACTGTGGGAATCCATTCTCTCCTCCTACCATGTGGGTCCCCGGGATCGAACTCAGGTCATCAGGCTTGGTGGCAAGCCTCTTTACCAGCCTGGGCCATCACCGGCCTCTACAGGAGACTGTGGTGTGTGTGTGTGTGTGTGTGTGTGTTGGATGCGCTGGATAAGACGGCTCAGCAGATAAAGGTAGAGGCTGCCACGCCTGACAGCCCGATAGACAACTGAATTGACTCCTGATAATTATACTTGACTTCCAACTTCAAATAAAAAATATATATAAATGTTAAAAAGAAAAGTTAGAAGGTGCGATGTCGCAGGCTTTAGATAGATCTCGTGGTATTAATAATCACGCCGGGGAGATTTCCTCCTGTCTCTCTAGCTTGGCAGGAACTTCAGCTCATGATGAACTAGCCGTTTTCTTACTGTTTGTTTGGCTTTGTATTAATAATCTAGAGTTTTCCTTCCAGGGTGTTTGAGAGCACTGTTCTCTTTACAAGGTCCTCTCAGTTACAGTTACACCCTTTACACTGGTCACCTGGGTGCTCATAAAACTCCGTCTGCACTTGGACATGCTGTAGATAAACAAAGGTAGGATTCCAGCAACTTCTGCAGGACTCGTAAGGACCACACCTGACAAACACCCATCTGATATATTCCACTAAGGAAGGAGGAGAAGGTGGCGAAGAGGCAGGAGGATCAAAGCAAGTTCAAGACTAGCCTGGTCTACAGTGGGGTCCAGGCATCCAGGGACACAGTGAGACCCTGTCTCAATGAACACACAAACAAAGCAGTACTGCTGCTAAACCCTAAAGGTTAGAAGAACAAGAGGCATGCCACAACAGCCAGTTCTGATGACTCTGGAGTTGACGAAAAGTCACTGAATTTACACCTTTAACATGCCTGAATTTTTTGGTTTATAAAGTGTATATCTCACAATAGTTAAAAATACAGAGTGGCTACGCACAGTGGCACACACTTCGAAACCCAGCACTCAAGGGGCAGAGGCAGGGAGACCTCTGTGAGTTTAGGCCAGCCTGGTCTATATATTATGAGTTCCAGAACCTCCAGAGCTATAAATTTTTTTTAAAAGTTAAAAGCCAGAGAATAGACACACAATTTTTTTTAGTGTTCAGAGCTGAGGCTGTAGCTCAACTGGTAGAGTCCTTGCCTAGCATGCACAAGGCCCTGGGTTTGATTCCCAAGCATAACATAGACCAGATAGGGTGGTTACAGGATTGTGATCCCAACGTTCAGGAAGTATAGGCAGGGTGAACAGGAATTCAAGGTCATCGTTGGCTATGTAGTGAGTTTGTGGCCACCTGGTCCAAAAAAAAAAATTAATTAAAATGTACGGCCATCGACTGACATGCTGGAAGCAAGGCTCTACCTGGGTGTAGATACTGAAGATGTGGCTCTGCACTTCATCCATGGAGTCCAGGCCATAGGCCACTGTGCCCAGGTGCAACCGCTTGAACACCATCTCGTTCTGGGTCAGGGTTCCTAGAACACAAGACATTCAGGCATTCCTTGCACTCTCTGAGAATCAGCATCGCGTGCTACCTCAGTGCTTCCCTGATGAAGGAGACAGGAGAGGGACCAGTCTGCTAAGAATCCCATTCTTCTTTTAAAAAAGAACATCTTAGTTTCCATGGGAATAAGACTACCTATTCCCTGGGGCTGTCCATCAGGGTGCCTGACTTGTTTCAATGGAAATAAGACTGTACCTATTCCCTGGGGCTTTCGATCAGGGTGCTTGAATTGTTCCCTAAATTGAGAGGGTAGCATGTCGCATACACTAGGCCCATCAACCTGGACTGAGCAGGAAGATACACGGATAGATGAATGGAGACACACGACCCCCACGGCAGAGCCCCACAGAGACCATTCCGGGAATCCGATACTGACATGTCTGCAACGTTCCCATTTCTCTCCTTGCAGAATCTTGGCTTTTGCTGACTTGATCAGTGTTAATGGTTCAGAAATAAAATGCCCCCAAAGGCTCAAGTGTGGAGAGTGTGGTCCCCATTAAGTGGCACTGTGTAGGGGTGATGGCCACTAACTTCATCAATGGATTAACCACTGCTGAGTTAACAATGAATTGGAATGGGGTGGAGGGTGGAAGAGGTTAACTGTCAACTTGATACAATCTAGAATCACCTGGGGATAGTCTTGATGAGAGATCAGGAAGGCCTATGGGTATGCTTGTGGGGATTGCATTGATTATTAAATGATACAGGAGGAACCAGGTCAATCGTGAGCAGCGCCATTCCTTAGGCGAAAGGGTCCTGAATAGTGTAAGAGAGAGAAAGCCTGCTGAGCAGTGAGCATGAATGCATGCATTCTTTCTCTGCTCTTGGGAGTTCCTGCCTTGACTTCCCCTACCTGATGGGCTCTGGCCTGAAACCGTATGCTGAATAAACCCTTTCTCTACACTAAGTTGCTTTTTGTCCATGCTTGTCATAGAAATGGAAATGAAACCAAAACAGAAGTTTATTTTGTACCTAGACCCTTCCTGTTCACTGACAGCCAGCGGGTGAGCAGCTTTCCTCCTCCTCCACCACCCTTGCGACACAATGCACCTGCCTCACCACAGACCTGAAAGCCCTGGAGCCAGCTGGCCACGGACTGAGACATCTAAAGCCAGGAGCCAAAATAAAGCCTGCCTCCTTTTAGTTTGCTTTTCTGTTTATTCTGTCAGAGCACCGAGTGCAGTCAACCACCGCTAACCTTGTGCTGGCTCCCACATCTGCAACCACCAAAGGAGAGAAGGGCATGCAGCCAGGTCTCCCACCCCCAATCACTAATATTCCCCATCAGCTTGCAGCTGGGCAGGGGTTAAAGCAGAGGTCAGCGATCGTGGTCAGACCGCCTGTAAAATCCTTCCTGCCACACGTGGCTTGCACGGGAATACACTGAGAAGCATGCTTTGCGTGTCAGCGGCCCTACACGGGTGTCTGTGGACATCTCCATCATCACCAAACCCTCCCTCTTCATCCAATAGTGGGGGTGGGGAGGAAGGCAGCTGCCACCACCTCTCCCGAGAACCTGGAGCTTACGGGAATCCCACACCCCGCCCCTCTCCGCCCCTGCAGAGGTATTCACCTGTCTTGTCTGTGAGCAAGTAAGAAATCCTGCCCAGCTGTTCAGGGATTGTGCTAGAACGGACCACGGTGCCGGGGATTTTTGAATCCCTGCGAATCACCCAGCTGTACACGATCTTGCCCATGTCCAAGTTCACACGCAGGCTAGAGAGGAAGCAGAGAGAAGGGTTACCAGGACGTCTGTAAACCACACAGACTGCACACGTGTGCAGTGCACATGGAGTCAGCCCCACCAAGGAGCAGGAGACATCACAGTCCACACAGCCATTCTGCACGGATTCAAGTAACTTAGCGTACAGAAAGGAAACCTTTTCCCTTTAATTACTGCTCCTTGGACAGGCAAGATGGCTGAACGGTAAAGGTGCCTAGGGCCTTGCCTGTGCCAGGCACGTGGTCTACCCCAGAGCTATAATCCCTTGCCAGGACCAGGATCCTGAGAGAGTCAAGAGAAGGACACTCTCAGACGCTGACGCCCCACCCCGGCTCACCTGATGGGAATGATGTTGGAAAACAGGAGCAGGAAGCGGATGATCTGTAGATACCAACGGCCGGCAAAGTGCTGCAGGGCCACCATGACCAGCGACACCACCACCAACGCACCGAACAGGATCTTGGTAAGGCAGTTCACCTCCAGGTCAAACAAACCGATCTGGGGACACAGCACAGGGCGCAGAGGATCGTGGTGAAAGGCGGTGGCTCGATTCCTCCTCCTGCTCCTCCTCCTCCTCCACCACCACCACCACCACCGCGGCTGCCACCGCCATCACCACCAGCACCGCCCAGTGAGGCATGAGATATTAGAAGGTCCTTAAGGCGAGACCTGAGGACATGAGCTGCGGCTGAGTCCTAACGGACCCCGAGGGCCCTCCGAGAAAACGCCTCATCGATGTCTCTTACAACTTAAGAAGATTTAGACTTGGAAACACAAAAGCAAGTGGCCACTGTGCCGGGCTAACCTCTGCACTGCACAGCCGCAGCACACCACACTGAGGCCCTGCTTCAGCCCTGTACTCTCGGCCTCACACCACACCCCAAAGCCCAGGCCCACGCAGCTGGAGAAGTCTGACTTCAGTGAGCCAGCTGACACAACACCATCATTTTAACAGCTTCGTGCTCGAGGGCTAGGATGTAGCTCGGTTGCAGACCACTGCTCTGGCATGTACAACGGCCAGGGCTCCCGCCAAATCAAACAGAACAGAACCTCTGTGTTTGTCTTGTGTGTCTCGAAAAGCAACAGGGACAGCAAATCCACAATGTCATGGAAATGTGGTTCAGAAAAAGGCTCGAACTTTCAGTCAGCCGCAGGGGTGAGGATGAAGTCAGTGCAGAACTTGACTGAAGTGCGGGCAACACTGTCCACATGTGCTACCGACATGGTAAGCCTTTTCACAATGTTCTGTTCTGTTTTGTTTTATAAACAGTCTTGCATCTTGTAACGCAGGCTGGCCTTGAACTCTCCCTCTAGCCAAGGATAGCCCCAAACTCCCAATCTGCCTGTCTCCACCTTGGGAATGCTGGGGGAATGGGTATACACCACCACACCCAGCGTGCGTCATTCTGACTGAAAAGCTGAAGATGAAGGGGGCTGGGGAGGTCGGGTGTGTTGGGGGCGGATGAGATGAAATGCAGATGGAGCAAATACCTGCTGTGGCTGCACACGCACACTCAGAGCATGCATGCATGCACACACACACAGACACACGCTCAGAGTATGCATGCATGCACACACACCTTTTCAGAGCATGTATGCACGCGCATCCACACACAATCAGAGCATGCATGTACACACACACGCTCAGAGCACACACACACTTCAGAGCATGTATGCACACACACATACACACACACACACATATTCAGAGCATGTATGCATGCGCATCCATGCACAATCAGAGCATGCATGCATGCACACACACACACACATGCTCAGAGCACACACACACTTCAGAGCATTATGCACACACACACATATTCAGAGCATGTATGCACGCGCATCCATGCACAATCAGAGCATGCATGCATGCACACACACACGCTCAGAGCACACATACACTTCAGAGCATGTATGCACACACACACACACACATATTCAGAGCATGTATGCACGTGCATCCATGCACAATCAGAGCATGCATGCATGCACACACACACACATGCTCAGAGCACACACACACTTCAGAGTATTATGCACACACACATACACACACAATCAGAGCATGCATGCATGCTCACACACACACGCTCAGAGCATGGATGCATGCACACACACACATTCAGAACATGCATGCATGTGCATCCACACACAATCAGAGCATGCATTCATGCACACACACACACATTCAGGCCATGTATGCACGCGCATCCACACACAATCAGAGCATACACACACACACACACACCCGACAATCAGCTAGTGCAAGGCATATTTTGAACCCAGTCCCTCACCACTAATGACCGTCATCAGTGAGGATCAACGCGAGCTGAAGCATCACATACCTTACTTCTGGGATTGGAAGTATTCATGACACTCCGCAGTTCTCTGCCAGTGTAAAGAACAACACCTACAACAGTGCCTGGAATGAGAAGCCAAGTCTAGATGAGCATGAAGGCAGTCAGGGAGGGAGGGAAGGAGGGAGGGAGGCAGTCGGGGAGGGAGGGAAGGAGGGAGGGAGGCAGTCAGGAAGGGAGGGAAGGAGAGAGGGAGGCAGTCAGGAAAGGAGGGAAGGAGGGAGGGAGGCAGTCAGGAAGGGAGGGAAGGAGGGAGGGAGGCAGTCAGGGGAGGAAGAGAGGGAGGGAAGGAAGCTGATCTATAAACAGAGAGGGAGGGAAGGAGGGAGGGAGGCAGTCAGGGGAGGAAGAGAGGGAAGGAAGGAAGCTGATCTATAAACAGAGGGAGGGAAGGAGGAAGGGAGGCAGTCATGGGAGGAAGAGAGGGAGGGAAGGAGCTGATCTATAAACAAGCCCATCCTAGCAGCTTGAGAACACCTTCCACACCTGCTCACAGCCAGGGCACAAGAGCACCAGGAGCCGCTGAGCTAAGTGTCTCTGAGCAGTGAGGAGCCACAAGCCCCAGGCAATGGCTGAACTTCAGCTGGTGCACAGTAAAGAGGACCCTCAGCTCACCAGACACACGCCAGCTTTACTAGCCATGAGGGGCCAACGTCTGTTTCATGCAACAGTGAAGACGCAGCGTTTCTGTTACCTATAGCTCTCCCCAGGGCCGGCCTGCAGGAGCAGCATCCTCTAATGGCAGGTGAGTTGTGGGACAGGGGCTTACCTTTTGTGCCACTAGCCTTAGGATCACCCAGAAGTCCTAGAACGTTCCTATCTGCCTGGAAACTTAAAACCGCTCCCCTTCTGTCCCTGACCCATTCTCTTACCCAACTGAATTCTGCATGTCTACCTAACTTGGCCCTTTGAAGGAAACTCCTTCCCAGACCTTCCCTCCTCCTCCCTCTTTTTCCTCCCCTTCCCCCTCCTCCATCCCCCCTCCCCCTCTTCCTCCTCCTCCATCCTCCATCCTCCAGGCACACAAAGCAAAGTTCTCACTCACTCTAAGAGGAAAGGGTTTATAGAAGAAATGCAAACTGCAAGGTGGGTAGAAAAGCACTCAGTCAAGTGAATTGTCAAAAGCATTTTCCCTACACTGGCAACAATTTCAAAGACTGACATCATCTGGCGTTGGCCAGAAAGAGGGAAACCAGACCCTGCTGCACATTTCAGTGGCTGCCCTGTAAAGTGGTACCATCTATCGTGATGGGAACCTAACAGTGCTGTCGGAAGTGTGACTTTCCCTTTTCCAGCGTGTGAAAAGGCTCGATGCAGGGAGCCAGACGGTAAGGAAACCAAGAACCAACTCCATCCAGGCAAGTGGGGGACGCCACAGCAAAGGAGGGGTGTGCAGAGAGAGATGGGTGGAGGGCAGCCAGGGGAAGGTGAGGAGAGCTAGGCCACGCTGTCCCCTGCTGGGAAAGGCAAACTCCTCCCCCTCCCTCCCTCCCCTCCCTCCCCTCCCCCCCCCAGGACCACCGCTGCAAAGGGGTCTGAAGACAGCTGTGAGGAGGCCCCGCCAGGGCAGGGCTGCAATGGAACAAAGGCCTGAGTCTAAAGAGCTTGGTCAAGCCTGCAGTGACTACACAATGCAGCTCCACTAGGGTGGCTCAGCAGATGGCCGGCTTCAGGGAATGAGGGCGCCCATCCTCAGCCTGTTGCCAGAGCAGGTGGTTAGGCTGCGGGACTCCAGCCTGTGCTAAGCTGTGGCACCCCTCCTCTCCTACACAATGCAGCCTTGCCTGGACACCCCCCCCCCACCATGCCCAGGGGAGAGCTGCTAAAAATGAGCAGCCTCCAAAGAGCACGACCCCACTCCAACCCACCACGTGGGGTGTCACCAAGTCACCCAGTGCTTCCATGAGCTTGGCACCAAAGCTCTCATCCAGGAAACTGGAACTCCCGTTTTGTGCTCTGTGTGGCTGCTACCCAGGGAAGAGGGGCACTCGGGAACCATGACTATGCACCTACGCGGTCCACAGCCTGCTCTCCAGATTTAGAGTTAGTCATTGTCTTTTAGAGAGTTTCTGATTTTGACACAAGATCTCATGTAGCTCAGGCTGGCCTCAAACTCACTACATAGCTAAGGATAGCCTTGAACTCTGATCTGCCTGCTTCTACTTCCTGAGTACTGGAATTACGGGAGTGCGCCATCACGTGGTGTTGGGAATCAAATCTTTGTGTGTGCTAGGTGAGCGCTCTGAGCCACGTACCCAGCACTGAGTCCATGGCACAATGCACTCATGCAGGATCCAATTTCCACCTCTTTCTGTGCCCTCATTTCCTCTTCCTGCTCCTTGCTCTCCCTGTAGCCTGCAGTCAGTGATCCTGCTGATCACCCCCCCCCCAGCACACCCCTTGCTTCACTGAGCTCCCAGGAGACAGTGATCCTGACTGGTTTCTGAGTTATTTCGTAACCCGTTTATTTCACATACAATCAGATACGTGTTAAAACTCTAAAAGGGGGCTCCCAGGAATATTCACAATAACTCAGCATTGCAGCGAATCTCAGCATGGATCTGGGGTCAGAGCATACAAGCCAGACTATAGACCAGATGGGTATTATCAGTCTGTGGCACAGCGCCCACGAGTGTCTGTGAGCTGGTCATGTGCCAGGGTAGGAGCACACCAGAGACTAACCCTAGGCACAACCCACAAACTAGCCCTTTGCTCCCAGTCTGAGAAGCAGCCAGCTAGAATTCAGGGCTCTGAAACACACAGGCTGCCACAGGAGTTGCCCAGCCCCCGAGTCACCCCAACACCTTCCACTCCCATCATCCAGCAGCATATACTGGATTGCCATGGCAACTGTATCTTCTGCAGACCGATGCTGGCTTAACGCAGCTGGACCCTCAGAGCACCCTGGCAAACTTCCTTATTCTTTAAACTTGCACTGGGCGACAGTGAACAACAGACCAAGCATGAGGAGGTGGGTTCTACAGGGAACACGTTAAGAGGGTCCCTGAAGACTGAGTGTCACGAGGAAATGGCTTGTGCTCAATTCTACATTCGTACCACAATCCGAACACAGTTACCTGTCTGCCGGGTGACAGACAGGGAAAGTGAGGATGACTGGGAACACAGGAAATGTCCAGTTCAAACTCACTCCAAACATCTGCCTGCGGAAGGCACGGCAGGCGATACATCAGAACACAGAATACCTGCCTGCTCCCTCTTCCCCAGGAAGAAGAATGCAGACCATGTGTTTCTCATGAATCACCTGAGTCCAGCTTATCTACACTCTTCCGGGGAGGTGCCTCCAAGGCTGTGACCCCGATCAAGAAGCTTGCCCACTCTGAGATTCAGTTCCACAGTCCATTAAGTGTCTTTATTTCACAGTTAAACTAGATCGAGAGAACGGTAGCAGAGCTCTCTAAGTGCCTGCAGTATAAAAGTCTCTGACACTGACAGTCTCCAAGCAACAGCTGTGGTGTGGAACAGAGACGACAAAGGCCTGCCGGGAAGTCGGTGAGAAGGCTCAGGGGGTAGGCACATCCTGTCAACCTTGCCAACCTGAGTTGGATCCCAGGAACCACATAGTAAAAGGAGAAAACTGACTCCGACAGGTTTTCCTCAGTGCTCCATACAAGCACCGATGTGGTGTGTGCTGCTCCTGCGGAGGGCCCGGTTCAAGTCCCAGCAACGGCATGGTGGCTCAAACCGTCTCTAATTCCCAGTCCCGGGAGTCAGACACCTGTAGCAGTACACTCTGATCTTTTACTCTCAATTTAGGGAGAGAGAAAGAAAAGATAGAAAGAAATCTTCACCACTTTTACAAGCAGCCTTGATGTAGAATGAGAGACAGGTAGAAATCCTCACAGCCTCTTTTAGGCTGTCCTGAGCTTGGAGAGGACCAGCTGACAGAGAGTCAGACTCGCGTCTCAGCTCACGGTCTGTAAACTCAACCCCTCCAACCTTTGTTCTTTTAAGAAGTAACACACTAACGTGAACCACCAACCAGCAAACCACCCACCCCGACTCTCGGAGCTTCAGACCTTTTACACCCTGAACCAAAAGTTCCCATAAACCCATGCGCCAAACAATCCCAAGAACAAGTTACAGGTGCCAGAACGACTGCACCTAACCAAATCATAGCCACCTGCACCGAGCATTCCAAACCCAACTCGTAAACAACTATACCACAGCTGGGGTGGGAACACAAACCTAATCCAAACGCCATTTTGTGTTTTTAAAGAAACCAAAATAACAGAAACTTCTGCCAAGTGTTTCTCTACAGACACCCTCTTCTGGCCTCTTCTAATAAAGGTTTGTTTTGGTTTTGTTTTTTGTTTTTTTTTTAAAGAGAAACTTGAGAAATGAGTAAGAAAAATACGAAGTACCATGACAGAAAAACGAGAAAAGGATACAACACGGACAAGTCGAAAACCAAGATGGCCGAGCCCCTGGCAGCCTTGGAAATCGTACCAGTTGTATGGGTCTCCCTACATAGCCCTGGCTGTCCCAGAATGTAGACCAGGCTAGACTTTAACTGACAGAGACCCTTTGCCTCCTGGGTACTGGAATTAATTTAAGTATGCACCATCAAGCCTGGCTTTTTTTTTTTTTTTTTTTTTTTTTTGAGACAGGGTTTCTCTGTATAATAGTTCAGCCTGTCTCAGAACTCACTTTGTAGACCAGGCTAGCTTCCAACTCACAAAGATCCTCCTGCCTCTGCCTCCCAAGTGCCGGGATTAAAGGCATGTGCCATCCCAGCTGGTTTTTTTATTTTGAAAGACAGGCTCTCACTGTAGCCCAGGCTAGGCTTGAACTGGTGACCCTCCTGCCACGGCCTCCGAGAGCTGGGGCTGTTAGGGGTGAGAGGAACCCCAGGGCTTCAGAGATGGTCAGTGGTTAAGACTACCGCTCTTGCAGAGGACCTGGGTTCTGTTCCCAGCACCCAGATTGGGCAGCTCCCGACTGCCGGTAATTCCGGTTCCAGGGGACTGAAGCCCTCTTCCGGGCCCCAAAGGCTCCTGCTCACACACACACAAAGAGAACTGAAATGGAAAGTCTTACTTTTTAGTTCAGTCATCAGAGCATCTCACAATCACAAGTACCTACAAACAGCCTAAAAGCAGAGAATACAAGGAATGGGGCACTGCGGAGCCACGGGGGCTGGAGAGGGGGTGTCAGGGTGGGCATGGGCTGCTGCGTGCCCTGTGAAGCAGACGGCAATGCAGGCCCAGGGCACTGTGACCCGGCCTAGGGGGCCCTGGAGGCCACATGGAGTCTTCAGGACCAGTCTTTCACATCAGGAAAAAGGAGGGCCTCCCAGATGTTGGTGCAAATACAAACAGATGGCAGCAAAGAGGCACCTATCCCTAGAGGTGCTCATCTCCGCATCTTGCTGAGCCCGCCACACACTCACACACACACACACATTCAGTGCCGGAGGCCCAGAATCCCCACCTGCCTTTATGCTACAGAAGCCACAAGAAACATCAAGCTAGAAGAATGGGTCAGGGATGATGTAAAGGGAAAAAAGTGAGTCCTCTGTGAACAAAAGAGACAGTTGTTGCCCGGGGATTATAGCGTAACACAACCAGACACTGTGTCCACACTGTAGCACGTTATGACAGCTGACGCCTTCCACCCCAGGATGACAACCTGAGCTCTGTTCCAGATTCTGCCTTTGACTCACTGTGCGGCCCTGACCTCTCAGAGTTGGCCCACTGTGCGGCCCTGACCTCTCAGAGTTGGCCCACTGTGCGGCCCTGACCTCTCAGAGTTGACCCACTGTGTGGCCCTGACCTCTCAGAGTTGACCCACTGTGTGGCCCTGACCTCTCAGAGTTGACCCACTGTGCGGCCCTGACCTCTCTGAGCTCAGATCCTCCTCTGCAGATATGGTAACAACAGTTCAGGTGCTGCTAGGAGGGTGAGGTGACACCCAGCAGTACAGGACACCCTGCACCGCAAATCCCTGCTGCCCTGGTCCAGCCTCGGCTCACGGGCCCCTCTGCTCAGAGTCACCCCAGCAGTCAGTATCAAAGTCACCTCCCTGTGTGTTTCTAACACAGAGTCCCAGCCTTCCAGTACTCTACTACCTCTCCACAGGGTGGGTAGTCCCTGCAAAGAGAACAGTTCCCACAGACATGGCTTCCAACCAGACCATCCACACCACTTCAAGTTCCGGTACAGATTGTGATGTCCACTGAAGTGGCGATTATGGACCATTCCCAGTGTGATGCTGCAGAGGGCCCATGGGCCATGTGTGTCTGCATGTGTCCAAGCCACAGCAGATGCCAGGCCCCGGAGATGCAGGAGCAAGTGGGAACTCCATTTGATGGACAGCTCATTTTCCCAGATGACAGATGATTACCCTGATCCCAGAAGGACTGTCCTTCCTGCTCAACCTGCTCCCACTTTCCCAGGCTGGGTGCCTCACCTGATGCTATGACGGTGCCCGCCCACAGCGTGTTCTCGATGCTCAGACTCTCGCTGATTGGAGGGTCACTGTCTTCCTGAAAAGACAAACACACACATTCACCAACAGTCTTCCCACTTTCCATGGGGATGAGGTCCAGGACCCCAAAAGACGCCGCAGTCTGATGATGCTCAAAGCCTTCCCACAGAATGGCAGGTTTGAGTTGGGGCTGTCGGGGGTGTTAAGAGGCTTGTCCAGCATGCACAAGACTTGGGGTTCCATCTTTGGTGTCACACAAATGTAACACACACACACAAGTGGTAGTCTTGCCTGGCGCAGTGGCATGCAAATTTGTAATCTCAGCACTTGAGAGCCTGAGGCAGGAGGGTCATGAGTTCAAGGCCACCCTGGACTACATAGTGAGACCCTGCCTCAGAAAAAAAAAAGAGAGAGAGAGAAATCACAGGCCATTTAACTTCTGTCCCATATGTCGATTGTAATTTTATATTCTAAAAATAACAAATCCAAATTTACTTGCTGTTATGAAAGATCTGAAAACAGCTTAAACTCAAAGCTGGCACCCAGGGCTTGATTTCTTTGTGGTCTGGTTTGTCTGTTTTGAGACAGGGTCTCACTATACAGCCAAGGCTGGCCAGGGAACTCACAGCAGTCCTCCTGCCTCAGCGTCCTGAGTACTGGGGCTATAGGTATATGCTGACGTGGCCTGCTGGCACAGAGGATCTGCGAGACAAAAAGGACTCCGCCCGTCTGGAGTAAGTGCGGTCAGACATCAGAGCTGAAGCGGAAGGCAACACCTGCTACTCTAGAACGCAGGCTGCTCAGAGCTGGGAGAACATCCAGCTGGGTGCCCCACCCCCACCCCTCATCTGTCAGCCTTTGGGGTGGGGCCTTGGTAAGAAACCTCAGACAGACGCAGCAGGGTGCAGCCTTGGGCGCCTTCGTGGCCGCACACGCCAAGACCGGACTCGGGTCCACTCACCCTGGTGAAAGTCCCTAGAAAGTTGTGGATGTCGATGTTGGGCTCCTCAGCATACACATAAGACCGGATCTGCAGGAGGTCCTGTGCCAGGGGGAAACTCGTGGTTAAAAACGGCGGTCTGAACGTATTGTAGTTCCCAAATAGACCCTCAAAACTACACAGCAATGGAAGGGAGAAAATCTCCTTGAGCCGGTGTAGGAGTTGCCGAGAACAAACCCCACAGTTCCCGTGTGCGGATGCTTGCTAACTTCATCACCCGGCACAGTGACACCTCAAGTCACACTGCGGAGAACAGCCTTGAAATGGACTGATGGCCCTGGGCTGACTCACCCCTGACCTGTGGCAGCCCATACCAATCAACAGTTGCTCCCATTTAACAAGAGGATACTAAGCACCTCCTGTGTGAGGCCCTGGGAAGGGCTGAAGGAGAAATTAGGAGTCTCACATCCCTTACGATGCTGCCAAAAACAGACAGGAAAATCCCAAGTGCAGACAAGGAATCAGAGGCTGGAACTGTGTCGTGAGTACGAGCAGACAGCACAGCCCATGTGGGGATCAGCGTGGCGCTTCCTCAAGGAATTCAGCGGAGAATTACCACAGGCTCCATTTCTGGGTGTCCAACCACAGAGTCAAAGGCAGGCCCTCAGAGAGATATTCGTTCATTCCTGTGCATTATTCATGAAAGCCGAGAGACCAAGCAGCCCAAACGTCCATCAGAGTAGATAAATATCACATCACGCATTCTCCCTGTAGAACAGTACTCAGCTCCAAAGAAGGAAGAGATCCTGCCGCACGCTGCACACAGGTGAGAACACTGCACCAAGCGAAACAAGCCAACTCATACACACAAAGACAAACATGATTCCAGTTACACGGGGTCCCTAGAGTAGCCAGAGACAGAAAGCAGGGGCTGCCAAGGGCTGGGGAGGGAAGAAAGATCAAGAGTTCTCGAGATGGATGCTGGTCACATTTCCTCGATAATGTGAATGTGTCTAATGTCCCTTAATAAGGATTAAGACGGCAAATTGTAAAGAGAGAGAGTGTATGTGTGTTTACCATATGTGTGCATGCCCACAAGGACCAGAAGTGTGTGTGTGTGTGTGTGTGTGTGTGTGTGTGTGTACAGCACCTGTGTGCATGCCTACAGGGACCAGAAGAGGAACTGAACTCTGGGAACTGAACTTGGGTCCTCTGAGAAAGCAGCAAGAGCTCTCAATGGCTGATCTGTCTCTAAGACCCCAGGGTAGATTTTATATCATGTGCATTTTATCATTCTTTCCAGGTAAACAAGGAGCCGACTTCAGCAAGAAACGGGACAGGAAAAAGTGGGTGGCATGGGAGGGCTGCAACACAGAGAAGGCAGCCACGTGAAGCGTGACACAGACAGGGAGGGGGCAGGAGGCGCAGGATGGGCAGGGGGGCGGGAGGGGCAGGCACCCCTCTAAAGCAAAGATTATGTGGGGCTGGGAGCAGGCAACGAGAAAGGGAGGCCAGACAGGGAGAGGCTGCAGGGGAGGCCCAGAGCAGTCACCCGCCATGGGGAAGAGGGAATCTATTACATTTATCCTCTCACTTACGTGTGTGTCTTCAGGTGTGAGATCTCTCTCTCGCGCGCGCTCACACACACACACACACACACACACACACACACACACACACACACCCCGTAACCACCAGTAGGAGCTGATTCTCTCTTCCCTCCATGAGCTGATTCTCTCTTCCCTCCATGAGGCTCCTGAGGATGGAAAGACTGACAGCAAGCACCTTCACCCACTGAGCAGACCGTCTCTCCAGCCCGCTATGGATTTAGGATTTATCTTAACTTCATTTTCTCTAGCCTTTGCTACTGAGTGACAGGATCGACTTTGAGAGCTCAAGCCGCTGGCCTTGGCCAAGTGCCCGCTGCTCTGCTCTCCCGCTGCTCACAGGTGCAGCCTCACGCACTCAGCGGCCACCCGCCGGTTGCTGCTCAGCATCACCCGTCCGGCACAGCGAGGGCCTTGCATACTTGGTGCAAGACCGAACCCCAGCTCCTTCACAGAGCCGTCACTAATGCACTCGGCCTCGGATTCCTTACCCGTGGTGTGGCCATACCCAGCACTGCAGCTCAGGGTACCACATGTAAAATAAGACGTGGCAAGGGTTGGGTCCTGCACCTGTACCTGCCACCGCCCTCTGCAGAAGGACACCATCTCTCCGGGGACCAGAGGCCCTTCGAGTGTCACGCCCACATATCCATCCAATATGGCTCCTCCCTCTTTATTCACCTCTGTGTGCACGTGTACACGTGCCAGGCGCACACGAGGAGGGCAGAGGACAGTTCTCTCCTCCTACCGTATGGGTCTCTAAGACTGAACTCAGGTCATCAAGCTTGGCAGCAGGTAAGTGCCAAGTAGGTACCTGCTGAGCCGTCCCACTCGCCCTGACTTCTTCATTTCGACAAAAATCATTAGACCAGAACTAAGATCCTGACCACCTCCCCCAGACAGCCAGGCTCCTGCAGGCTGAGGCCGCCGGTTGTCCAGGGGCCAGGTTGCGTTGCCTAGAAGTCACAGCTCTTGCCAGTAGCTGCTCTGGAGTAGCCCAGCCTGACCTCTTAGAGATAGCTTTTAAATGTTTTTCTGTTTCTGTGGCGCTGGGAACCAGGTCTGGGGCACTACATATGCGTAAAAACTCCACTCAGGGCTGCCCTGGCTCTTGCCTCTTGGGAAGCTTCTTCCTGCCTCCCTCAGTTGCTATTTCAAGGGGACATAGAAATGGTTTATAGGGAAAAGGGAAACAAGGATCCTCTTACTAAAAAAAAAATCTTTTATTTATTTGCTTATGGAATTAGAGACAGGACCTCATGAAGCCCATGCTGACCTCACTCACCATTTAGATCAAGGATGACCTCGAACTCCTGATCATCCTGCCTTACCTCCTGCGTGCCGAGATTAGAGGACTGGCCCTCCATGCCTAGTTTGTGTGGCCCTGGAGATCGAACCCAGGACTTCATGCATGCCAGACGAGCAGTGTACCCAGAGCACCAACCCAGCCCAATAAACCTCACTTTGAAACGAAGATGCACTTGGATGCGGAGGGAGAGTGCTCACCTCACACAGCCAAGGCCCCAGGTTCCCTCCCTGGGTCTGACACACAAACGAAGAACTAAAGAAACCTGGAAGCCTGTTGTAAGAGCTCTGTGGACACAGTGCTAGGCTAAAATGCCCAGGGCCCCAAATTTAATCCCTAATACTACACACGTGTGCATGTGAACACGCACATGCAAAGGAAATGGATGCCTTGAGGTCGTCTTGTAAGATTATACAAATGCAAAAAAATGAATTTTTAGTGATCTACATGGCAATCTGAGTGTTCTGAGACGGGTTATGCGGGTGCACCTGTCATCCCGGTACTCAGGAGGCAGACTCAGAAGGATCAAGAGCAGGGGTTCTCAACCTTCCTGATGCTGCGGACCCTTTAACACAGTCCCTCATATGTGGTGACCCCCAACCATAAAGTTATTTTTGTTGTTACTTCATAACTGTAATTTTGCTACTGTTATGAATCTTAATGAAAATATCTGATATGCAGATGGTCTTAGGCGATCCCTGTAAAAGGGTTGTTTGACCCCCAAAGGGGTCTCAACCTACAGGTTGTAAGCCACTGATCAAGGGTTTGAGGCTGCCCTGGGCTACAAATTACAATCCTGTCTCAAAACGGTAAAAAGGTAAATAAATAAATAGTTCCAAAAACAATCAGACCATCAAGCAGACTGGGGCTAGCCAAAGAACAACTGGAAGGATCTGGCAGCTTGTGAAGGTTACTGGGCACCCCCTAGGCAGAGCCTGCACCACCCAGGAGGCATTGGGTATCCCAGTATTGATAAGAGGTCCAGAGATTTCCTTATGGAGCTGGGAAAAATCAGGAGTAGCCAGGAAGGTCTGGTCCTGTCTACACAACCCGTCACCCATGGGTCCTAAGCACGTGTCTCTAAGAACACGGAGAAAGATCTGGAAAGATCAGCACCTACTTCACAGAATCCTGTCTGGAAAGAATATAAGATCTGGGGCAGAGAGAGGCTGGTGAGCGAACTTTTTATTGTCTCCATGGCTTTCCGTACGGTTCCCTTTGTTTTTAATCAGGAACACACTCTGGGTTACTGGGGAAGGTTGCCCCGTAGATTTCTTTGCCTCTGATAGAATTCTTTCACTCTAGAAAAACCTTCTCAAACACTGCTCCTCTTGTACCCCCCAGGCCCAAGAAGGCAGTTACTGTCTCCCTGAGAGCAGAGGATCTTATCTGTTTTTAATGCCTCCAGCCCAATCCTGAGCCAGACAAGGGCAAAGCCAAGAGGTGCTTCTGATCTGAGGCTGCGGAACTCGCTGGCATCTCTGCTTCCGACTCGGGCACCAACACCTCTCAATCATTCTAAGGATCAGATTCCTTTCTCTGGGGAAACGCCTACCAGGAAATAAATCACAGGCTCCTTAGATAAGAGCAGAGTCCATCCTTAGATCAACTCTCTCTCACAGGCAGGGCAGCTGCCTGGGCTCCTGGACCATGGCTAGAAATACGCTCTGGAGTTTCTTGCTTAAAAACTGTGGCTGGGTGGTGGTGGTGGTGGTGGTGGTGGAGGTGGAGGAGGAGGTAGAGGAGGAGGAGGAGGAGGAGGAGGCGGAGGCGGAGGTGGAGGCGGCAGCATTCAGGAGGCAGAGGCAGGCAGCTCTCTGTGAGTTCGAGACCAGTCTGGTCTACAGAGCGAGATCCAGGACAGCCAGAGTTACAACAGAGAAACCGTCATGCTGACGTTACTGATACAGCGCTTGCCCTGGCCACGCCTCCCCTACTCTGAGCCCAGAAGAGTGGCGTTCCACGTAGCCATTCCAGGCTGCTTCAGGGAGAGCTGGTCTCTGGGCTTTTAAATTACATTCAGCATGGGGCAGCGAAATGGCTCAGCAGGTAAAGGCTGACATCATGAGTTTGATTCCTGGGACCTGCGTGGTGGACAGTGAGAACCAACTCCCACAGGTTGTCTTATGGCCTCCATACGTGCGCTGTGACCGACATACGTGGGCTGTGGCATGTGGGCCCACACACGTATATACACGCACTAAATAAATAAAAATTCAAAGTAATTTTAGCTAGCTGCTATGCCAAACCTCCAGACAGAGGCTGTGCTCTGCGGCTGCCTGGTTCTATGTACGAGGGCATGGCAGGACACACACTAGCCAGTGGCTACTGGCAGAAATCCTGCTTGGAAGTGGGTAGGGAAGGAATGAGCACTGGCTGCTCTTCCAAAGGGCCCAGGTTCGATTCCAAGCACCTACATGATGGCTCTCCACTGTCTGTAACTCCAGTTTCAGATAATCAAATGCCCTGTTCTAGCCTCTAGCACATACACACAAGCAAAATACGCATACGCATTAAGTCTCCCTAGGGTGCTTGCTTACAGTTTCAGGGGGTTAGTCCATTATCATCACGGTGGCATGCATGGCGCTGGAGCAGTAGCTGAGAGAGAGCCAGCATCCTGGTCCTCCGAGGCTGACAGAGAGACACTGGGCCTGGCTTGGGCTTTTGAAACCTCAAGGCCCATCCCCAGTGACACACTTTCTCCAACAAGGCCACGCATCCTAATCCTTCTCAAGTAGTGCCACTCCCTGATGACTAAGCATTCAAATATATGACCCACGAGGCGAGGCATTCTTACTCAAAGCGCCACGCCTGCAGAACAGGATCTCAATATGATGAGCAGCCTCTAGGTGCTCTTAGCAGCAGGACCACATATTAGGCCTTCCCTTTCAACCCAGCAAACTGGCAAAGTCACCTGGAAGTACTCACTCTCCAAATGGGGGTCGGGGCTGTCCTTGGTACAAAGAGGTAAGTGGAACCAATGTAGGCTCAAGGTTCTCCAGTCCCCCACAACCCTCGTTTCACATGCCACTGCCCCCCCTGGCTTCCAAGAACATCTGAGTGTGAGAACCAGGTTATGACCTAGTGGCCAGCATACAGTCCTTTGAGAAAAGCTACTCACGGCGGCCGTGGGGAGCCTCTGTGTGCAGGCGACCGGCAGCCGAAGCTTCCAGTCTGTCTCTCCATCCAGCTGATCCGTGCGCAGGAAGCAAGACCCTGCAGAGAGAGGTTGGAAACTGATGTCTGTGATTCAAGCGTGCTTCCCTCAGCAGCTCTGGGCGTGCCTGTTCTGGTCCTTAAAGAAATGACCCACCAATGACCAGAGACTTGCAGAGGAAATAGATCTCCACTTCCCACCCCTCTACAAGCTCTGAATTCAAATCCTCACTTAACCACTGGCTCCTGGGAACGCCAGGGTTAAGCTCTTGACTTTGCTAAGCCACCATCTGCTTATGTAAAAAGAGACCTGCAGCCCATTAACAATGGGACACTGGCCAGGACAGGATGGCCAGTCCTGTACATTCCTAGGCCGGGGCAGGCATTTCCAGACTCCTTCTCAAGATATCTGATTTGGATCCAAGGTTTGTTACTTACTGGCTTGGTATCTCTGAGCCTCGGATTTCCTGGGTGTAGGATGGGGACAGCAAGAGTACCCCTCCAGGGGCATTACAAGAGCCAAAGAGCTGAGCCATGAGCTCAGGACATGGCTACTGGAAAGAATCATGCCACGGCCTGCTCCTGCTGCAGGGTGGCCCCACTAACACTGAACCCCGAATTCAAAATGCTTCAAAATCCAAAACGACTGACTGATGACTAACTGATTTACAGAGTTTCAAATATCTCAGGCTGGCCTTGAACTCACTCACTATACAGACAAGGCTGACCTCAAACTTCTAACCTCCTGCCTCCAGTTCGAGGCCAGCCTGGTCTACAGAATGAGTTCCAGGACAGCCAAAGTTACAACAGAGGAACCCTTTCTCGAAAAAGGTGGAAGCAGAGGGCCAGCATCCAAGGCTGTCCTCTGACCTCACACACGCTGGGGCACGCATGAACCCACACCCTCCCACACATACCCCCAACCCACCTATCTCCACCCCAACACAAGGATGACAGATACAGAAGCTTCCAAGCACTAAAGCAGAAGACAGATAATCACGCAGGTTTTATGTGTGCTTTTGGGTTTTTTTGAAACGGGAGCTTACTATGGAGCCCAGGCTGGTCTCCAACTCCATGCCATCCTCCTGCCTCTGTCTCCTGAGTGCTGGGATTACAAGCAGGAATCAGCAGGCCCAGCTTTACTGTGCTGTTTTTTCTTAAATGTTCATCACATCTATTTATTTATTTATTTATTTATTTATTATTTATTTTTGTGGGCAGAAGGTGCTACACAGCACAAGCATGTATTCAGGCTAGAGGACAGCCTGCAAGAGTCGGTTCCCTCCGTCCACCATGTCGGTCCCAGAGTTGGAGATCGGGGGTTGTCAGGCTTGGTGACCAACGCCTTACCTGCTGAGCCATGCCACCAGCCAAACTGTCTATGTTTGGGTGTTTTTGTTAGTTTGGGTTTTGTCTTGTTTGAGATGGGCCTCACTATGTACCCCACCCCCCCATGCCCTGGAACTTGTTATGTAGACCAGGCTTGCCCTCGAACTCACAGAGATCCACCTGCCTCTGCCTCCATAGTGCTGGGATGAAGGGCCGGCTATGTTTTCTGGGTTTTTATGGCCAGAATGTATGGACCTGCAAGCACCCAACACACTCTCAACTGTGAAGGACCCCTCCACGGAGATGTCTCCGACACGCCTGTGAGGTCCACGGTGACATCTACCCTGTGACATTTTCAAATGAGGATGCTACCAAGGGCCACTCTCTGTGTCGATTAGTCGCTTACCGTTTTTCTCTGATGTCCTCAGGAAGATCATGTCAGCAGGGACCCTCTGGTTCTGGGAACGGAAAGGAAACTCCTTAGTGTGAACAGCCCCAACTCCACATTGGGCTTTTCTTTCTTCCTTTGTGTGCATGTGTGTGCATGTGCTCCTGTGTGTGCACGTGTGTGTGTGTCTGTGTGCATGTGTGTGTGCGTGAGTGCACATGTGTGTATATGTATGTGTGTGTGCATGTGTGTGTAATGTGAGTGCGTGTGTTTACAGATGTACATGTGTTTGTCCGGAGATCAGAGGTCCTTGATTTTTTGAGACAGGATCTGTCACTGGCCTAAAACGTGACAGGTGGGCTCTGCTGACCGGCCAGCGAGCCCCGGGGATCTGCCCACTTCCGCCTCCCCGCCGATGGGACTGTAAGTATATCCCGCCACACTCCGCTCCTTTTACACGGGTGTCGGGAAACCGACTTGGGTCTTCATTCCTGCGTGGCATGCATCTTCCTGACCCACCCCTCTCCTCCGCCCTCTTGCTCGGCCTGCAGTAGGGTGCAAGGAAGTAGTGAGACATAACCTAAGCCATTCTCGCAATGAAGAGGGAAGGCCAGGTGTGGCGTGTGGGCTTTAATCCCAGCAGAAGCCGGCTGACTTGTGAGTTTCCTGGTCTACACAGTGAGGCCTTGCTTCAAAAACAAACGAAAACAGATCAATATAAATGGGGGCAACAGCATCCCTGTGAAGCGAGGGCAAGAAGGCACATGACAGACAGGCCTCGGAGCTTAGTCCAAGGGCCCCCTCTCAAGTCACCTTGAGAGCTTGGACTTTACCCTCTAACAAACACCACCGTTCAATTCCTACAGAAACAGGATAAGATGGATGTTTTTTGTCTGACCAAATATGATCCCCAGACTCTCCAGACCCACCCCCGAAGCTCACAGCTTCCGGTACACACAGTAAAAAGAGCGTCAGTGTTTGTTCAGGTAACAAAGGTTAACAGAGACTTTTTACCAGTCTCTTGTTACTCCCCACCCCTGCCGCCCATAAAAATGGGTGGCAGGCAGTGTTTGAATCAGGAAATTCAGGTTACCTTTGCAACGAAGGTGAATGCAATAAATATTTTTTAAATGTCAAAGTGGCAAGCTGACTTGCAGAAAAGACTTTACGGTAAGTGGGATTTTTTTTTAACCCCCAAACCATAAGCACACCAAGCAGAAAATCAAAAGTATACTGTTTTTATATACGGCCTGTCTGTTTACAATCGTAAGCGGGGCTCCTGGCTCCCCAGCACATGAGTATCTTAGGAAATCTCTTGGTGCTTGTCTCCTGGGATGGAGGCTTTTCTCCCCAAGGCAGGGATGTCTGCTAGCATCCCAAAGAGTTTCCTTCTGTTAGCCCACTGGATGCCCAGAGCAGGACTCTACCAATCCTGGACCACTCCCTGGGCTCTGGCTCCCACCACCGCCCAGCCCCTGAGAAGTTTCCAGACTCCACTCACCTTTTCCACTAGGATGAGATCTCCCACCTGGATGTTCGAACTCTTCACCTTCACGGTCCCTGCAAATCAAAGACCCAACGCATCACTGTCTGGGACCATTTAAATTCTACCAGGTAACAAGGCACACGGCGCCCACATTCTGCCTCCGCCTCGCTGGGACAAGGTCTCCCTGTGGCCACAGTGGCTTCAGAAACCCCGTCTCTGCTTCACAGCACCAGGAGAACTCAAGATCTTCAGAAAAGATGGGCTACCCTGCTGCAGCTCATCATTCCTAAAACAATCAATCCCATAGTACAGTTATTATCCACCAAGTCAATACACTGTCAAAGTGAAATCAGAGGGCTGGGGAGACATTCAGCTCCTAGCACTTGTGGCTGGGGTAGCTCATAACTGCCTGCCATTCTAGCTCTGGGGGCCTGATGCCCCCTTCTGGCCTCTGCTAGCACCTGCATACATAACTAATACACACACACACACACATTAAAAAATAAAAACTAAAGCAACAACAAAAAACAGATACAGCATCCTGTGTCTGTAATCACAGGACTGAGATAGGGGCAGAGACAGGAGCTGATTCCGGGGCCAGCCAGCCAGCCTAGCCGCCCCACTAAGCTCCAGGTTCACCGAGACCCCGTCTCAAGAGAATAAGGCAAGAGCGACAGCAGACCTGCCGCCCTCCTGCACACACTCACAAACACTGCCCAGAGCTCACCTCTACCACACTTCTAAACCCAGATTCAACGCGAAGGATGCAAACAGCCACCCTGTACTGCTTAGGTCAAGATCAGCCCTGCACCTGGTTAGTATAGAAGTAACCACTCAAGAGGTAACAGTGGGGCACACTGCGGTACATACCAGCAACAATGTATCATTTGAGGCCCCAGAGGTGTTTGGGGCTTAAGTCTGACCATGTGAGTTCCATCTTCAGATCCGCAAGGTAGGAGAACTGGCTCAAGTTGTGATGTACATGCACACACACACACACACACACTCACACTCATAGATGTCAAGTTTTGAAAAAAGGCTAGAAATGGTGAGGTATGAACCGGGCGGTGGTGGCACATTTAATCCCAGCTCTCGGGAGACGGAGGCCAGTGTGGTCTACAGAGCAAATTCCGGGACATCCGGAGTTAAAACAGAGAAAACACTGTCTCAGAAAAAAAGAAAAGGAAAAAGAAAAGAAAAGAAACAAAAGGTATTGCACATCATTGACCCCAGCACTCAGGAGGCAGAGACAAATGATCTCCGTGAGTTCAAGACCTCCCTGAGTTACAGAGGGAGACCCTGTCCCAAAATAAACAAAAAGCAGCACATCCTAGCGATCCAAGGTTGGTCCAATCCAGAGATGGAGAAGCTGCTGCTGAGGCCAGGCAGAATTTGGGATGGAGTAACAAGCCTGACCTCTTCCTATTCCACCAGGGGGCGCCATCAACAGCAGCAGGGAGGGGTAGAGCTCAGAGCCGCGCAGTCAGACAGGACATCGGAAGTCCAGCCCCACGCATGCCTCCAGTGAACTTAGGGGTGTCCTTAGGGGCTTGTCCCAACATTACTAAACTGAAATTTACACCGTTTGGTTTTATCACCAAAATGTATGCCGATGGCCTGACTTGAGTGACCACACCTGGGTTCAGATCTCAGCCGCGAATGGTTAAGCCTAAGTTACTGCGGAACAGTCACCATGATCCTGTGTGAGCCTGACAAAGAACAGGCCTGGGCTCTCACAGGCCTGACGGGGATTTGTTCTAGCAACTTTGAGATGTACTGCTAAATCCTTCACACTTTTCCTTTTTACAATAAGCAAGAAGTAGTTTGCTGTTCCAAATAGAAACAAAAAATAAACTATCTAAAAAGTTTTTAATGTCCAGAATCTTTTCCTTCTGCACTCAGTCCTGACTCACGATCAGGTCATCTGAGCTCTGCCTCCTTCAGTCCATCTGCTCTACCTCAGCAAACCCCACTTTAATCCAGTGTGTTTGCAGGGTGACTAGGTCTCCCCAGCAGGCGAATCCTTCACGCAAGCAAGCCTACTGTACCCGGCCCGGTCAGCAAGATCTCAAGGGGACCATACATGGTTGGGACACGGGACACTTGTATTACCCAATCAGGGATTGTCACAGCATTTTAGTGTGTGGCCGGGAGTGGGGGCAGGTGGTGGTGCTTGGTGTCAGCAGCTCCAAGAGAGACCCCACGACAGGAGATATGGCTCACTGTTTAAGAGCACTGGCTGCTCTTCCATAGGAGGGTTCAATTCTCAGCACCCACATGGTGACTCACAATCGGTTAACTCCAATTCCAGGGGATCCAGCGCCCCCTTCAGTCATCTACAGGTACTACATACATGTGGGGCATAGACAGGCAGGCCAATCACTCATACACAAAGTAAAAACATAAAAAGTAAAAGAAAGAGAGAACCCTAGATTCCTTCCTGTCATACCCCTGTGGGAGTCAAGCACAAAACCTGGACTTCCCACCTCACACACAGTGGGGTGTGTGTGTGTGTGTGTGTGTGTGTGTGTGTGGTGTGTGTGTGTCCACATGTGTGGAGATCAGATAGCAACTTCAGGAGTTGGCTTTCACCTTCCACTGTTTGAGTCCTGGGGACAGAACTCAAACTGTCAAGCTTGGCGACAAGAGCCTCTCCCCACTGAGTTGTCTCACAGGCCCTGTTCCGTGAGACAGAAGTAAGAGAGTGGGCCAGTCATCGGCGGCTGGGACTGACTCCCAGAACGAAAAGCTATGTAGAACCTACAACCACCTGTCCACCGCTGTCTTCCAGAAATATTCCTAAAAGAAGAGGAGGGGCAGGAGGAACAGAGCAGGATTAGGAAGCACGGGAGCAGCCAGGGCAGGAGCTTAAAATCCTTAACCGAGGGTCAGCGAGGTGGCTCAGTAAGTAAGACTGCCTGCCACCGAGCCTTCCGACCTGAGTTCAGTCCTGGAGACTCATGGCAGGAGAGAACCGGCTCCTGCAAGGTGTCCTCGGACCCACACACACACTTATTTTAATTCTTAAACTGTAACACAGGATCTGCATGTCACTTTGTACTGGGCCCTGCCCATTCTAAGCTGGCTCAAGAGGAGAGACAAAATACCAAAGCATCTTCCTGAGAAATGAACCCAGAACCCATCCTTTCCCCTGCTGGGAGCCTGTACCCAGCATCCATTACTAGGCTCTAAGGCGCCCCCCACACACATGCACATGCAAAGGCACATAGCTTGTATTTGTTTTATTTAAGTATTTATTTTTTGCGTACATGTGTGGGTATTTGTGTGCCACAGCATGCCCGTGGAGGTCAGACGGTATCTGAACGCATTGGTTCTCTCCTTTCACCATATGGATTCTGGGGATTGAACTCAAGGCATCAGGCTTGGCAGCAAGCCCCCTTACTCACTGAGACATCTTGCCGGCCCCACGACTCTGAGGCTTTTTTTCAGTGCATTGGCAGAGACTCCAATAGAAGCTGGAATGAGATTCTTACAAGAGTGACGTGGAAAATTCTCCAGACACATCCCCGATCACTAACCAGCTTCTGATAAATCCATCCCACCCGATCTCACCACCTCACCCCAGCAGGCTTGCGGTCAGTTTATAACAGGGAACAAACTACCAATGAGCACAAGTGTTTATTTCTACAGCGCTGGACCCCACGTTTTTCATAAGCAAACCTACGGAGGCTGAAGCCCGCCTTTCATGGGTGACGGCTCCAGAATAAGAGCCCTCTGTCTCTGTGGCAGGGAGACGCCAGATGTTTCCCTGGACTGAAGCGAGTAAGCGACCACTCTGAAAGGTCTGCGCACGCTCCATACCAACCCCCAAAAGAGGGAAACTACCCTTGAACAAATTCCAGGGCACCGCTCCATGGGGGCCTGTGTTTTGACCCCGAACACCTCGAGTTACAATTCTATTTTTCATGGTGCTCGGGACACTGACTGCTGTGGGTTGGCCCACCCGCCCTGGCTGATGGGTTACTCTCTAATCTATCTGCGGCAGTGCCGAGCTGTAAATTCCACCCCTGGGGACACTTCCTGGGGCGGACATCAAAACACCTCTGCAGGCCCAGAGTTCAGAGGCTTAAAGTTTTCATATTCAGGTAGCGACAGTTCCAAAGCCCAGAAAAAGACGCACTTGAAAAACAAACCAAGGGTTGAAAAGCGTGGTCATAAAGCACCTCTGTTTAAAGCAGTTAAGAAATAAAGAAAATAAAAAACTTTTTAAAAGTCTAGCGTTTAAATACTGCTACCTTTGTATCATTCATGTCATAGCGACTTTTTAATAAATATGTCAACAGTCGACGCCAGTTGACAATGTCTCGAAATGACAAAGGGGCTAAGAGCCCGGGAGCAGACGTGCCTTGGGGATGGGGGAGCAGAGCAGGGGCTGCCAGACAGCTCAGCGGGTAAAGGCGCTCGTAGCTGCACCTGAGCCGGAGCCCCGAGACCCACAAGCCCCCCAAGATGTCCTCTGCCTTCCACTGTGTGCCCAGCACTCACGTACACCACACACAACAGATAGACAGGCGTGTGTAATCCGGGAAGATGAACTGCACGATTTTAATGTGAGGCACTGGCCAGGTTTTTCCAGTAAACAGTGGGCGTTTACAGTAAGGACCGAGTATCAGCAGAGAAAAAGACGAGGCAATGCTTCGCATCTGTCAGACCACGTGAGAAAGTCTGTGGGAAATCCATCTCAATAAAACTCAGCCTGACCCGTATCTTACAGAGGAGCGGGTTACAGAGGAGCAGGAGGGGTGAGGGGTGGGGGGTTACAGAGAAGCAGGGTGGGGGGTGGGGGGTTGCAGAGGAGTGGAGGGCGGGGGAGTGGGGGGGTGGGGGTTACAGAGAAGCGGGGGGGGGGGGTTTTACAGAGAAGCAGGGTGGAGGGGGTTACAGAGGAGTGGGGTGGGGGAGTGGAGGGTGGGGGAGTGGGGGGTGAGGGGTTACAGAGAAGCAGGGGGGTTACAGAGGAGTGGGGTGGGTGGGGTTACAGAGAAGGGGGTGGGGGGTACAGAAGAGCGGGGAGGGTAGATGGGTGGGGGTACAGAGGAGTGGGGTGGGGGGTGGGGGTACAGAGGAGTGGGGTGGGGGGTGGGGGTACAGAGGAGCGGGGTAGGGGGGTGGGTGGGGGTACAGAGGAGCGGGGAGGGGTTACTGAGGAGTCAGAGAGGTCTTTCTAGCCTCATGGAACAGCCTTAAGCCCTGCCCTGAAGGGTTTTTGCAGGAGTTCTAATACTTTAACATCAAGAAGTCCCCCACTGGAGCCAGCAACATGGCTCAGCTGGTAAAGCACTCACCCTGAAAGCCTCATGTCCTGAGTTTGATCCCGTACACACACACACACATACACACGATACACACACACACACCAGACACACACCACACACACACACCAGACACACCAGACACACACACACACCAGACACACACACGATACACACCAGACACACACACACACACCACACACACACACCAGACACACACACACCAGACACACACACACACACACACATACACACACACACCAGACACACACACACACCAGACAGATAGACACACACACCAGACACACACACACACACACACACACACACACACCAGACACTAAGAACTAAAATTAGGGGAAAGGAAGTTTTTAAAGTCCACCACTATAAATCTCTCCTCAAAAAAAATTAACAAACACTGAGCCGAAGAGATGGCTCAGAGGTTAAGAGCACTTGCTGCTCTTGCAGAAGACCTAGTTTGATTCCAGCACCAACATGGTGGTTCACAACTGCCTGTACCTCCCGTTCTGGCTAATCTGATGCTCTCTTCTGGCATCCAGAGGCACTGCATGTACATGGTACACAGACACACATGCAAAACACCCATAAACAAAAAATGAAAGGAAAAAAAAAAAAGAAGAAATTATCCAACCATGGTAGCTTTAATCCCAGCGCTTGGTAAGCATATGCAGGCAGAGCTATGTGAGTTCAGGGCCAGCCTGGTCTACACAGCAAGATTCTGTCTCAAAAAAAAAAAAAATTTTTAATTAAAAAAACAAAGCAAACAAACAAAAAACACAGCCAGGTAATAGTGGTGCGCACCTTTAATCCCAGCACTCAGGAGGCAGAGGCAGGTGGATCTCTGTGAGTTTGAGGCCAGCCTGGTCTACAGAGCGAGTTCCAGGACAGCCAGAGAGTTACAACAGAGAAACCCTGTCTCAAAAAAACAAAAACAAAAAAACCACAAACAAATCGGTATTCAGCCATTAAACAGAATCTATACTACGAAGACAGGCAAGCAGTGCTTCTGTTAACGATTAACCGAACAAGCTCCCATTAACCAATGCACCCCTCCATGCTGATTAAAACCAGTGGAATAGGACCCCCTAAAAGAAATGCAAAAGTACTCAGGTCCAAGGGAGCATCATTAGCCACAACCCCAGGAAACCATCCCAAGGAGATTCTGAATTTAACTGAAAAGGGGGATCTTCAAGGAAGATGAGATCACCAGCCCCAGGAACCGTTAACCTGAGCTAGGTTAACAGCGCTCACAGGGCACCGGAGAGTGGGTGGCCGGAGAGAGGCAAGGGCCCACGCTTAGTGTACAGTGCGACCCCAAGGAAAGGCTGAAGACTGGAGAGGTCCACCCACCCACATGGGCCTCTGGATCAGCGCTGATGGTTTGCCATCTGTCCAGATGCCCCCAGCAGGGGTGAGGCCCCTGTGCTTATTATGCTCCTGCTTGCAGTTTCTTTCAAAGCTAATTACCTCAGCTTCATTTAGCCCTGCATGGGGGTTAGTCTGGGCAGGGAGGCCCTTATGAAGAACCAGATACTCTTCTGCGAAAACACAAACCTGGCCCACGTCTCTCACCCCCTCTCACAGGCACCCCTCCCCAACCAAACTTCTGTTACAAAGATAGTAAGTAAAAAAAAAGTCTAAAAAGTTAATTTGCTAGGCCTTTCCTGACCCAAACTTAATCCTCTGTTACTGTTTTGCTCTCCTGTTGTTTGAGCACTGCACTACCTTCTGCTGGCCCCTCCTTCCCGTCTCTCTCTGGCCTTCACTTCCTGGACCTTCAGCGCCCTGGGAACACTGTTGGTTGGGGAAGACAGCTGTATTATTATAAAAAATCCAGAAAGACGTACAAACCAGACTGGAGTCATAGCTGGGTTTGTAGACTGCTTGCTTAGCACACATGAGGCCTGGGTTTGATCCCCAGCACCGGGTGTGGTACATGCCTCTACTCTCCAGGTGGAAAGCAGGAAGGATAACAAGTTCAAGGTTATCCTTGAGGTCTTACCTGGGCTACTTGACTCTGCCTAAAAGTAGGTAGGTAGGTAGGTAGGTAGGTAGATAGACAGATAGATAGATAGATAGACAGACAGACAGACCTAACCTGTGTGTGTGTGCACTCATGCACATATAAGGGGGGTGTGAGGGAAAGGTGCTTGTCACAAGGGAGGTAGATGGCCATCCTGAGAATAACACTGGGTTTTATTCTCTGGCCCACATACTTGCACACACAGGCACACACGCACACAGGCACACACACATATACACACACACATACACGCACACAGGCACACACACATATACACACACAGGCACACACACACACATACACACACAGGCAGGCACACACACACATATACACACACAGACGCACATACACACACATACACACACAGGCAGGCACACACACACACATACACACACAGGCAGGCACACACACAGGCACACACATGAAAAGAATGATTTTAAAGCCTGAGATCAAGAGCCCTCTGCAGCACTAGCAGGGGCCGCACACACAGGAGCTGCTGTGCTCATCACACACGCCAGTGCTCCCTTGACTCCTGCCCAAAGGGGGACCTGCAGCTAGAGGAGAAAGCCTTATGTTCAGGCAGGCCTGGGTTGGACCTCCTCAGCTCTGCCCTCTCAGACACAAGACTGTTTTCTAGAGCCTCAGCAGGAGCCTGGGCAATGGGTAAAAAAAGGAAATTCCTCCTTCCCTCCCTCTCCCCACCCCACCCTCAACAGGACCTTAAAACACTTAACACAGCTGACAAGGTTTGAACTGGTGCCTGGCTGGCTGTGGGCAGGCAGGGCCCCTTGTCTCCTGTCCCAATTCCCAACCTGGACAACATTTTTCCCACCCCAAGCCGATGCCCCTTTCTCCTCTCAGATCACAGAACTGACCTTCCCAGGGTCTCTGGGCCACACTGGTTCTGCCCTACACTCAATGGGCTATTATTTTCTTTTTGTTTTTGAGACTCAGTCCCTTTGTCTGTAGTCCTGTATGGCCCAGAGCTTGCTATATAGACCAGGCTGCCCTCAAACTCACAGAAGTCCACCTGAGTGCTGGGGTCATGGGCACCACATCTGGCTTTTGTAGAATCTTTTACCAGAGTGTATATCTGGTAGTCGCGTGGCTCACACTCTGAAGGTCCCATACTGAGTTTAACGCTTCTCTAGAACCATCTTGGAATTCCTTTTGTTTATCCAAGGTAGGAAGGGGTGAAGACAGACTCTCATGTAGCTCAGCCTGGCTTCAAACTGGCCTTGAACTTCTGATTCTCCTGCCTGTAACTCCTGAATGCTGGAGCTATCAGCACGCACCACCACACTCAGTTTTGTTTTGCTTTTTAAAGTCAAGATCTCCCTATGTTACTGCAACTGGTTTTGAACACCTGAGCTCAAAAAAATCCTCCTGCCTCTGTAAAGGAATGCTTTGCCAGAAGGTTTTTTGAGCTGTACAGCTTTCCTTATGAATACATGTTGCCTGGACTTCTGGGAACATCTTAGAGGGAAGTATGTATATAAGAGAGAGAGTGTGCCTGTTGGAAACAACAGTTGTGGTAGAGACAGGGGAAGAGTGAACACCAAGTTGGGGTAGAGACAGGGGAAGAATGAGCACCAGAGTTGGTTGGGTGGTGTCAGGAAAAAGTGAGCTCCAGAAATGATGATGGGAAAGCAGACAGAAATAATGTTCAGATAAAGTGGAACTAACTGAGGTTTTTAAAAGGTTACATTTTAGATAGGGGTGGGGGGGGCAGTTCTGTTAAGAGTCCAGTTACCAGTGAAAACATAACAGTTACAAAGGCCTCAAAGCTTAGATACTGCATTTAGGAAGGGCTACACCCTTTAAGAGCCCAGACCTAAACAGTAGAAAACAGCTACGCCTTATTAAAAGAAAAACCTATTACATGCCTCAGCCTCCCAAGTAGGTGCAGCTATAGATGTGCGAACGACACCTGCCTGTGGATTGGCTTCGGGTGTGGACAGCGTGTCTATGTGGTTTGAGCCTGAACCGTCCTCCACAGGCTTGTGTTCTGAAATGCTTATTTGTAGTGGGACTTTGCCAAGGAATTTTTTGTACTGTGCAGCCTTCCTAATGGTTACAGGCTGCTTGGACTGCTGGGATCAGTTTAAAGACCTATAAAAGAGGCAGTGGCAGTTGGCAGTGATAGTTAATGGCAGGGGTCAGTGGATGGGAAGGCTTCAGACAGAGGAGAGTTAGTGAGACAGAGGACAGTTGCTCGGAAGGAAAGCAGCCACCAGGCTGAGACAAGGGATAGTTGCTGGGAAAGCATGTTGGAAGACAGTTAATGGGATAAAAGATGTTAGAAGTTGGTCCAGTTCTCCTGGTTTAGACAAAGACAGCCAGCAGGGACTGTAAAGATTTCTTCCTTTCTCTCTTTTCCTTTCTAACCTTTTAGAGCTACGGGGTTAAAAAAAAAAAAAAGCTCCATGTTAAGAATCTGTCTCAGTAGCAGTTGGGGCAAGAGAATCAGTTACAAGCCGGGCTAGAGAACCAGGAGGCAGAATTCAGTTATGAGTGAAAAGGTAAGCAGATACATTTGGCCCTCAGCAAATGGTTAAGGCTTAAGAGCTCCGATACAGTGTCAAAAAACAATTACACTTACTCACCAGAGTGTGGTGCTATCTGGGAGGAAGTGTCACTAGAGGGGGGCCTTGGAAGGTGATGTGGTCTACCCCTGGTTTCAGCAGCCTCGTCTTCTCATCCTGGTCCCTCAGGATGTAAGGATGCAAACAGCCTCACCTCAAGTTCTTGAAGCCCTGCTATCCTTCCTACCCAGGTGGACTGAGCCCCCTGAGCCAAAGTCATTCTTTCATCTCTTAAATTGTCTCTGTCAGGTAATCTGGTCAGAACAGCACAAAAGTCACCAATACACCTGCCTATGAAGTCCCCAACAAGGTTTTTTGTTTGTTTGTTTCTTTCTTTCTTTTTTTTCTTTAGAGATAGGGTATCACTATACAGCATTGGCTGGCTTCAAACTCACTATATAGATCGGGCTGGCCTCAAATTCAGAGCCCTGCCTACCTCTGCCTCCCAAATTGCTGGAATTAAAGATGTATGCCACCATGCCTGGCCAAAACTGGATCCTACAAATAACCCAGGCCAGGCTTGAACTTACTATCCTCCAACCTCCCAGAGGCTGTGTTTACAGGCAGGTATGACAGCTGGCTGAACCCCTTACTGACACCCAACCACCGGCCATACTGTTCCATTTCACCAGGCACTCTTCCAGCCTCTGAGACTCAGGGTGGGAGCCTCCTCTTCCACCCTGAACTCCATGCCCCTGTCCCTTATGTATTTACTTACTAAACTTATGAACCCACCCTGCCACCCACAGCACAGCCTTTGCTCTGCTCGCACCAGGACTCTATACAAGAGGGGCATTTACAGCAGCTCTCCCAGGTGGAGTCTGCACGAGCCTTGGTATACTCACAGCTGGTAGGACCTGCCGGTGGAGCAAGGAAAGCCAGCAACAGGGCAGAGCACAGGCCTGGGAACCATTACTGCTGATGCTGAGAGTTCTGCTAAGGAGCAGGGTGCAGGGTCAAGAAAGGGACCCGAACCAGGTGCTACCACACGCATCTCTAATTCTCACACCCTAAAGCAGTGGTTCCCAACCTGGGGGGGGGGGGGGGGTCACAGTCTCACATGCTAGAGCAGTGGTTCCCAACCTGGGGGTCCAGACCGACTTCAAGGTTGAATGACCCCTTCACAGGGGTCACCTAAGACTATGACCGTCTGCATATCAGATATTTGCATTACAATTCTTAACAGTAGCAAAATTACAGTTATGAAGTAGCTACAAAAATGATTTTATGGTTAGAGATAACTACAATGTGAAGCACTGTATTAAAAGGTCACAGCATTAGGTAGGTCAAGGATCACTCACTGCTCTAGAGAATGAGGCAAGAGAACTTTGAACTTAAGGCCAACGTGGGCTACAAAGTGATTACCTGATCTCAAAAAAAAAAAAAAAAAGCCAGGTGTGGTGGTTCAAATGAGAACGGTCTACATAGGCTCAAATATTTGAATGCTCAGACCCCAGCTGGTGGAACCATTTGAGAAGGATTAGGAGGTGTGGCCTCATTGGAGGAGGTAGGTCACTGAGGGTGGGCTTTACGGTTTCAGAAGCCCACACACGCCAGGCCTAATCTTCCTCTCTCTACCTCCCAATTTGCAGATCGTGTGAGCTCTAAGCGCCATGCCGGCCTACCAGCTGCCCCAGCTCCCAACCAAGATCATGGATTAGCCCTCTGAAACTGTAAGCAAGCCCCCAATTAAATAGTTTCTCTTATAAGTTGCTTTGGTCATGGTGTTTCCTGACAGCAATAGAACAGCAACTAAGATACCGGGTTTGTTGGTAACTACTGGATCCTGCTTCAGCGCCTGCGCTGCGCCGATGAGGTCTGCGCTAGGCTGGTACCTCGGCCTCTAGCACATGCATGCGTGGCCCTTTAAATGGTGGATCCTGGCACACCAGTCAAAAAGCCCGCCAGAGCAGTATCCACTTCTTCTGTGTTTACAGAAAGCTTATTCACCAATATTGGCTACTGGACCTTTACTGACCTTTACCCACCCATCCCTCTCTGATTAGATAGGCTGAGTGAAGTGACTAGAAAGCACAGACTAAAGCTGTTAGGCCTGTCCCTTGTGCACCACCCTAATTTCTCCATAAAAACCCGTTTCCCTCCGCAATAAACAGACTCCCACCATGGAGGCATTCCCCGAGAGTCTGTTTCTTGGGCTAGTGACTCTGTGCCATTCACCCCCTCAGGATCTCTGTACCCACGAAAAACCCACATAGTGACCGTAGTACATGCTTCAATCCCAGCACTCGGGAGGCGGAGGCAGGTGGGTCTCTGTGAGTTCCAGGCCAGCTAGAACTATGTAAGACCCTGACTCAAAAACAGAGCAAGGGGCTGGAGAGACGGCTCAGTCACTGCGAGCACAGGATGTGAGTTTGGAGCATGTGATCACATGTCTGTGATCCCCATGCTAGGAAGCAGAGACAGAAGGACAGAAAGAGCTTGGGGCTTGCTCGCCAGCCAGTCTAGGCAAATCAGCAAGTTCAGTTCAGTGAGAGACCCCCATCTCAAACACTACGGTGTAGAGCGGCTGAGAAACATCTAAGACCAACATCTGACCTCCACACACACAAACGCGCACACAACTGTAAACACACAGATTCGCAGATACACACATGTTCACGAACACACATTCACACGCGTGCGCAGGCCATTCCCTGGGACAGCCAGCACACTAACAGTGCAGTCATTGCCTTTTGTAACTTTTGTAAAGCTCTTGTCCACACGCCTACGTCCCTCAACACAGGGCTTTCCGTGAAACTCTGCAATGCAGAACGCCACCATACATGGGGCACAGGATGGAGACTTCAGGGTTTCTTAGGAGATAAAGAAAGCGCTGTATCCGCGATGGCTAACTCTGTTATTAAAATAAAATACTTTAAGCCCGTCTTTACTTTCGGCGCATGTGTCCCGGCTCGTGCGTGGAGGTCGGGGACAGCCGTGTGGAGTCAGTTCCTTCCTTCCGCCCTCATGTGGGTTCCGGGATCCAACTCGGGTCATCAGGCTTGAGACCTTGGTCTCAACAAACAAAAACTGGTATACCCGGGAAAAGGGCTTCCTAGAGTTCCTGCGATGATTTTTTGTAATTTTTTGCCATTTTGAAATTATTACAAAGCATCAATTTTCATGTTTTCTCAAAAACATCAGAACTGCTATGAGCTTGGGGTCCCAGTCATGGGCACAGAGGCGTCTGCACATCCATGTTTACCAGGGCACTGTTCACAACAGCCAGGGCGCGGGGTGAGCCTAGACGTCCGCCAGCGGATAGGATGAACAGAGAAAGGAAGGTGGTGCATTTATACAGTGGAGTATTACTCAGCCAGAAAGATTGACATCATGTCACCCGCAGGAGAAGGGAACTTAGAGGATTAGGTTCCGTGAGATAAGCCAGACTCAGACCAATGCTGCTTGTGCTCTCCTGTGTGGCTCCAGATTTTAAATGTACATACAGGCACACATGCATACACATGCAGACATGTGACATGAAGGTAGAGGGGTGGTGATCTGGGAAGAGGAAGGGGGGTCTATTGGGGAGAGGAAGGCGGGAGAGAGCAACCGGAAATGCCTATGATCAAAGTACTTGACATATTTGACTGAAAACATCACTAAACCATCACTGAGGAAGGACATCTTTTAAAATTAGCATCTAAACCCTGAGAATCTACTGGCAGTTAATGGTGGCTCGGGGAGGGGACTTTTTTCAGTTATACAGACAGATGCTGGCAAGGTGCCCTGTGCTCCTGAAAGCAACCCTAATGAGATTCACTGGGGGTCAGTAAAATACATACATACATACATACACACATACATACACAGACACACACATACACATACATATACACAAATACATACATACACACATATACACACATACATACACACATATACATACATACACATACATACATGCATACATCCATACACATACACACATGCATACATCCATACACATACACACATACATACATATAGATACATGCATACACACACATACATATACACACACACATACATGTACACACATACATGTACATACATGCATACATCCATACACAAACACACACACATACATGATACAAAGGGATCAACAAGCGTGAGGGAAGACAAGAGAAAGAGGGAGAGTAATTGGGTGAATACATCATATACAGATGCTGAAATGTAAGAAACACCATCGAGTGCAATTAATACATCTTAATTAAAAACTTAAAAACACTTCTAGAACTTAAATACTTGTATAAAATTGACCGGGAAATGCCATCCAATGCAGATACAGAGCATGGCCTGGAATCTATCCATCCAAGTTCTGAGTTCAAGCAGGCCCACCCGAGACTTAAGATTTCATGTGGGGACTCCATAATGCAGCTTTCCTGAGGTCGCCATCCACAATGGGTGTGGGACTGTCCTGAGAGCTAAGAGCAAGTCGAAGCTGGCTTTGAACCCCACATTTTCCCTAGGGATTGAACACGGAAGGCATCTGGCCACTCCTTGCCTTTAGCCTGACAGAACCCAGCTATGTAATTAAATTATAGGTATTAACACTGCCTGCTTCACTGAAGCAAAGATGCCCTGCCTCAACCAATGAGCTCCCTTCTTGGGGCCAGACGACTCCCCCGACTGTACTGTATAAAAGGCACCCCAAAACCTGCATTAAAGTTGAGACTCCCTCTGACGCCTGTTCCCCGGGTTCCTGTGTGTTCTCGAGCTGACTTACCGTGCACCCCGATGCAGGAGAGATGCCATAAAGAACCACAGTCCGCCACGCTGTTGCCCTGCGACTCCTTGGCGTGGAGACAGCGAACCATGGGTGGGTGCCGTACTACAGACGGAGGGGCTCGAGACGGGAAAACACGTGTGGTGGGATTTAATCAAAAAACAACAAATGGGGTGGGATTTTGTGGTGATGCAACTGTCTAGGGGCTCACCCAGGGTCCTGTAAGTAACGCTTCACTTGTGTGCACAAGCCCAAAGAAACTCACTGGTCTAACCGAGCCAGACTTTGAGAAAACAAACAGGGGTTTCCTGTGAAGAGGGGCCGCTGAGGTGACCCAGCAGGTTAGAGGCACCGGCCATGGTCAGGACTGATGGCCTGTGAGTTCAATCTGAGATTGCACACGAGGGAAGGAGAGAATGGAATCACTGAAGCTGTCCTCCAAGCACCACTGATGTGTGCGTGTGCACGCACACACACATGTACACAGGTACACACACACACGCACACAAATACACAAATCCTGTAACGGAAAGGAAAAGACTCCGTAGATGGACTCAGGCACATCTGTGCCCTCCGTTTCAGGCTTCCCTGGAGGAAATGTTAATTCAACACTGGGGAGAGCAGGCTTCCTGTTTCTCCCCTCCAGAGTCTATCAGCGAGCTAACCCTGCCTGGATCCACTTCCAGGCTGACAGTTTCTTGGGGATTTTGTTGGACTTGCATGACACGCCGCAGAGCCAGCATCTGGACTAATATTCAGATCTGCGTGGTTTTCTTCTGCGGGTGCGTTGGTATGACAATGGGGACTGGGGGCCAACAAAAGAAGACACCTTTTTTCATGGAAGAGCCATCTGCCAATGCTTCTTAGCATCTTTTCAGCAACTGAGCAGGGTCGAGGCAGGAGCCAGAAACCGGGCACACAGGGGAGGGCTGAAGAATCATTCACCAGAAACAAGTTAAGATATGGAAAGAAGCAGAGAGGGCGGGGGCCTCGCTGGCTGGCTGAACAGCATCCAAAGGCCCTGCCTGAACTCGGAGGACAGCCCCCGTTTAGCGCTGAGGCGGCTTTTGTCGGTTGCCAAGCGTCTTGAACGTTATAGTAAGAATACGCTAGTAAGAGGGGATTTAATATATACAACCCCAGACAGCACCCAGTGGATGGGTCTGCTGACCAGTCACTTGGAAAGCCTCAAGTCCCTGGCTCTGTAAAGACCTTTGGCGTTCCCAATCTAACTCAAATCTCTCCTCATCCCAGAGACGTGTGGTTTTCAGCCCACCAACCTTGAAACCATCTCCAAACAAAACGGAACATTTCCCAAGTGTGTCACCCCAATGTGCTTCCCAAGAGGAAATTCTGGGAACTCCGATGCCAGGGACAGACTGCCTGCCTAGCCCACCATATTAAGTATCTCAGTCTCTCAGGCATCCCCTTAACTCTTTCACGATTTCCAATTTCCCAAGAATAAGACCCTTCAATGCTGGGTCTCTCCTTGCTGAGCGAGGTCAGTGATCTCAGGGCAATTAACTGCTCCTGGGGCCAGCCAGCTCAGCCAGCTTTACCAACATCCTCTCATTTCAACCTGCTGTGCTCCTGCTGTGCTCAGAGCCACTGGCTGGGATCCTGGCTGGACTTCTCCAAGGGTGCATGTGGGTGGGGTTTTAAGTTCTATCTATCATTTAAGGATGGATGTAACAGCTCAGTGGGTAAAGACCCTAGAACCAACTCAGTGGAAGAGCATTGACTCTTGCAACTTGTCCTCTGACCCCACACACATACACACACATACACACGCACACGCACACGTGCAAGTGCGCACACACATACCCACAAGCATTCATGCACACGCACACACAATCATACATATGCACATGCTGCTTTTTTTAAAATACAATAAAATTGGGACTGGAGAGGTGGCTCAGAGGTTAAGAGCCTCTTATAGGGGGCTGCGGGACCCCACCCGTTCTCTCCTCCCTCAGTGGGTGTGCACCAGGGGGCCTGACATCACCACCTGGTGTTGTAGTTTATTTTTAAGTTATGTATAAAACCATTGTTTTATGCACTGTTGGGTGAGGGGCTGCCTAGGCCTTAGTGTTCTGTATGTCTGGAGATGTTGGATGTCTGACTGCCCAGGATGTGCACGTGCTATCAGTAGAACACCCGAGGAATTCTGAATCAATAACACCTGAGCTCAGATGTTCAGGGTTCCACTGTCCAGGATGGCACTGGCCAGGATGGTGGTTCCCTCTGATGAGGTCTGGCAGGGTTTGCATCAATGAAAACGCCTCCTTGTCTTCTCACACAACCTCGTCCTACTATAACCTGGTGCCCACCCTCCCCAACCCCCACCCCCAGCTACCACCGCACTGCCATCTGTGCTTCTGCTGTGAAGCAAACCTGACTTCCCAGCAGCCTGGGCCCTCCTGCTGCCAGCTGCCTCTGGAGGGGTGGGGGGTGGGGGGGTGCTGCTTGGCTCCCTCACTACCCTGCTGGAGACTCCAGGGCCCTGGCCACCATTCCCTGTGTCTACCATGAGCCCCAAATGGCACCAGGACCACTGGGGAGCCAGCACATTTTGCCTTTGCAGGAGTCTGACTCTGCAAGGCCAGGGAGCTCCAGGGCTTGAGACACCACCACCACCACCACCCTGCCATAGGAAGGCTCCCCCCTGAGACAACCAGGGACCGCATTCCCAGCTGGCTTCAGGGCCCCCCAACCTAGCTTAGAAGTAGCTCCAACTAACACACATGCACTCTGCTCAGTAGGGGACCAGCTTCAGCTGCTGCCTTCCTCCCGAATGGAGGCAGCCACAAAAAGAAGAAGCAAAGAACACCTCAGCTCAGCCAGGGATATTTTCCCTAAGAGCTGCAGAGAGAAGTGGACTTGTTCCACTGTGACACTCCAACTCAGCTGAGGAAGCCTTCGCCACCTCAGCGCTGTGTAATTCCTGGCTTCCCAAATGCCAGGGCACCTTCCTGTCCAAGCTGTGTGGTTCCTGGCTTTCCGAATATCCAGATACCTTTCCATTGGGGACACCTTCCCCACTCGGAGCTGTGTGGTTCCTGGGCTCCCAAACGCCAGGATACTTTTCCCTCTCTGTCCGAGCTGAACAAAAACACTAACAAGGATCAAATTCAATTCCCAGCACCCCCATGGCAGCCCACAGGCTCAGCGTTTAAGAGTGCTGTATGCGCAGTCGCACACGCAGGAAATATACCCAAATATATAAAGTGAAATTTCAAATTAAATAAAAATTTAAATATATGATAAAATTAAAGTTCCCCCACTTAAAAGGTAGTGACGTGTTGCGTGAGGGGTCGGCGATACCAAGCTAGCTGCTCGCTTCTCTTCGGGTCAGATTACAAGCTGGCAACACGCCCAGATCAAGGGTTTATGACGCCTGCAAAGATGTCTCTACAGATGCGGGGTTTGTGTAACGTTGCTCCCTTTGTAAATATCTAAGGCCCCAACACTGGACCAGAAGCGATTCCTGTTGCGTGCCACCTCTCTAGGTCGTCTTTATCACTGGGTGCGTGTGGAGGCCCGAGGACAACGTTGCGGGCTGATCCTCAGCCATCCATCCTCCTGTAAGTTGGTTTATTTTTATGTGTGAGTGTTTGCCTGCAGATATGTGTGTGCACCGTGGGGGCCAGGAGAGGGTGTCAGGTCCCCTGGAACGGAAGCGACAGGCAGTTGTGAGATGCCACATAGGTCCTGGGAACCGAACCTGGGTCTACTGTAAAAGCTTTTATCTGCTGAGCTATCTCTCCAGCTCCCACCTTGTATTTTGAGGCAGTCTCTCTCTGGCCTAGGCCTCATCGATTCAGCCTGGCCAGTCAGCCAGTGAGCCCCAGAGACACCCCCCCACCAACACACACACACACACACACACACTCACACTCACATACACACTTGCACTCACACACTAACCAATATAAAAATAAAATAAAGCTGTTCAGAGATCACACGTACAGGAGGCGCCTTCCCTCCTCGGCCAGCAAAGGGAAGAGAAAGGTGAACAAGCCAACAAGAAGCAGCGCCAGTTAACTGACGGGGCTGACTCTCAGAGCACAGAGGCAGTGTCCTGAGCTTGTCCTCTGATGTCCCAGCAACTGCCCCAAGGCTGGACCCACAACCCTGCCCCTCCGACCGTCTGTAGCAAGGGACTAAGTTATAAGCGCTGCCCTGGGCTGACCTCGTGATGTGAGCCGGCTGTAGACCTGGGAGTTGACCTCCTTGTCACGCACGTAGCATCGGATCTCCTCCACTGCCTCCCGGGTGATGGTGACAGCCAGCACAAAGCCCTGAGAGAGACGGGACAGAGGTGAGTCCTGCTGAGACCACCACAGTCTCCTGATATTCAGCCCAAGCAACATAAGATTAGCAAACTAGGGGGCTAGAGTGGTGGCTCAGAGGTTAAGAACACTGGCTGATCTTCCAGAGGACCCAAGTTCAATTCCCTGTCTGTAATTCCAGTTCTGGGGGATCTGACGCCTTCACACAGACACACATGCAGGCAAAACACCAAGGCACATAAAAATAAAAATAAGTAAGTAAGCATTGGAAAAGCGTTTTTAAAAGTCAAAAAATAAAAAATAAAAGAATAAAGACAACCTTCCCACCATCTGTGAGGACGGAGAGTTTTTCTTTATCCTGTAGTTCAAGGCTAGAACCACAAGTCTAGAAGCAAATGCCCGGAAGGTCCTGCTGAAACAGGGGTGACGGAGCCAACAGCTGAATGGATACCCAGAGGACCCGACTGGGCTCTGCTGCAGTTCACCCTGATGGCGCCTGACCTGCAGCCTGAATGCTAAAAGCAGGGAGCCCAGTATGTTGGCTTAAGCACAACATGCCCCTTAAAAGGCCACTGACAGGGAAAAAAAAAGAAAAGAAAAGAACTTTCTGTCCGCAAACCTGAGGCCGACCCACTCACCAGGGGAACCCAGTAGGTGTAGAGGGCACCGAGTCTCATCTCCGGGACGAACTGGGAGCAGGCGAGCAGGAGGAAGTAGAAGTTGAAGAAGTATCTGAACTGGCTGAACAGCACCTGGAACAGAGTGGGAGACTTCAGCACCCTGCGGGGAGGAACCCTGTGGGGCAGCTCAGAGGGAGAGGGAAGGGCAGAGCACTCCCGCCTCTAGAGGCAGCAGCTGACACGCTGCTTTCATAAACAGTTCTGTGTGTTCCAGGAAGGCATAGGGGGCAAGAGAAACATCAGCTGGGGGTGTGGCTCAGTGGGCAGGGTGCTCCCTTGGCATGCGTTGACACCCTGATGTGGTGGCGCATGCCTGTGATGTCAGCACTAGGAAGGGGGAGGCAGATGGATTAGAGGGTCATCCTCAGCTACACAGAAAGTTCAGGACTAGCCTGGAGTACACGAGACCCTGTCTCAAATAGCAAACTGTGAATTCAAAGTGCAGAGCAGCTACTGGGGAGGGCCACACGGGAGACATTACTATGTCACGCGGATTCTGAGGGCTTTTCATCTGTGTGTGTTTGTGGGCATACTTGTCCCCTGGGACAACATGAAGGAACTGGTTCTCTCCTTCCACCATGTGGGTCTCTAGGTTAGAACTAATGTCATCAGACCCGGAAGCAAATGCCACTAGGACACCGCCCTGGCCATTTTTTTTTGTTTTGTTTTGTTTTGTTTTGTTTCTGGGGACAGGATCTCTCTATGTAGCCCTAGCTGACCTAGAACCCACTCTGTAGACCAGGCTGGCCTCGAACTCACAGAAATCCACCTGCTTCTGCCTCCTGAGTGCTGGGATTAAAGGCGTGTGCCACCACCACCCAGCTTTTTTTCTTAAACTGTGTATTTCAGAAGTATATCTATCTGGTGTCAGGCAGTGGTGGCGCGCACCTTTAATCCCAGCACTCAGGAGGCAGAGGCAGGTGGATCTCTGTGAGTTCGAGGCCAGCCTGATCTACAAAGCAAGTTACAGGGCAGCCAGGGCTACACAGAGAAACCCTGTCTTGAAAAACAACAAGAAGAAAAGGAGAAGGAGAAGAGGAAGAGGAAGAGGAAGAGGAGAAGAAGAAGTAGAAGAAGAACATCTGACAACTCGACATTCTGTTTGGGAGGAGATTCTACTGGGAGACCAATGTTATACTGTAATCTGAAGGCAAAAATTATGCCCACCATGGGATTTTAGAATCGCATTTATTTATTTTGTCAGAGGGGACGATGCAAGCCACGGTGCATGTGTAAAGGTCAGAAGGCAACTCTCAGGAGTCAGCTCAGTCTCTCCTCCATGCAGGTCAAACTTGAGTTGTCAGAAGTCAGGGCCTCAGGCCTGGCAGCAAGTGCCCCACCCGCAAGTGAGCCATCCCACCAGGCTCCCAGAAGAGAAGTTTACGTTTTCATGTTTGTTCATGTGCTTGTTTCGGTTTCTTGAGACAAAGTCTCTCTTTGTAACCCTGGCTGCCCTCTAACTCACAGAGATTCCCCTGCCTCTGCCTTCCTTGTGCTATAATTAAAGATGTGCTCCGCCACACCTGGCCCACAATAGAAGCTTTTAATTTTGTTTTGAGACAGGGTTTCTCTGTTGTAACTCTGGCTGTCCTGGAACTCACTCTGTAGACCAGGCTGGCATTGAACTCACAGAGATGCCCCTGCCTCTGCCTCCTGAGTGCTGGAATTAAAGGCGTGTACCACCACTGCCTGGCTTAAATTTTTATTTTAAGATTTATTCGTTTTATTTTACGCGTTTTGCCTGCGTGTATATCTGTGCACCACATGCATGTTTGGTGCCCAAGGAGGCCAGAAGAGGACACTGGATCTGCTGGAACTGGTGTTATGCATGGTTGTAAGCTGCTAAGTGGGTGTTGGGAACTGAACCCAGGTCCTCTGCGTGAGCAACAAGTGCTCTTACCGGCTGAGCTGGCTCTGCAGGCTCCTCTCCCCTCCCCCACAACAGAATTTTAACAGCGCATAAAGGAAGGCATGGAGCCGGATCTATCTGCATTCCATCACTGATGGGGGAGGGGCTTACTGGGCCCTGCTCCTCCCTGAAGAGCTATTGGTAACTCTGGGTTGCTGGGGAGAGGGAGAGGTTCTCTCCAGTAGCTGAGCTACCGGTAAGGTGCCCGTGCTCCTGTAAATAACCTGAATACATTCAGTGAGTCACCAAAAGAAAAGAGAGAAGAGGCCTGGAGGTAGACGTTCTATTTGGGAAGAGGAAGGGATCAGTGGGGATCAAGAGGGGGACAACCGAGAGGGCAAGGGGGTGACTGTGATCAAAAGGCATCGCACACATGCATGAAGCCCACTGTTACGTACGATATATGCTAATTAAAAAATAATGCACGGCCAGGTGTGGTGGCCCACAGAGCACGCCTTTAATGCCAGCACTCGGGAGGCAGAGGCAGGTGGATCTCTGTGAGTTCCAGGCCAGCCTGGTCTACAGAGAGAGTTTCAGGTCAGCCAGAGCTGAGTGAGTCTCTGACTCAAAAGAAAGAAAAGAAAAATCCATTCATGTGGCCTTGAATTTGCTGTGACGTACACACCCGCCCCTCCGTCCTCGAGCTCAGTGTCCACCATTGCACCGCTGTCTTCTCCTCCTCCTTCCTGGCCTGGAGCTGACCGCGCACGCTCATCGGTGGTAATGAGCTTGTGCCTGGCTTCAGGCTTATGCATGACCCAGGGGGAAGTGTTAGAGCTCTGGGAACATTTATATGTTTACATGTTGCTACGTACGTGTACCTGTGGGCAAGTGTGCATGGGGACCAGTGGTCAACACTGCTGTCTCTTCTCTCCCCACCATTTTCTCTGTAGTTCACTGACTGGCTAGACAAGCTGGCCAATGAGCTCTAGGAGCCTGCCTCTGCTCCCTGCATGCTGGGGTGACAGCTGTGCGTCGCCATGCCCAGCTTTATGTGAGTGCGTGGGATCCGAACCCAGCTCCTCATGTCTGTATCTCCCGGCTCTCCTGAAACATTTATTAACAATAAAATATAAATTCCCCTCTCTCAGTTGTAGGATTAAACTCTTCTCTTTGTAGTTTTAGTCCCCAGCCCTCCTGGGCCTAGTTTCCTACACTGCAGTGTACAGGGTCAACAACTTAAGCAGCACTGATACATTTTGACTATAATGCCAAGTCTGCTAAGACTGGAACCATGGTATAAATCCATGGTGGGAAAAGAAAAACATGGCTACACATACCCCAGGAAGAAAGGTGAAGAAATTGTACTTCTGGTTGTTGATGACATTTCGAGGGTACCGCTGGTCCCTCTTCTCCGGGTGTCCCAACCAGACAGTCCGGGGCCTGGGCTCCCCTCCACCGCAGCATCTCAGCCACTCACAGCACCTGGGGGAAAGATAAGCCCACAATATCAAGGCCACGCCCACATTATCAAGGCTAGACCCACACCTAAACCACACCCCACATCATCAAGACCGTGCCCACATCTAAGTCACGCCCACACCATCAAGGCCATGCCTACATGTGCCCATGCCAGGGATTCACATCAAGGCCCAAACCTACACCACCAAAACCACACCCCTGCCTTGAAAGCCACGCCCACATCTGCCCACTCTCCTCACAATGCTTTTCTCTTAAGGGTCCTGGCCAGGCCAGGGCCACAGCCACCCAATCTGGGATATCAACCAGCCCTCAGTGACCTAAGGTGCCATGGTCCGAAAAGAAGGTGCTGTGTCCCTGGGATGGTTCACTTGAGTAGATTCTCATGGAATCATGAGATGGAAACAGGCCCCCATGTGTCCATGAGGGAGTTAATTTAGGAGGAAAGACCCTAACTGTGGGCAGCACCATAGGCTCCAGCTGAGCCCCAGCATTCATTGGTCCCCGCTTCCCCTCTGTGGACACAATGTGGCCAGCTGCCTCACTTCCTGTGGGGACGGCTTCCCAACCGGGAAGGACTGTGCCTTTAAACAGTGAGCCAAGTGGAAAGCCTTCCTCTCTAAACTGCTTTCTTAGGTATGTAATCACACATCGAGAAGTGTAACTGATGCAGTCCCGAACCCAAATTATTTCCAAGAAGCCTTCATTCGAAAGTAAAAAGTATTCAAGCTGAGAGACTTCATATACCTCAGTAAGAAATTATTATGGTTTTTATACATTTTACAGATGACAGTAGGGTCCGGAATGAAGCCCATAAGCCCTGATATGAGCAACAGATCTGACCTTGACCTGTGTGGGTTCCCCGCTCAACCACAGCTATTACATAAAGGATAGTGGGAGATCTCTCCACCCCAACCGTTCTCTTTTTAGCAAATGTTAAAGGCGCAGAGCCCAAGGCTATGTCTCTGTGCCTCAAGAACCTGCAGCGGCCAGCTGCAGGACAGAGGACCCGAGTGCCACTCCCAGACCAGCTCTCCCAAAAGCTCTAGTCACTGGCACCAACCCTCCAGCACCCTGATCCCAGCTCCAGGTCACCTCACACAAGCCAGGGGAACACAGGAGGCTCTGGCACCCACACAGTAGGACCGCTGTGAGACCCGGTTTCAGGATAGCTTGTAAACAGGGGACTTGACAATCACAAGCCCCCAAGGCTGCAGGGAGACCACCACATACACACGTGATGCTCTCGCATGCCTCTGTACGCACAGGCTGGGAGGAGGAAACTCCCAGAACGCCAGCCCCTGCGAGGCCGCCAAGCAAAGTAAAACCAGCCAGATATAGCAGCTATGACTCACATAATGGCTGGTCTGCTGTGGACCCTCCTTCTCCCCTTCCTCCTGCAGGTATGGATGGGATGCTGGGGTGCAGAGCTAAGCCGATGGGGTCCATGTGTAGCAGGACCCCGGAGTGGAGCCAGCCGGTGAGCTGTCTGTTCAGACGCTCAAAATTTCCATGATGAAACACAATGCTCTTTCTTAAAAATAGCATCCTCGTTCCAGTAAACTCAGCTGGGTGGAGCATGCTGGGATACAGACAGGTGTCACAGCCAGTAACTCTGCTGCTGGCCACAAAGTTGTTCTAAGGCCAGAAGACATACAAGAAGTCCCGAGGACTCCACATTCTCCACACGCCTGCTCTCAGGGACAGTTACCACGCTGGCCGTGAGGGGACACTAGCTGAAGCTGCGCTGGGAAGCAAGGAGAGAGGGCAGAGCTGGAGGGAGGGCCGGAGGGAGGGAGGGAGGAGACAACTCACAGGCAGCAGACCAAGCCACATGTAGAAGCTTCCTGCTACCTCTCACTCTCCAACAATCCTTCGTGTTGTATCTAAGAGCTGGGGAGAGGTAAAGAGGGTGCAAGCATTTGCTACGCAAGCCCAGCGGTCTGACTTCAGTTCCCAGAACCCACAGGGAAATTCCTCCCGAGAGTTGCCCTCTGATCTCCCCCACTCAAGCCACACTCACTCACACAAATAACAAAAGAGTGACGACACATCAATAGGAAGCCCTGCGGGCCACTGTGGATCCAACAGGAGATGGAAACCGATGAAAGGAACCACAGTTCTACCAGTCTGGGTTTTTTTCTATTTTGGCAAAAGGTTCCATGCATCAAGAAATTAGGATATTTTTCCTTAGTAACTACAGATGTCTGCATGTGCATATGTGTGTGTGTGTGTGTGTGTGCGTGTGTATGTGTGCATGTGTGTATGCATGTATGTGGATTGTGAATGTGCGCATGCGTTGTGTGCGAGCGTGTGTGTGTGTGTGTGTGTGTGTGTGCAAGCGTGTGTGTATGTGTGTGTATCCCTCCACGGCTTCCCAGCACAGCTGGCTGCAGTGGTGCTCCTGGGGTGGTTGTAAGTCAGTGAGAATGTACAGAATTCTCAGGAGCCCATAGCCGATGGGCGTGACTCAACTTTATTGGAGGAATGGGGTTACGTGTATAGCCAGAGGAAGAGTCTCACATCCAGGGATGTGAGGAGAAACCCATTGGCTTAGGACAGGCAGGCCTATTTGCATATTGGGGGCCGCACCCTGGACCTAGGTATTTTCCAGGGACCAGAGGGAGAGACCTTACATGTATCCGGAGAAATGCTACAGCTCCAGGTAAGCAAGTCTGCCAGGCCACACACCTTTGATGGGGTGGTGCCTTGCTGTGAGCAGGCAGCATAGCTTGTGGCCTGTCAGAGATGCAGAGGGGGAACCTCCTCCCCAGCGCCTGCAGCTCTCAAAATGAAAGTTCCAGGGTTCAAGGCACACCTTCTACCTCACCTCAGCCCTGCAGCAGCCCCACATGTATGTGTATGTGTGCTTGTGTGCCTGTGTGTGCATGTGTATGTGCATGTATGTATATGTGTGTGTGTGTGTGTATGTATGTGTTGTGTGTGTATGTGTGTGCGAGTATGTATATGTGTGAATGTGTATATGTATGTGTTGTGTATGTGTATGTGTATGTGTGTGTATATGTGTGTGTGCATGTGTGTGCACAAAGAACCAGAATGTTCACTGCAGCATTCATAGTGTAAGCCAAACACCAGAAGCAAAGCCAACCATTCCTCATCGGGAGACTGGTTATGTTTCCAGAGATTATCCATAAAATGGACTTCCCAAAGCCTTAGAGCTTTGGGCATGAAATGGCTCCATTGTCAACTTGTGCTCCAGAGCCAAGGCTGGGGAGATGGCTGTCAGGAGAGTGCCTGAGTCCAACCCCCAGAGCTCATGTGCGAGGCCAGAGACGGGAGCTCACCTCTCTGCTTCCCAAGGACACATGTGACCGGCCGCCTCGCGCTCCTGCCGCCAAGCCTTCCCCACCATGGCAGACCTCATCCTTGAGCCATAAATAGAACAAACACTTCTTCCTTAAAAAAGAGTCAAGCTTGACGGCGTGGGTATAATCCCAGCACTGGGCAGGAGACAGTTGGATCCCTGAGGCTTCCAGCAGCCAGGCCAGTGAGACTCAGGACACCCTCCAACAATGTTTGTGTTTTTAGTGTTGTATAGGTATTGGCTAGGAAACTACGTGCTTTGTTTTTTGTTTTTTGTTCAATTAAGTTCTTCATAGTAAGGACCCACTGAGGAAGCCCATCGGATACAAAACACCGATGCAGCCGAGCACTGCACATCTCTAACCCAACAGACCGGCAGAACATAGGGCGCTCACGGTCGGTCTGGGCTAGGGAAGACCTGTCATTTTCTTTAGAGGGGTCATATTCCAGTCCTGTGGGTACCAAACACGAGAAAAAGATCCTTGACTTTTCCTTCCCAGTCCCACTACCGAACATTCCCCTAGGAAGACTTTACAGGGTTTATCCCTCCTCCAGGCCCAACGACAAACCAAAACACAATTCCACCAGAGTTCACTCTGGGGAACCAGTGGGTTTATTGGACTTGTTTATAGAGCATGGGTGAGGGGTTCTGACAGGAACGTGGGTGACACTGAATGGTCTGTGCCGGCCTGGATGATATACCCCCAACCCCAGTCAATCTCACCCAGCCTGCATATACTCCAGCCCCTACCCAAGAGGCCGTGTGCAATTGGGGCAAAACTGCACACAAATGGCTAGAGACTCAGGACCCCCCGTCCCTCCTTCTATAAGGGAAAGTCGAACAGTCGAACTGTGAATGGTGCTGGACTCCTGCAAGCAGGCACGGCTGATCTGAGGGAGGTGGTAGTTGTTCTGCCTTGCAGGACCTTATTCTACAGCATTCAGAGTACGGTAAACTCATTCAGCTCATGGTAAATTAAGGGCCCTGCATGATCTGTGCACAGGATAATTAACTCCAAGTCCAACTCCAGTTAAGCAGCTCGTTTGTCCTGTCTCTCAGTCGGTTTCCACTTACACAAACATAAATTGCATATTTTCAGTACAGATCAGTTTGCCTTTCAGGTAAGCGGTATTTACTGAGCCCTTGGTAAGAGCAGAGCAAGCCACTGTGGCTCTTTGCCAAGGTTCAAGCCCAGGCTGTCCTGACTACTCACAAGCCCGATGGATCCTTGGCTGGGCTGTGAGGACTTGGAGTGAACGGCATAACTGAGTTCTGTGGTCTACTAGAGGGAGACCTAGCACACCACGCCCAAGCTGGGTGCTTCAGAACCCTGCCCAGGAGCTACATCTACTCTCCTCTTGAAGAATACCAATGTTGAACCAAAGCACCATTCCACCAAAGTCCAACCTGGAGAACCAGTGAACTCACTGGGCTTACAAGCACAGGTGAGGGTTACTTCCAGGAGTGTGGGTGACTGCAAAGCAGCCACACTACCGAGAAGCTACCCCAGCATGGGCGCTGCCTTCCCCATAGCTGCATGGATAGTCTAGATACTGCAGCACTTTCTAGATCATGAGACCACGTATGGTTGGGACAAACTGCATAAAACTGGCCAGGAGATGCAGGAGGGAGCAACAGGAATCTCAGGTGAGAGTCAGCGACCCTGCCCAACCCCTCCTTCTCTGAGGGGACATCAGCAGTGAATACCCAACCCCAGGGGTCTCCAGCAAGAAGTCCCAGCTGCTCTGACCATGAGGGTGGCTGCAACACCTGGAGGAGAGAGCTCTATAACATACATGCTGGCACACAGGAGAAACCCCCGGCACCTGAGGAGGCTGAGGCAGGAGGATTGTGAGTGTGACAATATCCCAGACTAAATGGTGAGATCTAACCTCAAAAAATCATAAGAAAAATTTTAAAAAAGCCCCAGCAGCCATGTAACTGTGCAGAGCAATGCGATCCCGGCAGATGAAATGACAAGCACAAAAATCCAGAGGAAGGAGACAGCCCGGGAAGCAATCAGAGAAGACTGGTCCGGTGGAGTATTTACCATGACGGGAAATGGAAGATGAGGTCAGAGGAGGAGAGGAGAGGAGGGGGAGGGAAGGAGGGAGAAGGTGGAGGGAGGAGGGAGAAGGTAGAGGATGGAGGAGGAGGGGAAGAGGAAGAAGATAGAGGAGGGAGGAGAGAGAAAGTGGAGGAGGGAGAAGGTGGAGGAGGGAGAAGATGGAGGGAGGAGGGAGAAGGTGGAGGAGGGAGGAAGAGGGGAGGGAGAGGACAGGAAGAGAAGAGGGAGGAGAAGGTGGAGGAGGGAGGAGGAGAGGAGGGAGGAGAGAGAGAGGGAGAGGACAGGAAGAGGCAGATGGAGGAGGAGGAGATAAGTGGGCGGAAACGACAGAGTCGCAGCACCGGGGCAGAGCCTGGCGTAGAGACCACTGGAGCTACAGCGGCAGACAGGAAGGACGTCATCGGCATTTAAAATTTTCTTTTAGATTATTTTATGCGTTGGAGAGTTTTGCCTGAATGCGTGGGTGCACCGGTGCCGCAGGCCTGCAGTACCGAAGGAAGTCGGAAGGCGGCGCTGGAGCTCTAGACAACTGGGAGCTGCCCTGGAGGTGCTGGGAACTGACTCCAGGTCCTCCGCAAGAGCAGCCAGTGCTGCTGAACCATCCCACCGACCGTCTCTCCAGACTCCTGATTTACATCTTTAAAACATCACTGGGGGCCAGTGAGGCAGCTTGGTGAGGCGGCTCTGTGGATAAGGGAACTTGCCGCCAAGCCTGACGGCCTGAGTTCGATCTCCCGGACTTCCATCACGGAAGTAAATCGACTCCTAGAAGTCATCCTCTGATCTCCACACACGCACTGTGGTATGCAACCCCCGACACACAAATAAGTGTAAATACACACACACACATCCCAATTAAAAAAATAAGTCATCTTGGCTGCTAGAAAGAAAAGATGCTGCAGTGGGCATGAATAGGATTGGGGGGGGGGGGGGGGAGAATATCAGGAAATCATCAGGAGGCTGGTGCCACTGGCCGAGTACACAAAGACGCTGGTCCAGATGAGGGTGGGCCCAGTGGAGCCTGGTGAGACTTGTGAGGACCCTCAATTCGCTGCGGATATAGACGCACGCTCTCCAGGAAGCTGAAGGTAAGAAATTCATGTTCTCATTCACTGCACAGCTGCAGGAGCCGGGTGCTAGCACATCCCCCGGCACGGCCCTCAGAGCCCAGGGACTCGGTGACCTGCCAGCACCCACTGCTCTCGGCTTCACCTACTACTGAGTGGCAGAAGCAGGCGCCGAGCCTGCGCCTGGCTGGTCTGGACCCAAGCCAGGAGCTCTGAGCACCTGTGGCTCCACTTCTATTTGAATTTTCTTTTGTTTACGTTTGATTCAGGATCTATTTTGTAGCCCTGGCTTGACCTGAACTCACAGTCTTCAGCCCACACCTTGCTTTTGCTCTTGTTTGGTTTGTAACAGGGTCGCATACTTCCTAAGATGGCCTCAAACTCACTCCATGCCTGAGGCTTTGGGCTCCTCCTACCTCCATCTTCCAAGCGCTGCCACCACCCCCAGTTTATGCTGTCCTGGGGGCCTCATGGCTAGCCAAGAACTCCATGAACTAGCCACATCCCCAGCCCTGCTGGGGGTGCTCTTTAACACCAAAGGAAACAAAAAGAAAAAAAAAAAGATTTATTTTTAAAAAGGATTAATTTAAAAATAAATTAGAACCTATGGAGGTATTTTAGTGGCGGAGTTTTTTGTTTTGTTTTGTTTTTTTGGGTGGGAGGAGGTGTTTTGTTGAGGTTTTACAAGACAGGGTTTCTCTGTGTTGCCCTGGCTGTCCTTGAACTCACTCTGTAGACTAAGCTGTCCTCGAACTCAGAGATCTGCCTGCCTCTGCCCTCCCCAGTGCTGGGATTAAAGGTGTGCGCCACCACTGCCTGGCACTGGCAGTTCTTGCACAGCATGTATGCGGCTCTAGGTCTCTCAACATGCTCTCGGGTCATTTACTTCCACCATCGCGAGGCGCCAGCTATGCCTGTCCTGCCTGTGTTGATGACTAATTCTCCCAGGCCTTTCACATGCCCTGGACACTGAGCACGCCTCACTGCCTGCACTTCCTCCTTGACCTGGGCCATTTGGTCATCGGTTGTATAACAGGTGCAGCCCGCGGCCCACAGCCAGCACTAGACACAGCGGGAGCCTAGACAGCGCCAGCAACCGCAAGGCGTGGGGAAGCATGGCTGCGATCCCAGCATGTGGGCGGCAGAGACGGGAGGGTCACGAGCTCAAGGCAGCCTAGGTTATACCATGAATTCAACACTAGCCTGAGCTAAGCAAGACTCTGCCTCAAAACAAACCACCACCAAAGAAAACCCATTTACTCCTGGACACCCAAACAGTCAATAAAAGCGGGGTCTGTACACTTCAAATGTGCAAGCGCCATGCATGCCAGTGAGCCCTCCAGCCTCTGAGTGGCCCTGGGTGGCTCCCAGCCAACCCCTCTTGCCCATGAGAAACTATTTCACAGAAAATCCAAGATAGTCTGTGGTCCGGAGTTCTGCCATGCCACCGGACCATCGAGTGCCACTTCTGGGCTCCCAGACTGTCAACTTTGGGAGGAATCTAAGGACAGAAGCAGACACCACCAGGGAATCCCCAGCAGCAGCCTGCCCTGCCAGCTCCCACCTTTCCACGGTGGTTAACCCCGCCTTGTATATCCATGGTGCCAAGCCTCAGGGTCCATGGACGTTACACACTGTCACTCGCTCCTTCTTTCCAACAGTGAGCAGCCACTTGTAATGCCAGCACTGGAAAACTGGGGCAGGAGGATTGCTGCAAGTTCAAGGTGAGGCAGGACCACAACAGTGAAATCATGTCTCAGAAAAACACAAAACAGCGGGTGTGGTGGTTCAAGACTTTAATTCTATACCTCAGGAGGCAGAGGCAGGGGGATCGCCATGAGTTCCAGGCCAGGTAGGGCTACGTAGTGAGATCAAGGTTCATGAGCCCAAGCTGGGGCTGGGGAGATGGCCCAGTGATGCCGAGTGCTTACTGCTGCTGAAAAGGAGTTCAGCTCCTAGCACCTGGGTCAGGCTGCTCACAACCCTCTGCAGCTCCAGTTCCAGGGGATGTCAGACTACCTTCTGACTTCCTTGGATACCACATACATGGTACACATACATACATGAAGGCAAAACACTCATAACACATAAAAAGAAGTAAGAACTTCAGCCAGTTTTCAGAGAGGAATTCACTTGCTCCGGGTCATGGTATAGGCAGTGTGGCTCAAACTTGAACCACACAGTCTTGTTTGAATCCACCATCTCTGAAGCCAGTGGCCTTGGGGAACAGCCATGTCACAGTGAACTTTCCTCCTCTTTCCCCCTGTTCCCATGGAGACCAGCAGCAAGCTGCTCTACAGCACTGCTGCACTGTGGGCGTGGCCTTGGCACAGAGACCACAGGAAAGGTTGCCAAAGTACAGTCAACGGGTGATGCATGCCCATAACCCCAGCGCTCAAGAGACAGGAGGATCAGGTGTTCAAGGTCATCTTTGGCTGCATGTTGCATTCAAAAACAAAATAAAGGCTATAGACATACTGTGCCTGCCACAGGAGGTTGGCTCTCCCCAGGAGTCAGGCCAGGCAGGCCTTCAGTAACAGGCCAGCTTAGCATCCAGGCATCTTCAGCAGGCAGAAGGCTCTTCATCCCTGTCACTTATGCTGCCAGGGACGTCGGCCCCTGGGCTCCAACTTTTCAGGGAAGCCGAACTGATCATACTCTGCCCTCTCCTCTCATCCACAGCAGCTTGTGGTGACAAACTGTCACCCAGGCCTGTCACCCCAGCCCCGAAAGAGACTCTGGGACCAGCCTGGGCTACATAGTGAGACACTATCTCAAAAAGACCACAAAGCTTAGTTTTATCCATTCAAAAAACACACACTGAATGATCACAGACTCCTAAATAGCCACTCAACCTGCAACAAGTTAAGCTCACCCAGTAGGTCTACAGAACATTTACATCAAACAGCAGCTGGAGAAGGCCAACATTCATGTCTTAACCCTCAAACATGGAGAAATGCAGGCTTTTGCAGAACCTTCCTGGGGCCCACATAATAAAATGCAGTCAAGACCCCTTGAGCATCTTGTGGGCTGCAGCCCCTTTGAGGGTTGAATGGGGTTAACTAAGACCATCTGCGTATCAGATATTTACATTATGATTCCTAACAGTAGCAAAAATACAGTTATGAAGTAGCAACGGAAATAATTTTATGGTTGGGGGGGTCACCACAACACGAGAAACTGTATTAAAGGGTTGCAGCACCAGGAAAGCTGAGAATGGCTGATCTAGTGACTTGAGAATGTGGCCATCTCCTCCAAGATGGCTTACCAAGTACAGGTGTCTGTCACCAAGCTGATGACTTGTCCAGTCCCCAGATCCTATGTAGACAGAGAGAACCAACTGACCTCCACATGAACACCACGATGCATAACCCCTCCGCCTGCACCAGAACAATGATAAGGTTTTTGTTTATTTAGACAAAGGTCTGAGTAGCCCGGGCTGGCCTTGAACTCACAGAGACCTGCCTGTCTCTGCCTCCCGAGTACCAGGAGTAAAGGCATGTACCATCACACCTAGCATAATATATATATTTTTAATTAAAAAAACAATACATAAATAAAAGCTTAATAAGGTATCTTTAAAACAAAATTTACAATAGTACCAACTGACATAAACTCACTGACTAGCCACTGCCTAAAGACTCTCATTAGAAGGAAACAAACCCAAGGGCTAACACTGGGGGGCGCTGAAGCACACACATCCTCAGCTCACAACTGCCTATAAGCCCAGCTCCAGAGATCCAACGCCCTCTTCAGTCCTCCAGGAGCCACACATGTGCGTGTGCGTGTGCGTGTGCGTGTGTGTGTGTGTGTGTACTTGTGTGCATACACATGCACACACACACATTATTTAAATATTTTAGTTATTTTATTTTATGGTGTTTTGCCTGCCTGTATGTCTGTGTGAGGGTGTCAGATCCCCTGGACTGGAGTTACAGACAGTTGTGAGCTGCCATGTGGGTGCTAGGAATTGGACCCAGGTCCTCTGGAAGAGCAGCCAGGGTTCTTAACCTCTGGGCCATCTCTCCAGCCCACCACACAGATTTTTTTTTAAGGTTGGGCTTTATATCACTCGAGCGAGCTGGGGTATGTGAGCAGAAAATGCTAAGACTCTGGATTCCAACCCTAGCCCCGCAAAGTGATAATAATAATTTAGTCCCCGAATCATTAACATAACAGGAATTATCGCTTTAATACACGAGGGAAAGGTTACTTATTTAAAAATCCCCCTGGGAAGCTGGGTGAAATGCCTTGTAGCTGTAACCTAAGACCCTGTGAGATAAGAACAGGGCGTGGCCAACCTGGGCTACATGAAACTCTCCCTCAAAGCAAACATCCCACTGGGGCCCCAGAGTTGGGGGTTCTCAGTACAGTTCCGGGACGTGGTGTACAAGGTCTTCCGGTTCCCTCTGTGGCTTCGCCATGCAGGGGTCTCTCTTACCAAGGCCCCGGTCCCACAGATCCTCATTCTAGGCACCAACTGCTACTCAGGAGGGAGATTCCCGACTATGTCCCCAAGGCTCAGCCACGGCTTAGCAACTGTTGGGAAATCTCGGTTATGCTGTAGTTGTGAAGCAGCAGCCGAGCTGGCAACCAGGGCCCTTCGGCCATCAGGCAGGTGTGGGCTCAGTCTGAGATCTGTGACCCAGACATCTGAGAAGAGGCTGGCAACCTGCACTCCTGTCTAGAAACAAGGGCTAAGAATTGGGGGTGGGAGGAGAGAAACAGAAAAGACGGGAAGCCTGTGGAGCTGCAGGGCAGCGTGCTGAGTAGCCCCTGGCTGGCTCCTCGTGCTCTGCAAACCTCATTTTCCCAAGCACCTAGCAGCAGGACCACATGTGACATCGGCAGACAAGCCTTACACACCTGGGACGGGGGGGGGGGGGGGTTACTGGCACCTAAGACTCCAAGTTCACCCCAAGTCTTCCCTGGCCACGTGACATGCCTCATTGCACAGAAGCTGCCACCGCCAGGAGCCTGCCTCTGGTGTCCCCAGCACTGAAGCCGCCAGACACGGAGTCGGTGCGCAGTAAATATTTACGGAGCTCATGAAGGCGTGAGTCAGGCGGCTAATTTTAGTCCACGTGCTATGATATAAATTTCGGCTGGCTTTTGGGGGTATTGGGGGGGGGCGCTCATAACGCCGCCTTGGCTTCTGTGAGATGGCGTACAGAGCCAGAGAGTGTCACTGGGCTGGGCTGGTTTACCCAGACAGGAGAGGCCTCTCAACTCTTCCCCTCTTAGTCTTCACAGTCACTTTGCTTTGGACCCGAGTTCAAAACCAAAGAAGCCACAGCCTTAGAAAATGCAACAGTCTGCTTCTGCAAACTAGAAACACTGGTCTTTTTTCTTTTCGGTCCTAGGGACTCAAGGCTTGGTCCAGGGTAAACACAGACTCTACCACTGAGCCACACCCATAGCCTCTACGATGCAGTTTAAAATGGTATTTGTACCAGGCATGCTGTGTGTACTTCTAATCCCAGCCCTCTGAGGCAGAGGCAGGACTATCAGTTTGAAGCCTGCTAGAGCTACACAGCAAGACCCTGTTCTAAAGCAAAATAAAAAATAAAAAGGCATTTGCTGCAAGGCTCATGTCTGTAATCCCAATACCCAATATTCTGGAGGATGAGGCAGGAGGATTACCATGATTACCGGGATTACCTAGGCTAGCCTAGGATATGGAGTAAGAGCCTGTCTCATAACAAAGCTGAAATGCTGGCTCACCATCAACCACCATGGGCCCTCCACTGCCCTGGTCTTTCTGTACTTCAGTCTTTCTGTGTTTGTTGCTATTGTTATCTGGGTTTGGGGCATCTGTCTGTTTGCTGTTTAAGAACTGAATCTAGTATCTCCCACATGCTAGGCAAGTGCTATCTCTCTATTTTTCTGTGCATGAACAGGCATGTATCAGTACACATTTATGAATGTGTTTATGCCTAAGGCTGGTTTGTTGTTTTGTTTTTGAGACAGGGTCTTACTATGTAGACTTGGCTGCCCTGGAACTCACTATGTAGACTAGGCTGCCCTGGAACTCATGGAATTCACCTTTAATCCCAAGGGCCGGGATTAAAAGAGTGTACCACCACAACTGACGATGCAAAAAGTGTTTTATTTAAACACTGTATAAAAGCTAAAGTGTGTTCCAAGGCAATAGTTTCATTTTAAAGGGTAAGAACAGGGGCTGGAGAGATGATTCAAGGTTAAAAGCACTTGCTGCCCTTGCCAAGGACCAGGGTTCAGATTCCAGCACCCTTAAGATGGCTCACAACCATCTGTAACTCCCGTTCCAGGGGATCTGTCTCCCTCTTCTGGCTTCTATGAGTACTGCACACACGTGGCGCACAGACATACCCGCAAACACTCAGCGCACAAAGGTGCTTCATCAATTAAAAAAAGTTGAGAATAAACACTTAAATATTCTATACTTTCTCTTTCATTAGCATAAACATTACTCATGGGGGATGCAGATCAATATTAACTCTGAAAACAGATGCCATTTCTGGAGAATGTGAACTCAGGAAGCAGTTACTGACTCAGCCTGGGCAGCACTGAGAGCCATCGGCTTGAGCTGAGGGTGAGGCTCAGTCAGCAGAATGTTTGCTCAGTATACACGAGGACCTAGGTCCACCTCCAGCGCCACAAAAACCCAGAGCGGCGGCCGTGTCTGGGATCCAGCACTCAGGTGGCAGAAGTGGCATGATCAGAATTCATTACATTTTTACTTATTTATTTTAGGGGGCACCACAAAGTATTAATAATAATAGTAATTTAGACACTGCATCATTAACCTTTCCATGACAGCAATTACCACTTTAATACTAGGAGGGAAGGGTTGCTATTTAAAAATCCCTCTGGGAAACTGGATGAGATGACACATGGCTGTAATCTAAGACCCTAGGAGATAAGAACAGGGTGTGGCCAACCTGGGCACAGGTACCATGAGAATTCATAGTCAGAGGGCAACCTGAGGAAGTTGGTTCTCTCCTACCATTATGTGGGTCCTGGAGATCAAACTCACACCAAAAGGGTTGTCAGCAAGCGCCCTCACCTACTGAGCCACTCACCAGCCCCTGCGACATTCTTACGGGAAGCTTTTAAGGCTGGGCTGAAGTCATCAGCGTCAGTTCAAGATAAAGTTTTATTAGTAAGAGTGGGGTAGGGCTCCTGTCAACATTGCAACCAGGCAGCTAGTTCCTCTAAGACTTTCCTGTGTCCTTACAAAGGGTCCTAAGTTTAGACATTAGATAATTAAAAATGTATTTTGCCCAATTCTGATGGTTGTGAGTCTAAGATCACAGCTGGGATCTGGTTTCCTCTGGGGGCCTCTCTGCAGTCTGCAGTCTAGGGCAGTCTGCAGGCAGCGGGGTCCACCTCCTGCCCCTCCTCGGGCATCACCAGCGTCTCCAGGCCAGACCTAGGCCTCTGCTGTGGGATATTTTATATTATGGGATCATACTCCTGTATACCATCTGTATGGGGGAAGGGTGCTTCCTGCCACCTTGCGGCATGTGAAGGACTGGCTTCCCACACCTGTTAACACCTGCTAAAAACAGTGGAGTAGTTAATGCAGATGAAGGCTCCCTGTCACCCTCAATGGTCTGCAGCCGGTGATCAGAGAAGACTCTGACTCACCCCAGCTTGGACACCCTCAGGGACAGGCTACACGTCTGCTGGCAGACCTTGAAGTGTTGGGTTCATTTGTGTAATGAAGGCCTGTGTGGAGAGAGGAGGGAGTTTTGAATGAATTAAAGCACCTAGGGGCTGACGTAGGAGAGTCAGGAATGGAGAACCATGAGCAGAGATGAGCAGAGCAGAACCCTGAGGAGAGCGACGTGAAGAGGCCACGGAGATGACATGGCGGGAGCTCTCTGCCTCAGCCTCCCAGTGTTATATCCCCGAGAGCTGTCACGGCTCGTTATCAATATATGGACGGCATATGAATAAATAATACTTTTAACAGGCTACCCTAACCATCCTGTTCTCTGTCACATTTCTATGGATATTTGGGGGGGTTGTACGGGCACCTGCTCATACAGCCTACACGTGGAGTCAGGAGACAGCTATCGGGGCTCCATCTCCTCCTCTTCCACATGGGTCTGGAATTCAGCTCAAGCCATCGGCCTGGCCTTTACCCACTGAGCCATCCCAACAACCCATGCTCTGTTTCATTTTTATTTTATGTACACGCTTTATATTGATCTCTTCTCTTGTTCTTTCTTTCTTTCATTTTTGTTTTTGGTGACAGGATTTCCCTGTAGCTCTGGCTATCCTGGAACTCACTATGTAGACCAGGCTGGCCTCCGACTCACAGAGATCCTCCTGCCTCTGTGCTGGGGTTCAAGGTGCACGTCTTGGCTTAACCACTTCTTTAATGGCCTTCCAATTCCAGTCACATTCAAAGTTAGGGTTCTATACAGGAATGTGGGGGTGGGGAATATACTACAGGCCACACCCCTTCTCAGATACGCTCTACCAACAGCTCAATGCACCTTGGAGCCAGACTCCAGGCATGGGCCTGTCGTCCCAGCTACTCTAGAGGCTAAAGCAGAAGGATCACAAGTTCAAAGCCAGCCTCACCTACAAAGTGAGCTTAAGGTAAGCCTGGGCAATCTGGAGGGACCCTGTATGAAAACAGAAAGTAAGGAGAGGCCTAGGGGTATGGCTCAGAGGTAGAGAGCTTGCCTACATGTGTCAGGTGAGAGGCTAAATGCCCAACCAACCCTGCAACAACAACAAGGCTGAGCTCACTGTGGAAAGCAATGGTCCAGTTTTGAGTACACAAAGGAAGCACTGGCTGCATGTGCCCAGGGAAACTCTGTCCCCTTCAGAGCCATTCAGCAGAACCTGGAAGCAGTGTTGGCTGTCAGAGCAGGGGTGGAACGGTGCTGGCCTCCAGTGGGTGGAGCCTGGGATGCTACTGCACACTCCACGAAGGAGACAGTCACAAACCCCAGCATCTGCACCGCTGAGGACCAGCTTGCAGCGGCACGCCCCGGCCAGCCCCAACTTCATCTAGCATCACCACAAACTGCACGGGGCCACCCACTACCAGACCCTGGCGTAGGCGGGATGCTGTCACCCGCCACTGCTTCTTCCTCGGAGACTAAAGGTTCTGCGTCCAGTTCGTGCCTGCATCCAGCTCTAGCTGGAAGCCTCTTTCCCGGTTGGGTTAGGACAGACATAAAGCTACATTAAGATTCCCAGCCTAAGCCAGGCAGTGGTGGCGCACTCGGAAGCAGGCGCAGGTGGATCGCTGAGTTTAAGGCTAGCCTGGTCTACAGACAGATTTCTAGGACAGCCAGAGTTACAAAAAAAAAAAAAAAATCCCAGCCAAGGACTGGAAGATTGTTCAACAGTTAAGAGCACTTACTGCTATCCTAGAGGCTGAATTCAGTCCCAGCACCACAAGGTGATTCAAACCTCCTCTGACTCCAGGCTCAGGGGATCTGATGCCGCCTTCTGGCCTCCAAAGACTCCTGCACACAGGTGGTGACACATAAACTCTTGCAGGCTCACATATACACAAAATTAAAAATGTTTCAATAAATGAAAGATGCCCCAGCCCGGGGTTTAGTTCAGATGGAAGACTACCTAGCACGCATGAAGCCCTGGGATCCATCCTCAGCACTAAATAAAACAGGTGGGGTGGTGCGTGCCTGAATCCCAACACTTAGGAAACATGTAGAGGCTGGAGAGTCAGGAGTTCAAGACCATCCCAGGTGACATACCAAACTGGAGCCTGGAATACCTGAGACTCTGTCGCAAAAGGGAAAAAAAAAATCATACTTTTGTGGATCCTTTGGCAGGACACATATATCTTTTGGTCTCTGTGTACAACCAGGTTATCGAATTTCCTTCCGGAACCTTGTAGCTTGAACATTACAGGTTTGGTCGGAGCCGTTTAGCACAGGCCACTGTCCCTTGAACACCAGCCACCGCTCCCAGTATTTGGACAACCTCCTAGCTTCCTTTCAAATGGCCCTTGTTTTCATTTATATGTTGTAAAAGGAGACTTCCTGCCACCACTACAAAGAGAACTCAAACATCGCTGGGCACAGAGGAACTTCGCGACCCGTGACCTGTCCTTGTGCACATGTCCTGGGCTTTGTCAACTCAACACCAAGCACAGAGCTGACCCTGGTTAATAAACACTGGCGGTGATCCCTAAGAACATCACAACCGACCCTTTTTCAAAGCGAGGTCTTATATAGCCGAGGCTAGTCTCAAACTCACTCTGTAGCCAAGGCTGGCCTAGATTTCCTGATCCTCCTGCCTCCATCTCCCCAGTGCTAGGATTATAGGTACGCAGCACCTGCAAGGTTAAAACTAATCTTTTCCTTTCAAAACGAAACCAAAGTTGGATGTTGTGGTGCACGCTTTTAATCCCAGCACTCGGAAGGCAGAGGCAGGTGGATCTCTGCGAGTTTGAGGCCAGCCTGGTCTACAGAGAGATTTCCAGGACAGCCAGGGATACTCAGAGAAATCCTGTTTCAAAAAAACAAACAATGAAACTGAACCAAGCCCCAGGGGCTCATACAGCACCCCGCTAGCCCTAGCTAGTACAGCTCTTGCCTGGCACGCACAAGGACAAGTTCAATCCCTAGCTCTGCTCAAAATACACCACCAGGTATGGTGGCACATGCCTACAGTTCTAGTACTTGGGAGGTGAAGGTGGAAGGAAGATTATGAATTGTGAGTTCAAGGCCAGCCTGAACTACGTAGTAAGTGCCCCATCCCTTTTTTTCCTCCCCGGTGCTGTGAATGGAATCCAGGACCCGGAACACGCTGAGGAGACCCTGTTTCAATACAAACAGCGAACACACACTAAAGTTCACTTCGCTTGAAGCAGAAGCCGCTTCCTGCCCACGACTGAACCTGAGCAGATAAAGAGAACGCAGTGTTCCGAGAGCAGCCGAAGGTCCTGATGCTGCCAGGTTAGCATCTGGCTCCTGGCAGCTGTGGCTATGGCCAATGTCAAATTGCAGTGGCTCCTCTCCTCGGGCACTGGCACCAAGGGCTTCCCTTCCCCCCTCCCCCCTCCCCCGGGCCCTACCTGGGCTGGCAATCACACATCCTCTGGTCTCCACGGGGACAGGCGTGCTGGTTTCCTTGAGTGATAGAGGGCGGGGACTCTGTGACTGGCAGCGGATGGCACAAGAGGAGCCGGCAGAGGGCACCCAGACTACTTCCTGATGGCTCGCTGCCAAGACGTCTTCCCACTGTGTGTACCCGAGAACACACAGAGCCAGCCCTTCCAGAGACTCCCCAGTCCCCGCGGAGGAAGGTGACAGGAAGGGACGGGCGGCTCTAGACTTCATGGAGCAGCAGTCTCCTCCCCAGTCACACCCCTAGACACCAGGCATGATGGCTGCCTCCTGAACAAAAGAGTTTATTGAACACATTCTGGGTCTGATGGCTCTCAGCTGGAATCCCAACCCTCGGTCACACTGCAGTTTGAGGCCAGGCTGTCATCCATACTAACTGCGTCTCCACGGAGATCCCAGGCCTGTCTGCAGGTACCTGCGCGTACACGCACGCACGTGCGTGTAAAAAGAAAACAAACCTTTACAAGGAAAATCCCACTGGGTGTGGTGGCACCCACTTAACCAAGCACTTGGGAGGCAGCGAAAGATCGTCTCCATAGTGAGTTCCAGGTCAGCCAGGACTACACTGTGAAAAGGAGGAAGGAGGAAGGGAGGGAGGGAAGCAGGGAGGGAGGAACCTAAAACCCAAACAGCACAGAACAAACAAGCTAGGTTAAACATGGCGTTTTGTTACTCTTTTGACAAGATACAGGTAAGCGCCAGCACACGTGATTTGTTCAGTGCTGGACAGAACGCCAGACTTCAGCGGGCTCTCTACCAACTCTACCCGCCCCCCGAAATACGGGGTCTTCTTTTAGGGGGGTTGTCTTGTTTTGAGACAAGTTCTCACCATATAGCCCTGGCTGGCCTGGAACTCACAGAAACCGGCTTGCCTCTGGAGTCTCTAAAGACAAACATAAAGACAGCAATGCTGTGCACTGATTAGAGAAGAAAATGTGACCAGGGCCTGCCGCTCACTTCCGGACAGATACCCAAAGGCTGGACAGACACCCTATCCCACAGCTGTGGAAATGTGTGCTCATCCATGTTCACTGCTACTCTGATTACAACATACAGTACAGCCTGGGTGTCCATAGCTGGCGATGGGTAAGGAAAACGTGGTACCCAACCAGCCTGGGTGTCCATAGCAGGTGATGGGTAAGGAGACCTGGTACCCAACCAGCCTGGGTGTCCATAGCAGGTGATGGGAGGAAACGTGGTACCCAACCAGCCTGGGTGTCCATTGCAGGTGAAGGGTAAGGAAACATGGTACCTACACAGTAGTAGGATCTTACCCAGCTGGGAAGAAAAGTGAAACTTTCAGAAAAAAATGGACGAAAACAGGAAAAGGCTGTACAGTGGGATAACCTAGGCTCAGACAGACACAGCGTCCTCCCTGTCTTATGGTCTAGTGTTTTAGATCTGGGCCTGTGAGATGTCTCAGCAGGTAAAGGTCATGGCCGTATAGGCCTGATGCCCTGAGCGGATCCCTAGGACACACATGGTGAAAGGAGAGGACTCGAGTCGTTCCTGACCTCTACATGCAGCACTGTGGCAAGAAGACACCCTCCCCTACTAAATGCCAAAAAATCTATTTATATTTTGTATATTTGTTACGTACATTTAAATATATGTTTTTATTTTATATATAGTTATATATACAGACATCATATATATGTCTCTGCTTCTCAAGCGCTGTAATTAAAGGTATATACCACCACGTCTGGCTCTTCTTTTTGTTTTTTCAAGACGGTTTCTCTGCTGTTACTCTGGCTGAGCTGGAACTCACTCTGTAGACCAAAGATCAGCCTGCCTCTGCCTCCCAAGTGCTGGGATTTAAGGCGTGCGCCACCACCCCAAAATACAGTGGTTTTTAAAATGCATTATATCTTTGTAAAGTGTTCAGTGCTGCAGATGTAGCTGAGTCGGCAGAGTGCCTGGCTAGCATGCACAGTCTCTGGGTTTAATCCCCGGCACCACTTAAAAAGGGTATGGCGGTACATGCCTATGATCCTGGCACTTCAGGTAGAAATGGGAGCATTGGGAGTTCAAGACCATCCTCAGCTACATAGCAAGTTCAAAACCAACCTGGGGGTACGTGAGACCGTGTCTCAAAAAGAAGTTAATAATCCATTGTTACTAGAGAGGAAAAAACACCAGAGACATCTCTGCTCCGAGAGGCAGAAGGCCTCTGAACACTTGCAGGCTGGGCCAGAGTTCCCCACTGGTCGGGTTGTCTGATCCTCACCTCAGCCTTGACTGTAAAAGCTCAACCTTTCCATAAACATCAAAGGCCACTGCACTGGCGAATAAGGCTGGTTCCAGATACTCCGGGTCCTAATTAAACATTTGCCACACCCACCTCCACCCGAACCCTCCCCACCTGAACCCCCACGGTAGTGAGCTGAGAGACAGGTGGTTCCAATCTCTTTGCTCTCAAATAGAAACCTGAGCCTACCATGCTGTGGGTCATTAATGCCGGACAGAGTCCCCATCTAGACCCTAGCAGCGCCCCGGGAATGGCAGCAGCACCCACAAAGAGAGACTGCCCGAGGTCCCTCTTAGCTTCCCTTTGGGGCTGCAATTGACTCCCAAGGCGTGAGAGGCTCAAAGCTGCAAACCTAGTCCCTTACAGCCCGGAAGCCTGAAGCCCAAGGGGATCTGATGGGGACTAAAGTCGGCCGCATTTCTGGAGGCTCCAGGGAGAGTCGCTTCCCAGCTTCTGGGGGCCTCGCACACCACGCAGCTCCTGGCTCCTTGTTCCAAAACAGCACGCTACACAGCATTCTTTATTTTTTTTTTTTACTTAAAAGTTTTTCTTTAAATGACTGTCTTGGTTACTTTTCTATTGCTGTGGCAAAGCAACACCACCACAGCAACTTACAAAAGAAGGCGTTTAGTTTGTGCCAGGGTGCACAAGCGGAGGTCAGGGGAGACTTTCGGGGGGAGTCAGTTCTCTCCCGTCACATGGGTCACACTCAGGCAGTCAGGCTTGGCGGCAGGCTCACTGGCCCCTCTGCCTTGGCTAGGGTTTGTATTGCTGGGATGAAACACCACGACCAAAAGCAAGTTGGGGAGGAAAGGGCTTACACTTCCACACCGGAGTCCATCACTGAAGGAAGCCAAGGCAGGAATCAAACAGCGCCGGAACCTGCAAGTGGGAGCTGATGCAGAGGCCACGGAGGGGTGCTAATTCATGGGGTGCTCTTCAGGGCTTGCTCAGCCTGCTTTCTTATAGAACTCAGGACGGCCAGTTCAGGGATGGCCCCACCCACAATGGGCTGAGCCCCTCCCGTCAATCATTAAGAAAATAAAATGCCTTACAGCTGGGCCCTCCGCACCAGTCACTAAGAAAATGCCTACAGCCGGATCTTTGGGAGGCATTTTCTCAACGTCCCCTCCTCTCAGATGATTCTAGCTTGTGTCACGTTGACATAAAAATTAGCCAGCACACCCTCTTTTACTTTTTAATTTTTTATTTACTTTTAATTATGTGCTCGTAAGTGGAGTTGCCTGTGGAAGCCAGAGGCGCTGGAGCTGGAAATGCGGACCATTGTGAGCCACCTGGTGTGCACAACGGAAACTCAATTCTGGTCTCTGAGAGAGCAGCAAATACTCTTAATTTCTAAGCCATCTCTCTAATCGTATTTCTTTATTTAAATATTTATTTAAATATTTATTTATCTATTTATTTATGTATCTATCTGAGACAGGGTCCCACATAGCCCAGGCTGCAATGTGGAGGAGACATCAAACTCCTGATTCTCCTGGGATGACAAGCCTGTGCCTCTTTGTTGTGTTTTATGCAAGGCTGGGGATAGAACCCAGGTGTTCGTGCATGGTAGGTACTCCACCACCTATGCCATATCCACAGGGTCACCCTCCACCCATTTTCACTCCATAGCCTGCCTGATCTAGATCTCACCAAATGGTTAAAGATAACCTTGAATTTATCCTCCTGCCTCTATTCCCCATCGAGCTATGATTATTGACATTCTCCATCACGTCTGGCTTTATGTTGGCGCTGGGATCGAACCCAAGGCCTCCCATACACTAGGCAAGTACCCACTGAGCCACAGCCTCAGACCCAATAAAGGTGTTCATTTTTCCAAATACAAAATATTGCGTTAGAATATATTCATAGCTGGGTGCGGTGGTGCATGCCTTTGATCCCAGCACTGGAGAGGCAGAGGCCGGTGGATCTCTGTGAGTTCAAGGCCAACCTGGCCTATAGAGTGAGTACCAAGAAACTCGGGCTGTTACACAGAGAAACCATGTCTTGAAAATACATATATAAATTTATATATCATGAGCTTTTCTTTTTCAACTCAATTCATACCCAGAACATCCTAGTCTCCAAACATCAATAGACCAAATGTCAAAACCTTTTTGTCAAACCAGGCCAGTAAAGCTAGGGTTAATATGACCTGGTAAGTCTTAGGTCAGCTGAAGCTCAAGTTCCTCGGCCTTCCTGCAATCTCACACATGGCCTCTCTCGGGTGGAATACTTTTATATATTGGCAATGAAGTCACATATCTCTAAATTTCCAATCATCAAAGGCCCTCCCCTCTCAAAGGAACACCTGATGGGCAGGGGCTATAACTCAATCTGAGGGTGCTGGCTTAGCATGCAGGAAGCATGCTAGGGACTCCATTCCCAGCACTGCATTAAGCGAGCATAGTGGTGCACGCCTTTGATCCCAGAACTCAGGAGGCAGAGGCAGGTGGATTTCTGTGAGTTCAAGATCATATGTCTACAGATTGTGCTCTAAGACAGCCAGGGCTACCCAGTAAGACCCTGTCTCAAAATAATAAATAAACAAACAAATAAATATCAAAAGAGTATCTGTGGACACCCTACATGGGGCAAACATCACACAAACACCTGTGTGTTACTATCAGACCCAGGCAACACCTGCGGTGTATGGAGAGCTGACTGTGGTAAACTTTGCATGGGTTAAGTTTCAAAACAAACCAATAAAGCATATTTAAATTTTGCTATTCCTACTTTAAAGATGAAAAGTCTATGGGGCTGGAGAGATGGCTCTGTGGTTAAGAGCATTGGCTGCTCTTGTAGAGGACCAGGGTTCAATTCCCAGCACCCACATGGCAGCTCACAACAGTCTCTAACGTCAGTCTCAGGAGATCCAACACCTTCTTCTGTGTGCCTAAGCACCGCACACACGTGGTACGCAGACACACATGCAGGCAAATACTTGTACACATAATAAATAAAATCTCAAAAATGTTGAAGAGGAAAAAAAAAGGCTGAAAAACCTAGACTTGGAGATTTAAGGCAGTTTTTCCAAGATCATACAGCTGGGAGGTAGCAGTCGCTTTGAACCCAGCTCCTAGACTCCAGTGTCCAGGCATCTAACAGGCAACCGGTGATACCTGATCTGGAATGGAATTCCACTCAATCAGAAGTTAAGGCCATGATGTCATCAAATGGTTCCCAGCCGTGTGGTGCAAATGCCTTGTTCATGTCAACAGTCTTCCCAGTCTCTTAACGTGGTGGCGCTGAGGATGGCTCTGGGTCCGGAGGAAGCCTCAGCACTCAAGGGGAATCTCTATGTGTTACCTTGTTTCCATTTTTGTCTTAGACAAGGTCTCATGTAGCCCAGGCTGGTCTCAAACTCTACAGCATTGAGCCTTCTTTCTGGCCCTGGCCACACACTTTTAAGGGAACTACCACGAGCCCAGCAGACACTGGGGCTCACGACCACACGTCCATTTCCTCTGGGCTCACCCTACTGCCCAGTTATGAAGCAGGAAGAAGACGTCCATCTCTCTCTGTTTTCTCAAGTATTCCAAATACCAAAATTCTCACTTCAGGCTAGAGAGACAGAGTGAATCAGAGCACTGGCTGCTCTTCCGGAGGACCAGGGTTCAACTCCCAGCACCTATATGGTAACTCACAACTGTCTATAATTCCAGTTCCAGGGGATCTGATGCCCTCTTCTGGCCTCCACAGGCACCATACACACAAGGTGCACATATATACTGGCAAGGAAACATTCATAAAATAAAAATAAATTTTAAAAAATTTTATGAGACCTGGTTGGACTGGAACTCAGAAAGATCCTCCCTGCCTCTCTGCCTTGTGATGCTGAGATTAAAGGTGTGGACCACTGTGCCTGGATAAAAATAAATAAATCTTAAATAAATTTTAAAAAAATTAGGTCTTGACATTACTACTCCCCAAAATGCAGACTACATACAGGAAACTAGAGCCAGCACAAGGCCCTTCAGACTCCTGACGCAAGTCCAAATTCCGTGAGTCACTGGGAAGTCAATCAAGTCCACAACCTGGCATCCCACTCTCCAGTAGAACTCTTTCATGACCATTTACTATGGAGTCCACAGAAATGTCTCAGTGGTTAACAACACTAATTGCTCTTCCAGAGGTCCTCAGTTCAATCCCCAGCACCCTGATGGCTGGAAGCCATTTCTACCTCCAGTTCCAGGAGATCTGATGCCGTCTTCCGGCCCCCAAGGGCACTGCACACAAATGGTGCACATAACATACATGCAGGCAAAACACCCATATTTGTAAAATAAAAATAAATCGACCTTATTTTTTCATTTATTATGTGTGTACACAAATGTTTTGCTTATTTGTGTATGTGTGTGTGTGCAAATGTTTTGCCTCCATGTATGTAAGTCTATCAGGTGCGTGTCTGGTGCCCACAGAAGTCAGGGGAAGGCTTCAGACCCCTGGAACTGGAGTCATGTAAGGATAGTTGTGAGTTATTGTGTAGGTGATTGGAATTGAACCTGGGTTCTGTGCAATAACAACAAATGTTCTTAACCATCAAGCATCTCCAGCCCCTAAATTAGTCTTTAAGTAAAAGGAAATACAATTTACTTTGTGTACGTGTGGGTGCAGAGAAACACCCAGGCGCGTATGCAGAAGTCAGAGGGAAGCCCGCTGGAGTTGGTTCTTGGCTTCCACCTGTGGGTCATGAGGTCACACTCAGGCCATTAGGCTTGGCAGCAAAGGCCTCCTCCTTCTGAGCCATCTCCACAGAGTCTCACAATTTAGCCCTGGCTGGTCTGGAACTTACTATGTAGACCAGGCTGGCCTCAAACTCACAAGAGATCCACCTGTCTCTGCCTCTGCTGGGATTAGAGTCTTGTGCCACCATTTCCAACTGATTTTTTTAAATATAAAATTATCTGCCCTATTCCCTCTAGGCCTCTGAAAACTATGAGCATATTTCTATCCTGTAAACCATCACTCTTAAATTACTGCTGGAACTCTTCTCATATGCACTGACCCTCAACCAGGACTTCCATTTAAAATCAGCAGGGACTTTTGGAAAAACACACAAGAGCCAGGCTTGCTAGTACAGGCTTGTCATCCCAGCTAATCTAACCAGGTTAGCTGAGGCAGGAGGACTAGATGCTTTTAAGTCCCTCCTGGGCTCAGCCTACATTTACAGCCAGGAGAATTTCAGTGAGACCCCCAACTCGGATAAATGGCAGAAGAAGCTGAAGATACAGCTCTGGGTTACAGCTTCTGCCTGAGCCCAGCCCCCAGCGCTGAGAAAGAAACAAAGGCTCACAGTCTCCACCGCGGGCACAGGACCTCCGCAGGTATCGGCATTCCCACGGAGCCGAAGGCGCCCTCCTCTGTATTAGGTACGGGGCCCAGTACAATATAAATGCTACAGAGAGGACCACACCGGGCCATGGAGGGCATGCTGACGTGTTCGGGACAGAGGCGATTTATAACGACTCATCAGTCAGCAGGTGGCTGAAGCTGTTGACACAGAGGCCACTGTACAGACCCCAGATTCTCATTTCAAAGTCGTGAATAGGGCAGGGGAGGAGGCTAAGATTCCCAGGGGAGCCCCCTGCACCTGCCGGGGCAGGACGCCCACACCCATTTGACAATCTTGCTAACTCGGCATAGCAATCGGGCACAGTCCTGCACTTAGTCCGGAGGCACAGATCAACCGTGGCACGTTGGAGTCTGCTGATCTTATTAATGAAAGTGTTTATTGCGGGGGTTGAGGGTGGGGTTCTTGCAGAGCACCAACGATCTGTCTTCACAGACACATACGTTCTGGGGCCGGGGGTGTAGCCCAGCAGGCTCGAGGACTGGGGTTTAATCCCCAGCATCACCAAACCCCAAAACAATAAGAAAGCCAACAAACACAAACACCACCCGCAGGAAGTGTGGGGCAGGAAGTGTGGGAACCGTGTTCCAGCACCTTCCCGCCGCCACCCCCAGTCCTTCCGTTTCCGTTTCCCACTCGGTAAAATACAGTAGGGCCTCAGACCCGAGGCCTCGGGGAAGCCAGGCACAAAGAGCCCGCAAGATGGCAGCTGGCACGTCTTCTCAGCACACCAACACCTGGTCGGCAGCCCCACCCAGCCCCGGCGCCCCGCCGCCGCCGAGCCGCCGGGAACCCCGGAGCGGGCGCCGCGGGCCCCGCCCAGCCGCATCGCCTCACCTGCGCGGCCCGTGGAAACGCACCTCCCAGGTCCCACCCCCGGGGGCTCTGATTGGCGGGTGGAGGCGCAGCCGGGGACTCTGCATTCCCACCCGCACGACCCCTGTCCCCAGGGGATCGGTCCCCAGTCCCCGGGGGGGCCCCCCCGCATCCCAGGACGGGCTCTCGGGGGCCGCGGCAGGTGTCCCCCTCCGGGCCCGGCCACTCACCCCGCGCGCGGCCTGCTGTCCACCCGCTTCTTGTGGCGCACGGGCTGCAGCGGGATGCTGTCCGTCATGTCGCCGCCCGCCGCGCCCCCTGCGCTCCCCGCGGCCTCCGCGCCGCCCCGGGGCAGGGGGAGGAGGCGCCGGCAGCGGGTGGGCCGGGCCCGCAGCGCAGGGGCGAGGTCGCGAGCGCCGGGCCACGCGCGGAGCCGCCCGCGCGGCCCGACCGACGGACACGGCCGCACCATGGGCCCCCGCTCCGCGCTGCGCCCACGCGCGCGCCCGCCGCCCGGGGCCGCCGCAGTGTCCCCGCCCCGGCCCGCGCCGCGCGCCCCCTCCACGCGCGCCCACCCCGGCCACGCGCCCCCCGCCGGCCCCCCGTGCACGCGCGCACGCGCGCGCCCCGCCGCCGCACTCACCCCACCCCGGGCATCGTCTCCGGCTCGCTCGGGGCCGTGCGCGCACACCCCGCCCTGCTCACCCCACCTCCGCGCCGCGGCCACCCGCGCGCGCGCGGCCTGCCTGCTTCACCCCGCGACTCACCCTCGGTCCCCCGAGAGTCGGGCCCGGATGGCGGAGATGTGCGGGCTTCAGACCCCCGCACCACTCACCTGCAGCTGCTGGGTCACCGAACCCCTCAACACCGCCCCGCGGGCCAGATCCCCAGGGCAGCTCCGCAGCTGATCGCACGCGCAGGGGTCTGTGTCTGTCTGTCTGTCTGACTCTCAGTTTTAGGGTCTAAAAGGTTTTTGTGAAAAATGAGAAAACTCGGGGCTGCAGAGATTGGCTGGGCACTTAAGAGCACCCACGACCCACCAGCAACTTCAGCCCCAAGGGATGCGAGCCCCTCCCGGGCCAGCTGCGCACACGTCATACACTCACACAGGCATACGCTATTCAAAAATAATAAAAAGCAAACCTGTTTTAAAAATTAGCAATGGCCGGGGGGGGGGGGGCGGACTGGAGAGATCAGTGGTTAAGAGCACTGGCTGCTTTTGAAGAAGACCTGGGTTCGAATCCCAGCACCCATGTGGTGGCTCACGAAATGTCTGTAAGCTCCGGTACCCTGGGAAACCCACGCCCTCTTCTGGCCTCTGACCGTACTGCATGCATATCATACAGACACAGACGCAGGCAAAGCACAAATAAATAAAAATACATAAATCTTTTTTTAAAAGTCACTGTATAGCTCCAGCCACTCAAGACGTAATACCGTGTAAGCAAAGTGAGGAATACAGTACCTGCTAATGTTTCCAGTCGGGATCCCTGCCTTTTACATCCAGGAGCAATGTCCTGGATGTAATGTCCCTCTGACAAAGAGCAGCCAACCAAGGATACTAACCCAAAGGAGTACTTTTGAGGAGGAAACAGCATGCTTTCACAAGCTGACCCGGCCTGCTTACTACTTCCTGCTCTCTTCTAGAATCGTGCTTCTGGCGAGGTCCATATATGGCATGGCATACAGCCAGTGCTCCGTAAGTGTGTGTAGGCAGACCTATTTCAGCAAGAGAGCAAACCCTACCCTATCTGTTCCCACCTTTTCTGACAGGGTCTCACTCTGTAGCCCTGGCTGGCCTGGAACTCACAGAGATCTACCTGCCTCTGCCTACTGAGTGCTGGGATTAAAGTGTGCGCCACATATCCAGACAATGACAGATCTCCACTGGTTTTTAACTGCGGTCTAAAGCTTGCAAGAAGGCCTCTGTACCCTGTCCACTGAATCCAAATAACTAAACCCATTTCATGAACAAGGCCCAGAAACTCAGAGCCATGAGGTCATCAGGGAGCAGGGCTTGGCTCCAAGGCCTGGCCTGTCAGGCAATCAGGAAACGGGGCCTCCAGTCACTGCAGAACGTGTTATAACACTTTAGAGCACCGAGCCATCACGATTCCACGTGCATGCCAGCTCTTCTTGGTCTCTTGGAGCTGCCTGTGGTTGCCTGCCCTTGGACTAGCCCTATGGCAAGAATCACCCAGGACCCTATAGGCTTCTAGCACCTTCCAGGCTTCCAGGTGTGAAACTTCTCAGAAAGCTACACATCTTCAGGGGTCTATTTCCTTGTCTGTAACCGAGCTCCAGACAGTTCCAGACTCCAGTGTTGGAAGGAGTTAAAGCGTTGTCACTGGCATTAGCAGGGCCGGTGTGCTGTGCGAGCCAGAAGCGCTGTGTGGGCAAGGCTCCAGGGCAGCAGGAATGTGCCTGTGTGTTTGAAATACAATCTCCATAGGTAGCCCAGACTGGCCTCAATTTCTCAATCTTCCTGCCTCAGCCTCCTGAGTGCTGGAATTAAATACAGGCCTGGCCTAAAAGACCCTTCTTTTAAATAGCTTCCCTCCAAATAAGACCATCTCTCATGGAGAAAGACATTTAAAGACTTTGTGTCATCTGGGCCTGGTGGTATCGGCACACTGAAGCTAACTCTGGAGGTTTGCAATGAGTTGGCGGTATCCTGGGCTACATGAGGAGTTCCAGGCTATCCTGGGCTTATATGAGGAGACCCTAACTCAAAAAACAAAAAAAAAACTAGTTACATCAAAAAGCCTTTTGCTCATTAGAGATCGCGTGCTTCCATGAGGCGGAAGAAAGCCCTGAGTCAAAATGCATAATAATATAAAACATATAATACACATAGCTACCGTTTCTGGTCATAGAAGGAAAGACTGGTTATAAACATCAAGTTTTTTGCTTGTTTGTTTGTTTGTTTGTTTTAAGACAGGGTCTCATATATCTCGGGCTGGTCCTGAACTCTCTATGAAGCTAAGGATGTTCTCCTGACCCTCCTGCTTCTAACTGGGCTTCCAGGTGTGTGCCACCAGGCCTGCTTCATGCAGTACCAGGGATGTAACCCTGGTTTTCTGCACGGTAGGCTAGCACACTACCAACTGAACTACAGCCCCATTCCCCAAACCCTCCAAGAGCCTCTCATATGTTCTTGTGATGCAATGAATTGCCCGAGCCTAAGGCAGGGACAGAGCAGCTCAACACAGAACCACCAGTAACTTGCATGTGCCACTCCAGAGGCACAAAGCGTTCTCCTTGACAACCGCTCTCCCTTCTCTCCACAGCCCTTCTCTCCATGACAACCTTAGTCATTCAACAGGCTCTGGGTGCAGGAGACCCTTGACTCCTAGGTACCTAGAAAGATCTTTAAAGTACAAGGCATCTACTCCAGTTCCTGTTTCCCAGAAATCAGAAACACTGGTCCACGGGGTTCACACAGCATCACCCACAGATGGCAACAGGGATGCCATCTCTTGGCTCAGGCCACAGAGCCTCAAGTTCATAGTAGCCAAGCTGTCGGCTGCGTGTATGTACGCAAAGAGGAGTGTTGGCAAATCAGGGGCAGGGACACAGATGGAGGAGGCAGGGAACATGGGAATGCAGAATGAACTCTCCAGATACGGCTGGTGAAATGGCTCAGGAGGTAAAGGCACGAACTACACCAGATCAGTGATCTGGGTCCCAAGTGCAAATAAAGGTGGAAGTGTGAGGTCTCCAGTTACCCTCTGACCCACCCCATGCACATGGATGTGCCTGTACAAGTGCGTGCATACAGGCACACGCACACATATGTGTACACACACACACACACAAGAGAAATGCAACCTAACTAGATGGCTCAGCAGTTAAAGGGGCTTGCCGCCAAGCCTGAGGACATGAGTTCAATCTCTAGAATCTCCCACAAGTTTCCTCTGACCTCCAGACACAGCAGTGGCTCACACACATACCCTCAAATACTCATGATTTATGTAAATGCAACTTTTTCTTCTTTTCTTTTTTGAGACAGGGCTTCTCTGTTGTACCTCTAGCTGGCCTTGAACTCAGAGATTTGCCTGCCTCTGCCTCCCCAGTGCTGGGATTAAAGTCGTGTACAACTTTTAAAAATGTTTTTGGTTGGGCTTGATGGTGCTTGCCTTTAATCGCAGATTTGGGAGGCAAAGGCACCCAAATCTTTGTGAATTCCAGGGCTACAGTGAGAAAAGATATATATATATATATATATATATATATATATATATATATATATAATATATATATATATATATATCCCGTAACACCTCGGGCTGGAGACATGGCTCAGAGGCTGAATTAAGACCACTATTCCAGGTCCCAGGTTTGATTCCCTTCACCCACAAGACAGATCAAAGTCATCTGTTACTCCACTCCCTGGGGATCTGATGCCCTCTTCTGTCCTCTGTGGGTACCAGACACACAGTACACAGACAGACATGCAGGTGAAACACTCATACACAAAATAAATATTGATAAAATGCCTTGGACGGGAAAATGGACATGTACCTGCAGGACACCTGCCTTGGTCTGCGGTTCTGCAGGTATCCCCAAGGTCAACTCCCTGCCATGATGATAGGGTACACTTCAGGGTGCTCAACAGAATCCTGGCTCTCAACTCACCAGATTCCAGCTGCAATCCTGGGTGGCTGGAACAACCACAAGCAAAACAAAGATTTTCCTGGACATTAGCTGGGCAGTGGTGGCACATACCTTTAATCCCAGCACTCCAGAGGCAGGTGGATCTCTGTGAGTTCAAAGCCAACCTGGTCAAGAGTGAGTTCCAGGACAGTCAGAGTTACAACAGAGAAATCCTGTCTGGAAGTGGGGGAGGGGGGTCCTGGACATGATAGCTCATTCCTGAGATTCCCAACCCCTGGAAAGCTCAGACAGGAGGGCTGCTAGGATTGGAGAGTTGGCTTAGCAGTTAAGTGCACTTGCTGCTCTTACAGAGAACCTGGGTTCTCTGCCCGAGTACCCATGTGGTGGCTTCGAAACCATCAGGAAGACTAAATTAAAAAAAACAAAACAAAACAAAAAACAGAGACTCACTATGTAGCTCGGATTGGCCTGGACTTTGCTATGTAGACCAGGTTCAGAGACCACCAGCCCTGCCACTCAGAAATTCTAGGATCAGAGGCACACCACCAGACTCAGGTAAAAATAAATGTATCTTTTTGTTGTTTTTGGCTTTTTGAGTCTCACTATGTAGCTCTGGCTGTCCTGGAACTCGCTCTGTAGACCAGGCTGGCCCCAACTCAGAGATCTGCTTGCTTCTGCCTCCCAAGTACTGAGATTAAAGGCTTGTTCCACTATATCCAGCAATAAATCTTTGGTGTCTTAAAACACCAAGAATTAATTTAGATGGGCATGGGATCTCACTCCTGGAATCTTCACCCTCGGGAAGCTGAAGGCTTGCTTACATTTCTAGGCAAGCCTGGGTTGCATAATGAAACTGAAGTCAGACACAAAAAGTTGTTTTCTCCATTTGTTTTTTTGTTGTTGTTGTTGTTATTTTGTTAAAAAAAAAACCAGGGTCCCATGCTGGCCTTGAACTCCCTATCCTTCTATGTATTTCCCAGTGCTAGGATTAGATCTAGGACACACCTAGTACCAATCTGAGTTTAACATTTAGTAACTCTATCCCTTCCCCTCCTGGTTTTAGAAAGCAGTGTTTCCTAAGGCCACACTAAATAACTAGAGTAGGAGATTTATTCTCAGACTATCATGCAGCCCAGACTGGCCTTGAATTAAACCTCCTTCCCTGTTTTCCAAGAGCTGGGATTATGGGCGTGGGCCCACAGCTGCCTTCTAACTAGAATTTAATATTGTTTCCAGAATGTACTCCAGGAAGTTCCGGGGAAACCAAGGCTAAGATTCCATCTCACTAGTGCTCACTGAGGGCTTAGAACAGTCCAGGGACTGAGATATGAGATACTACAGGCGATACGACAGGACTCCATTCTTGGAGGGGACCACTCCTGAAGGGTCCCGGAAGACCTTGTGAGATGATTGGATGTCCGGTCTAGTCCACCCTTAGGGTGACCTAGACCTGAATGAGCTGAGTAATTCTGTTATAAAAGTTAGCAATAGTAGAGATGCAGATGTTCCCACCTGCTGAGGGCGTGCCCTGTGGATGTCAGCTGTGTTTGTAAATTCATTTCAAAAGATCTGATAGCTTTCGATTTGAGAGGCTCTAAGGGTGGAGTCAGCAGGTAGGGCAGAGGTCCAATGTTTGGAAGCTTTTCTCCCAAAAAACGTCAAACACATTTAGCATTAGAATGTACATTTTGGTTTTCTTTAATCCTTGCACTATAAAAGCAGAAACTGACCATCTTTCTCTCCACACCTCATTCCTCTGTTGCCTTCGAATCATTAAGAAAGCCAAAACATGCAACACCCACAGCAACTTCTCAGGCGCTCCTAGGTGATTTCACAGCTCTGTCTACCAGCCCACTCCCTCTCCTTAAGTTAAAGGGATGCTCCTAAATAGAGCCCATGGAAACTGACCTCAAAAACAACCAAGGGAGGAGTATCCACTGGCAAAGTCCCTTAAAGGAACTACACGAAGAAAGCTAATCTGTCGATTAGCTGCTATTCACATGTGGACACAATACAAGATCACCAAACAGCTCCGTGGACACCAACCCTCTCTACCCCGCCCCCAACCCCATCACCAAGCAAAGCCTGGAACCGGCAGTTTCAGGTGCAGACCACCGGAATGCCCTGGGATGTGTCCATCAGGAGGAAGAAGGTAAGTTTCAATGGGACATCCTCCAACCTGTACTACGTGAGACTCTGCCTTAAAAAAAAAAAAAAAAAAAAGGGTGTGTGTGTGTGTGAGAGAGAGAGACACGAGCAGGTTCAGCAAGTAATGCCACTTTGCCAGGACTGATCACCTGAGTTGAATCCCCAGGACCTACTAATGGAGACTCCCAGAAATGATCCTCTGGCTTCCACAAGCATGCATGCACTGCACACACGCACACAAAATATGAACACACCGAGGTGGACAGCACTTGAAGAATGACACCTGATGCTCACACCCACGCAGGATGACTTGACACGTATCTCTGACTCTAAGGACCAGGAATGCCATACAAGCATAACATACCAGAAAAACTTGACACACAAAGCTGCTGAAAGGGGAAAAAAACATTCAAAATTTATTTTTGGACATACAGCATCAGCAGGTAAAACTACAGCGTAGTTCACACATTCATTCACAGGGTGTGGTGTGTTCTCTGTAACAATACCCACCTCACAGTGTAAACAGGGGAACAGGTGAACCAGTGAACACTATCACAGGGTTCCCGTACAATCCAGAAGGAAAGGCACGACTTGGCAAAAAAAAAAACAAAAAACAAAAACAAAAGTTTTGAATCCTATAATCAGGTGCAACAACCATGAGAGGAAACTTCAGATGGTGGTTTCCACCCTCATTTTGGCAACGGCTTTTGACACGGCAGGAAGAATTTTCTAACCAGGAGCTGGAGAAATAAATCTCCCCAGTCCTCGCTAAACCATCGGAACACTGTTACAACAGCTGCTCAAAATCAGTACAGTTACAAAGATGTAATTTAAAAACAAAAACTTTAAAATTTAAACAGAAATTTAAAAACGAAAACACAGAACCAACCATGAAGAAGACATCGCGAACGCTGGACCATCCGGCCCTGCTCACCAGCACATCGACTCTTAGGTTTAAGACCTGGGAATACTTTGGCAGTCACAAAAATAGCAAAATAGATTTTTTTTTTTTTTGGCTACAAAAATAAAAATAAATGAGGTAGATAAATTAAAGCCCTCACATCTAACTAAGTCTTGCCTGTCTCAACTTTATAACCTTCATAACGGCAGAGGGTGGGTAGGTGTGGCAAACCTTCGGGACTTGGGATAAGCACGCAGTTCAATGCAGTGAGCACTGAAGAACCATGGGAAAATCAGCTGAGGTGCCTGCTCCGGTGCCTGTCCGCTCCAGAGACTGTGGGAGGGCGGGAGTGGGTGGCACTCTGGAGGTTCCAAACGGTTGGGATGGATAAGGAGCAGGTTAAGCTGTGGGCTCCTTAGGGACCAGGGTCAGTTCAGTCTGTGGAAGGGTGTCCTACCAAAGGCTCTAAGGTTGAAGGAAGTGGGTTAATTGAACTAGCTTAATTTTCTGAGGTTTCTTTCCTTTTCTCTTAAAGTACATTCAAAAAGAAAAAGCGAATACAGGGCCAGGGGGCATGTCAACCAGGTCCCTATAGATAGATGTTCGGTTACCCGCGCACAGGTACCATGGGAGTACACAGCACCCCCACCCCTGGATTGAGGTAAGTAGCTTTCACGGTGGTCCAAGGAGTCCACCGACTCTGAAACAGGTGACAGTCTTTAGAAACAACCACAAGGTCAATCAAAGCTTGTCCCAAGTAACAAAACTAACTTTTTCTTTCAAAACCCGCTTCTTTCCAAAATAGGGAGGGGGGAAAAAGTCCTTTTTTTTGTTTGTTTTGTTTTATAATTTTCTTCTTTTTTTTTTTTCTTTTCTTTTTTTTTCTTTTCTTTTCCCAAAGCAGCATAACAACAACCGTGATTGTAGGACTGCCCAAGGCTGTGGCCACAAGCGTAAACATCACTTGCATATCAGGAAGAAAAAGAACAGGAGGAGGTGGATTAAAAAAAAACAAAAACAAACTAACAAAGCAGATTCTAGAATCTCACTGGGGCTGCCGTCCCTCTCTACCTTAGGTGACCGCGATCTTGTTTTCTTCCAGAAAGTGAGGGAACTGGTGCTTGGCCACGCTGCCTTCGGGAACACTGGGCTTCTCCGCGCTGGCGCTCCCACTCATGCTCATGGTGGACTGAGAGCCATCGAGCTTGGAAATGGTGGCGTTGCTCACCACAGAGCTGGCCCCCAGGGACACAGGCAGGGTGGGGATGCCGCCGCTCTGGATCACAGAGATCTCGTTGGTCTTCATGGCCAGACCACCATTGAGGACGCTGGTGTACTGGTTCCACGCGGCAGGGTCCACGCTCACCGTGGGGGACAGGAGCTCCTTGGGAAACATCTCAGACACTCTCTTTCCCTCAGTGGCCAGCACAGCCATGGTGTTCTCCATGGCCAGCTTCCTGCCCCTGCGGGCGTTGTTGTTGGTCCCATGAGTCATGTAGTGTACCTGTGGGCGGGAACACAGAGAGGGCTGCATGTTGGCAAGACCAAGTCAACATCCTCCAGAAGGGCATGCACCACCCAGACCCTTCATACCCCTATCCATTTACTCTTAGAAATCGGGACTTTATTCCAGGACTGGTGGACAAGCTTCTAAGAATGGGACGGAAGGGTCTTGAGTCCAATGGCGGCCTGGGCTACATAGTGAGCCTCATGTCAATAAGCCAGAAATTAATTCTGGTATCTGGACTGTTTGAGCAGATGTTTGTGTGTTTGTCGGGGTGAGAGAAGGGCAGCCCGGCCATCTTCAGCCAACTTTCTTGCAGTAACCAGGGTAGATATTATATTCTACAGGCACCTCTGCCTAGCCATTCATGGGTGCGTTTACGTAAATGCCTGCCGACACTCTGTATCACTGCAAATGTTAACGTCTGTGAACTCACAAACCTCTTTCGGACATTAAACAGGTAATTTAGAGTCTAAGAGGCTGGCTCTGTACCTAAAGGGCTGGCAGAGAAAGACCCCCATTCTGGTCTCCAAATGCACATGTGTGCACACACGACCAGCTACACTCCACACACAAGTAATGTATTTTTGGTAGTGCTGGGATTTGAACATGGGACCTTGAACTTGCTAGGCTCAAACACTACCATGTTGAGCCTCAAAAGTAATTTTGGGATGCTGAGATGCTGGCCCAACTAGGACTGGTATAAATATCTAGCAAGCATTTCTAAAAAGGCATTTTTCTTCCTTTCTATTTCTTTTCCCTTTCCCTGCTGGGCAAAAGCTCAAGGTCCATCTCCCTGCTGGGCAAAAGCTCAAGGTCCATTCTCCTGCCTCAGCTTTCATAGGGCTAAGAGATGATTGCAACATGATACCCAGCTTAAGGAAAAACAAACTGGTTAGCAAAGACACAGAAGGTTGTAGAGAGAAACTCAGTAACTAAGTCTCTTGATAAAGACACTAGACAACCTGTTGTTTCTTCTACCTGGCTGATAGATTTTGTGTGTGTGTGTGTGTGTGTGTGTGTGTGTGTGTGTGTGTGTACACATGGAGGTCAGAGGCAATGCATCCCCAAGGTTCTAAGCCACTGGATATGGGTACTGGGAATGGAACAGAGAGACCCTCTGCAAGAGCAGTGTGTTCTCAAAACCACTGAGCTATCTTTCAAAAGCCTCCTCAGGCCAGGCTCCTGTGAACGCAGACTTCTCAAGGCATGCTTGACCCTATTAGCATCCCTAAACCAGCAGCCTCTGCAGGATAGGTGTGGCAGTGCACACTTGTCATCCCAGTAAGTGGTAGTCCATCTCCAAAACACTCAGTCCATCTTGGCCAATGTCCCCAGCTGCCAAGAAGACCAAGGCACAAGAAAGAAGTCACCTGGCTCAAGACCCCTCAACAAGAAACAGTCCCAACGCTCATGCAGAGCTGGTGAACTGATTAAGCTTTTTACTTTTAAATTAAAGCAACCTCAGTTCCTATCCTGATGTTCTAGCCAACTAGATTTTCTTTAAGAGTCTTGGCTGGTACTTGTAGCACTTCGAGGCCAGCCTGGTCTACAGAGCCAGTTCCAACACAGGGCTACAGAGAAACCCTGTCTCAAACACAAACAAGACAACAAAGACAGAGTCTCTCGTAATGGAGACCGAGATTGAATTCTCACTGTCCCTGCACCCATGCCTTCAACTCCCAAGAAGTGGAATCAGCAACCTGGTTTAGAAGGTGCTAGGGATCCCAAGGACTTTATGAACAGCAGGCAAGCCTCGGAACCCACCTTTAAGTTGCCTTTGGTGGTGAAGGCACGACCGCATATGTTGCACACGAAAGGCTTTTCTCCCGTGTGCGTCCGTTCATGAATCTGAAGGGCGCTGGCGGACGAGAAGTTCTTCCCGCACCGTGTACAGCAATGTTGCTTGGGTTGTCGGCGTGGCTGCGCGGCCAGCAAAGGCGTTATGCCTGAGGATATGCAGGAGGGTCCAGGCACAAAGGTGCCTGGTACTTCAACTTTGACATAGGTGGGCTGTGCTCGGATAAATGTCGATGGGAAGCTGGTCCGACCTAACGTGGAGAGGGAGAGAAATCCAAACTTTTATCACCCAACTCTCTGGGAAACAACTGCTTGCTACATGAGTTGAGCAGCTTATAGAAATCACACTTCAATAGCAGCTTGCTTTGAATTCTTTCCAACTGTGCATGGAAGTGTGGTGTCCCACGGGCAGCCTTGGGTGCTGTTTCTCTGGTACCAATCACCTCTTTGACAGGGCCTAGAATAAATATCACTCACCAGGGTAGGCTAGGCTACTGGCCAGTACGCTAAAGGATCTGCTTGTCTCCCAACAGCCAACACCAGTTAACAAGCACACTCCAGAACGCCCAGCCTTTTTACACGGGGTCTGGAGATCTGGACTCAGTTCACTATGTGTATGAGGCAGGTACTTAACAGCCTGGCCTCTGAGTTCTTATTCATACAGAAAACCAAGAGTCAAACATTTAGGAAAATTTACCTTTTTAATGATTTAAAAGTATGGTATCAGAGAAGTGTATGCAGACACCTAAGTCTTAGGGTTCGGGCTTATCATCCCAGCTTAGTCAGGAGGTTAAGGAAGGAGGATCTGGAGTTCAAGGCTCTCCTGGGCTATACAGAATGAATCCAAGCTGATATCCTCCCCCACTCCCCTGAAAAAAAAAAAGCCGTATATGGTGGCGCATGCCTTCGATCCCAGCACTTAGGAGGCAGAAGCAGGCTGATCAAGTTCAAAGCCATCCTGGTCTACAGTGAGTGAGACCCCATCTCAAAGGATGGAGGCCGGGGGGCTATTGCCAGAGGAAAGACACTGCAGGTTGGAACCCCAGCACCACAATAATTAAAAGTCACCTTCATTCATGCTGTCCATACTATATCTACATGACCCATTATAAAGAAATAAATAAAAACCCTACTGGGTGCCAGGATAGAGGCAGATATTAGGTGCTTCTACCCAGAGGTACAGAAAAGCTAATTGCCCTACAGAAGCTGCTTCAGGGCCCACTGTCAAGTTCAACCCAGGCTCCTTTTCTGATGACCTTGAGCCCAAAGGGAACATTAAGTGAAATCCAAAGCTCTATCACCTTCCGTGTCAACGCGGCAGCTGTCGAGGCCCTCAGCCTTGCTCCCCTCGGGGGACCGGGACTTGACACTCTCTGCTTGGCTATTGGCAGGAGACACCGCCTGGAAGCACACGGTTTCCGTGGTGTCTGGGCTTCGACTCTGACACTCCTGATCACCCACGATCGAGGACGAGTCATTGGTCAGGCCGTTGTCGCTCTCCACCGAGCCGTTCTCTCGGCTGCTCTGCCGCTGCAGGCCCAGAGCGGGAGGAACCGCTTTCCCCTGGGCATCCAGGGAAGCCATCACAGGATAGCCCAGAGTGGGGGATGCCAGGTGGGTACTGGGAACATCCTGGACACAGAGCTCATCTGCTTCCATCCCTTCCCCCACGTCTTCCTGGCCGCCAGCGGCACCGGCACTGCCGTTCTCGCTGGTCACCGAGGGCTCGGGACCTGTAAAGTCGCAGGGACTCTCCGGAAGGGGCGTGTTGGGGATCTGGCCACCCATGTGCATTCGGATATGTTGCTGTAACATGACGGCATTGGTGAACTTCTTCTGGCAGATGGGACACGAGTGTTGCGTCTTGACGGCTGTGTTGGCTCGGTGAACCCCGAGGTGTGTCTTCAGGTTGCCTTTGGTGGAGAACGCCCGGCCACAGATCTTGCACTGGAATGGCCTCTCCCCTGTGTGGGTGCGATAATGCATCTTGAGGGAACTCTGACAGCTGAGTACCCGATGACAAATGAGACACTCGTTTGGGTCGGTGGTGGCCTTGTCAATGTTCTCCACCAGCTGCTGCAATTTCAGGGTCTCTGACCCTGACTCTGGGGTCCCACTCCCGTGAAAGCCCCCAACCCTTGGGGGATTATGTGTCAGCCCCACCCCAAGCATGGGAAGTCCCGTCTCACTCTCTGGGGAAGGCCCCGGCTGCATGTCGCTGGGCACGGGGCCACCCATGAGGTCCTTGGGGTTAGGCCCCGAAGTGAGCTTCTGAGGTAGCCCTACGGAAGGGGTTCCCGTGACAAGGACAGGCTTGGTGTCTACAGAGAGACTTGACTCATCTACAGGGATGGGGGCAGAGAGTGCATAGGGGGAGCCGGTGCCCGCTGTCACTTTGTCCTGGAAGTCAGTAAACAGTTTGGGGTTGGCCTTCACCTGAGGGTGTCGATAGAAGTGTACCTTGAGGTTGCCCTTGGTGGTGAAGCGGTGACCACAGACAGAGCACACGTATGGTCTCTCTCCGGTGTGGGAGCGGAGGTGGATCTGCAGGGAGCTATCGGTCCCCAAAACCTTGCTACAGTACTTACACTTGTGCTTGCTGAGGGTGGTCTCATCCTTGGCCTTGACATCCAACGCGGAGGCTGGCATGTTCGGGGCTTTCCCTTTCCCTTTCTTGGCTGTGTCGAGTGCCACAGTGGAGAACGGACTCTGAAGGAGCACAGAGCCCGTGGTCTGAGGTAGCAGGGCACCCGGGAGACGAGACATGAAGTTGGGGAGGACCCGAGTCCCGTCAGGCTTCAAGGTGAAGGGTGTAAACCCAGAGGACACTGAGCTAGGTGTGGGGGGGACACTGGCATGAGGTAGCTTGGCTTGCTTCAAGGTATCCAGAGACAGAGCAGGGCTCGAGGCTTTCTGGCTGAGCAGAGCCATGGCGGCGGACACCTGCTGGGATACGGAGACCTGCTGAGACACGTGGTTGCTTAAGGCCTTCAGGGTGTCTGCACCCGCCACTCCAGAGTGGAGGGCGTGTGCAGCCCACATGTTCACCTGGAGTCGGATTTGTTCCGTGAGCTGGATCTGCTGGAGCTGCTGCTGCTGCAGGCACAGGATCTGTTCCAGGACCCATGGGATGCTGTGGGCGGCCGGCACTGGCGCCGCAGGGGCATCCGTGCTCCGCTGGTTCACTGCCACCTTGGTGCCACGGAGGGCCTGCAGAGTCACATTGGTGTTGGCCACTTTGCCTTTGGGTAAATAGCTTATGTCCTGGGGTGTGGGTGGCAGGGCAGCCTCTGTCTTCAAGTACAGGATGGAGTCCGTGCGCAACTTTTCCCTCGAGTCCCCTGAGCTGCTACTGTTCTCCTGGTGACTGTCCTTATTGCTTGGGCTGATTGGCTGGTGGCTCAGGACGGCTCTGGGGAAGTCCTCTGAAGGCACTGGCCCCTCGCTGTCATTCATGATGAGGACAGGAGGATTTTTAGTGCAACTTTTCTTGTGTTCCATGAACTCAGAAAAACTGAAGAACTCAGCACAACACTTCTCGCAGATGTGGGTCTCCTCCCTCCGGGGCCGCTTCCCCGGGGCGGTGTCCTGGGTCACTTCATCCCTAATCCCTGGGGAGTTCATTGGAGCGCCTGTGAGGAGAGGGAAAAAAAGCTAAGAATTCTGTCCTGAAAAGGCATGTGGGGTGACATGCAATGGCAATGTCCGCTAAGAGACAGGTGTGACAGAGTACGGCCTCGTGGAAGCACCACACAGATGGAGGCAAGGGGGCTTCACCAAGAACTGCAGGAACCAGAGGAATTTAGGATTTCCCAGAGCCTCTTGGTCCTAGCGTCTGGAGGAACCCTGTCACCTAAACCCAGGCATTCCACACCTTTCAGAGTCAACTGTTTCATTTCTCTTTGTTTTGTTGTTGTTTCAAGATAGGGTGTCTTTGTGCAGCTCTGGGTGTTCTGGAACGAGCTCTGTAACCCAGACTGGCCTCGACTCAGAGATCTACCTGTCTCTGACTCCTGAGTGCTAGGATTAAAAGGTGTGAGCCACCACCTCCTGGCTCAATTGTTGTTTTCAATCCATCCAATTTGTGGTAGGTAGTTCATTACATCAATATAGGAATTCAATGCTACTTTAGCATTAAATCACAGCAATACCATCTCAGCCTCCCGGTGCTAGGATTCTAGCCATGTGCGACTCTCCCCAACTAGAAGGTTTGTTAAACTAATCCCCAACCTCCCTGCCTCCCTCAGAGCTGGCTTGCAGAGGCCAATAGATAGGCGAGAGTCAACACCAAGGACATCGGAACTGGGCTAAATCCTAACTGATGCCACCATGACCCAGGTAAAATGAAATATAGTAAATCATATTCTACCCAAGTGATGGGCACTCATCACCCAGGGATGACAAAAGTTTAAAGGTGCTAACAAGACAGCATCAATCCATCCCAGATGAGGCAGGCCTGTGATATCAGATAACTGGGAGGCTAAGGCAAAAAAGAAAAAAGGGTCATGAGTTCAAAACCAGCCTGGTAGCCAGGATTTGGGGGCCTTTAACAGCAGCATTTGGGAGACAGAAGCAGCCAGATCTGAGAGTTTTAGACCAGCCAGTTATACATAGCAAATTCCAGGCCACTCATTGAGATCCCATTTCAAAAACAAAAACCTGAAGCCAGACTGGAGTTAAAGGACAGGCTCAATTCGGAGATCCAGCTCAGTGGTAGAGAGCTTGTCCAGCTGGCAAAGAGGTTCTGCGTTCAACTCCTGTACCACATACACTCACTTGGAATACAGAACACAGTACACTGGGTAAATTCAAGAAGAACAAGAATCTTTCTAGAAATATCTCTACATGGGAAAAGCTAGAGACAAAGATCGTGGCAAAGGTGTGTGCGCAGAGAAACCATGTCCTCTCAACTGGAAAGTCTGTTTAGGATATTCCAAGGAAAAACAAGCCTTTATGTAAAAATAGAAAAACAAGAGATAAGAAATCGGAGCCCTTTGCCAGGCGGTGTTGATGTACACACCTTTAATCCCAGCACTCAGGAGGCAGAGGCAGGAGGATCTGAATATGAGGACAGCCTAGTCTACAGGAGTTCCAAGGACAGCCAGGGATACACAGAGAAACAATGTCTCAAGAAATAAAATAAAAAACAGTGCAGAAGCAATGCCTTCAACAGATGGTGCTTGGGACGGGGTCCTTCATTATCTGTCTGTGGCCACATGGATGCATTTGCTCATGCTAGTCCATGTATGGAAGTCAGAGGACAGCTTGTGGGAGCTGGTCTCTCCTCCACCCCCCCCCAGACTGAACTCAGGTCATCAAGCTGGGCCAAATGTGTCTTAACCAGCTGAGTCTTCCTTATTATTTTCTGAGAGTCTCACATAGAACCAGACTGATCTCAAACTCCTCATCCTCCTGCCTCAACCTCCCAAGTGTGGGACCTACATGTGTGAGGGGGAGAGTGGATACTAGCTAGGGATTCAACCTAGAGCCTCATATACTAGGGAAGCACCCCAGCATCCCACCCGCTACATCCCAGCACAAACCCGTGGCTTCTGACAGATGAGGCTGCCAAGTTCCATTCAGGACAGCCTTACTAAAACTCTCAGCTGCTACTGATTTGGACTGAGTGATCAGATGGAACGTTAAGAGCCATGTGTGGCTGAGGGAGGGGACAATATCCCTAAATATCATCCTGCCAAGGTACCAAGTCCAAGTACTATCAAGGGGGCTGGAGAAAATGGTTTATTGGCTAAGAGCACTGGTTGCTCTTGTTTCGGACCTAGCTTCGATTCCCAGCGCCCACATGGTGGCACACAACTCCTGTTCCAGGGGAATCTGCTGCCCTCTCCTTATGCTCCTGTAGGACTGCATGCACATGATTGATACATACAGTATATACATACATACACACACCACACACCTTCAGGTAAAAATGCAAAGGCGCAAAAGTTAAACATAAATCCTTATAGATGTGATGTAGTTAGGCCCTCAGCAGTGACTTCAAGTCATGTCTTAAATATTATTCAGCTCTTCTTACTGCACAGGGTGCAGGGTGCTAGGGACTTTGTCTTTCACTGGTACATACATGTCCTGTGACTATGACATACTAGCAGTACAGGAAGTCTAGGATGATGAATGTTCCTGGTGGCTAAGAGGCCATGGGACAAGGACATTTTAATCCCAGCCTTACAAGAATGGCAGAGATCTGTGATTTCCAGCCCAGTAAGTGTTGGACATCATTCTAAAAAAAAAAGATGAGCTGGGGGTGTGGGACAGTGTGGAGGTACATTCCACCCCCAGCACAAAGTAAGTCATAAGTCATGTGATGGTATACTCCTGGAATACAGCACCAAAGAGGCAGAGGCAAGAATCCGAAGCCTGGGCTACCTACAGTCTCAATATAACAATTTTGAAGTCAATCCTATTTCAAGACTCAAGTATCCGATGGCTCAGCAAAGAGCTGAGCTGTTTTTCCAGAGGACCAGGGTTCGATGCCCAGTAACCAAATGGTGGCTCGTAACTGTAGTCCAAGGGGATCCAACTTCCTCACGCACCAGACATGTACACGGTAAACAGACACACTCAAAGCAGAAAATACGAATAATCAGCAGAGCCAGGTAGTGGTGGAGCACGGTGCTTAACCCCGTCACCCAGAAGGCAGAGGAGGCAGAAGGATCTCAAATTTGAGGCCAGCCTGGGTTACATAGCGAATTCCAGGACAGCAAGAGCTACACAGAGAAACCCTGTCTCAAAAAAAATTTTTTAATTATAAGTTAAATAAAACAAAATCTTTAAAAAAGATTCCTCTGGGAGGAACGGGACAGCTAGCCACAGGTGGGTCTGACTGTCCAACCCCTGCCTCAGCAACTGCAGTTTGCACAGTTTGCACACAGTTTGCACCGCCTCAGCTCATGAGAAGTATACCAAGGAATCACCGAAGGCTCCTCTTCAACACCAGCATGGTGCTACTGACTGAGTCACATCTGTCCACTACTCCAGGACCGAGCAAAAAAAAAAAAAAAAAAATTCCCCAAATAACTTTGTCAGAGTAGGAGAACGGCACAAGAGTGTCGTTTGAAACAGGGTCTCATAGGCCACACTGGCCCTTAATTCACTATCGCCAGGGCAACCCCAAACTTGTTCCGTTCCCGCCTCAACCAGGATTAATATCCCAGCACTCAGGCTTTGCCCGAGAATTTTTAGCAGAGAAAGGAATTTTTTGAAAGGCAGGAAACAGGCTGGGCAGGGTATGGGTGTGTAAAGACATAAATGCCTACTGGGAAATGAAGCTATTGCCTCCGGACAGGGCTGGGAACTTGGGATAGAAAACTCTGGGGACTTGTGGGAAGGTCTTTTTCAGCACCAATGGGCAGCACAACCCTTCCAAAGAGCTCAGTCTTGCCGCTCTGCCTTCCCATCTCACCCTTCCACTCTGGAAACTACCAGAAACACCCCATCCCACTTCCAACTCCATGTGTCCAGGTGACCTTGAACTTCTGTCTCCAGCTTCCAGCTCCCTAGTTGAAAGCTTTCTGCAGTGTTGGAGTCAGACCCTACAGGGAGCTTCACGCATGCTGGTTCAGCGCTACCAACCGGACCACATCCCCACTTGCCAGAGACAGGCATTCTCCAACCATAACTACCTATACTGTAATACCCTAACCTTTGGAGTCAGGCAATTGAAGTTAATTTCGTTTTGAGAAGATCTAGCTATGTAGTAGTATAGGCTACCTCTGAACTCATTACATAGCTCAGGCTGACCCCAAACTCCTGGCAAGCGTCCCGCCTCAGCTTCCCAAGTACTGGTATTTACTACAAGAGTGTGCTACTGTCCTGGACTCTAAAGCAAGTCTTACCTTGGAATCCATTACATTCACCTAAGATTTACTATTTCTTATTCAGCATAAAAGACAATGCTATATAATATTAGAAGCTACAAATGTAAACCCAGAAACTATATAAATATAATATCTATATAAATAGAAACCCAGAAACTACTAATGTTTTCACAGGGTGTAATTGCTCTTGCACTTTCTGGATAATTGTGGCAATTGACTAGTGGGATGGGGTACCAGACCTGTCATTTTATTAACACAGGGGTACACATTACTACATTAGTCCCCAAATATCAGTAAAGGGGATAAACCCTGTGGACATCACACCACTGACAGGGTCCTATCAGTCATTACCAGCTCATCCACTGCCTGGCCCCGGCCCCGGCCCCGGCCCCGGCCCCCACCCCCACACTCTGGGTTTTGAACTCAAGCCTTCACACCAGCTAGGGAAGTGCTCTCCCACTGAGCAGTATCTCCAACCCCCAAACTTTAATCTCCGGGCTTTAGCATACCCACATGCAATGCAAATACTATGTAAATAGTTCTCACCCTGCATTGTTTAGGGGAGAAATGGGCAGAAACAATAGTCAGCACAGGGTCAGCTTTGCCATTTTCTTTTCAAGAGCCTTGAGAAGGGGAAGATAAGGAAGGCCAAATGTTCACTTCTCGGAACTGCCTGTCGGGTCGGTACCATGGTCCCTCATAGTCTCAACATCCCGCTGAGAAGCGATCTATGGCACAAAAGAAGACCCACCAGTTCCGGAGTGATTTACAGCCGGGATGCCAGCAGCCTTCACTGTATACACAAGCCCCAAAGCCAGTCCTCTCCCTCCAGCCTCAGCAGCACCAGCAACATCCCACTTAAAACTACAGCCGCTGTTTGCCTAGGCAGTAAAAGACCACCTCGTCCATACCACCGTGGGCAGATAGCGGAAGCCGTATTTGCCAAGGTGAAAGGGGACCCTGCTAGGAACAATTGCTGGCTATGCTTAAGTTAACCTGAAGGGAAGGAAGGCAAAGTCCACAGGGATAACGCCGGCAGCAGGGCCTCCATCCCCCAACCCCGAATTTTAGGAATGTTATCTCTCCAGCATCTAGTTATCCAGTAAATTGGAAGAATGCAGTAACCCAGCAGGGGTCTTAGATTCAACCTCGGCCAGATGGATGGAAAATGCGCTTGCTATTGTATAGGAAGAAAGCTAATCAACCAGGAGGCCAATCCTGGCAGGAGACACTCAAACAGCTCCAAAAAAAAGTAAAAAAATCTGTATATCTTGATAAAAGCCTGGAGACTCAGGCTTATCTGTCACTGGTCCTGTATTAAAAGAATGACAATAAGCAGATTACCTAAAGCACACAGTATCTTAGACCCTGCCCTACCCCCAGGATAAGTGCTTACCAAAAAACAAAAAGGAATTATGTCTCTGGGTATTATTGACCCAGCTGTAAGGGCCCTGTGTTTTTTTTTTTTAAACAAGTTCCAATATAGAAAGCCTTGAAATCTACGTGTAGAGGTCAAATTTGACCTGAAATTAAGTCTCTACTTAATCTACTTACTTCGTTAAGAGCTACAAAAATTAAAAGCAGGCATGGATCAAAGTTCAGGGGCCCCGTGGAAAAAATTACGAAAGGGTAAAAGGGGGAGCCAGTGGGATGGCTCCGTGGGTAGAAGCTGGCCACCATGCTCGGTTCTGGATCAGGTCCGGTAGCTTCCGACCTCCACATGCACAGCACACGGGGAGCACACACAATGCTAGATAATCTAACTTTCTTAACGGTAAAAGACTCAGAATGAGCCTTGTAAGTAAGGGATGCCCAGTCGCCTCAGGCCTCAACTGGAACAAGTTTGCAAACAGAGCAGAGGCATCCCTCCTTGGGAGCAAGATGGTGGAAGGTGTCCCTCTCCAGCCTGTATACCCTATGGGTTTAACATGTCTAGGCGTGTTTGTCTTAAAGTATAAAGTGATCTATATGGTGCCTATAATGGTAACCTCCTGGATTCATTTCCTATTCTTTTTTTTTTTTTAACAAATCACATGCCCCTGAGAAATAAGCCCAAACTGTCTCAGCTCTGACTTGCTCCCCATCACCCACAGCTTCGAAAGACGAATTTGAAAAACCAAGGAGAACGCATATAGTGGCGGATGCTTCCAATTCCAGCAGCTGGAGACAGAGACAGGAGCCACACTGAAGACTGGGGGGGCATGGCTACACAGGAAGACCCTGTGCCAGGAAGGAAAAGGAAAACCATCAAACCAAATCAGCTTCAAGCACTAACCATGACTGCCTCTTAGAAAGAACACCCATCACTGATTGCTCTGGGGCCAACAAACAATCCCATGGATTAAAAAAAAAAAAAGCCTGAAGTCAGGCGGGAGAGAGACCATGGGCCAAGCCCTGACACCCAGGATCTTCCATTAGGCAACTTCAGTTTTGAGAATTAACTAGTAAGGTCCTGCCTAGGGTCTGGCACACAGCATGTTCCTGTTCTAGACCTAGTAAAAACATCGTTTCATCTTCAATGAAATTACAGATCACAGTCCCAACCATGTGCTTCTATAACACAAGGACCCAAAAGCTGGGAGGTGGAGGGGGGAGTTAAGATTACACCCAGAAGAATGGAATGCAGACCCCTACTGATACCAAATCTTGCCAAAATCCTTTCCCCAAAACTCTCGACACTTTACATCCAAAAGGCTAAAATGGGAACTAAACCATGCCTCAGTCAACCAAAATGGTTCCCTAGCCCCCTACTTGGATGGGAGCCTGCTAGCCCCCATCAACAGCAAAGTATCGTTTACTGGCGACTGAGCACCACTGAGGTAGAGGGAATGCATTTTACATGCAATTTAATAAATAAAAAAAAAGGTCATGTGCAAATTACGGCCCCCTCCCCCTTTGGAGAACTCTAGATTCACTTAAAATGTTAACTAAAGCCAGCACAGGCAGGTCAATAGAGGCTGGAAACGGGAGCTAAATTACTGAAAACCTGGGAATCGTAATAGCTGAAGGTTGTAATCCAGTTTACCACAAAGGGCATTTGGAACCCTTTTGAGAAAATGCTAATTTTCCTTTAAGTACTGTAAACCCCCTCCTCGACCACCTGCGGGTTTTTTGATCTGCTAATTATTGCCCGGATTTCATTTTCTTTGCTAAATAACAGCATTCTCCAACGGACTGACGAAGGATCTAAAAATCTTAGCGTCTAAGTTTATAATCCTAAATTTATAATCATCTACCCTGAGATTGACTCCAAAACACAGATATTAAAGAAAAAAAAATTCTTCCAAGGCCACCAGCGGGGGCTCCTCCGCAAACACATTCTCAGAATTCTTGGCGAAGACGCCCGCGCACGGATGCCCATGGGGAATAGAGGGACCCCGTAGATCCCCGGGGTGCGGGTCTCGCCTCACTCACCAGGTGCGCGCCGCGGTCCGCACATGGCCGGTCTGCAGAGGGCGCCCGCGAGCTGGCGGCCCGACCCGGGCTGCGGGTGATCCGCAGAAAACTCGCTTCCCTAACCGCGGTGGCCTCGGGGCTCTGGCAGGTTAACCGCGACTCCAGCCAGCGGAGATTTCGGGAGCCCCGCTGGAGCAAGCTGCCCCTCCACGCCCCCCCAGAGTGCCATCTACTAGCTAAAAATTAAATAACACACTTGTGTCCGCGCTCACCCCAAATGGAGGGGGATGGGAGGTCAGCACAGGACCAGGGGAGGGGTCAGGGCCGGGAGCTCGCCCCTCCTCTCCGGAGGAAGCAGGCGGGCTGAGGGTTAACCCTTTTGTTCCAGGTGGACCAGGCGACCCTGCCTCTCCACGATCCAACCCCCACCCCCCCGCAAACTCCACTGGCCAAGGCACAAAGAATCCATCCCAGAAACCGAGCCCTCTGGTGTGGGATGCTTCGATGCCCCAAAACGCACATCCGTCCCCTCAACTAAGCAAGGACCTTCCATTTACCCTGGGGAAAAATAAATACAATAGGGTGGAGGGTCACTGAACTGTAATAGAGTCGGAACAAGTAGGCTCGAACTCCCGGGAAACCGAGAGCGCCCGAGCGGGGCGCGGAGAGTCCGCCGGGGCCGCGCGCCGCCCACCGAGCGCGGTGAGCTGGAATCGGGCGGGAGGCCGAGGGAGACACCCTCCCCCACGTCCCCAATTTCAGCGGCGACAGCCCGGCGGGCCGGAGCGAGGAGCTGGTGGGCACCGGCCGGGAAGGCGCTCGCCCGCAGCTCCCGGCCGCGCTGAGGTCCTGAACTCCGCGGAGGCGCGGGCCGGGTCAGCCGCAGCCCGACCTCTCCCCTTTCACCTCCCGGGCGTGTGCTGAGCCGTACCTCCCGGGAGATCCGTGCAAAAAAATAAATAAATAGAGCAGAGAGGTGCGGTCCGGCAAGGGTGACGGTGCACCCGCCACCCGGGCCCCGGCCCGCACCCTCCCGCTGGCCGCGGTTATTTTTAGATAGTCGGAAATCAAAGATGGCTGGAGGTCAGGCCCCGAAAGGTTAGGGCGAGGATCGGCAGCAGGCGGCGTAGCCCCGGGGGAAAAAGCGGCGAGCAGCGAGAGAGAGAAAAAAAAAAAAAGTAAACAAAATATCTAAAATTACCAAAAAATAAAAAGCGCCCAAAGCGAACCTAGCCGAGCAGCCTCCCCCGCCCTCTGCGCTGCGCGGGTGGCCCGTACCCCGGCCTGGGGGTGGGGAGAGGTCGCGCCCCCTCCCCCCACTCGGCCTGGGAGGGGCGCGTGCAACAGATCGCCCTCCTCCGGGGGCCCCCCAGAGGTGCGCCCCTCCCCCAGAGGCCCCCAAAGGGGTGGCAGAGAGGGTGGGGAGACTTGGGGGTCTCTTTCTTTTAAAAGCGGCGCCAGAGACCGGGGGGGGGGGCTCGAACGAGGGAAACCAATTATGGGACTGAGGCTAAGGAGTGGGAAGCTGGAGGGAGGAGGAAGAGTGGGGGTTCAACTTTACAATAAGAGGGAGAGGACTTGGGGGGGAAGCTTGCACAGGAGGGTCTGAGGCTCCCTCTCTCCCTCCTTCCCTCCCTCCCCGTCCCTTTCCCGGAACGGAATCCGGAATCCCCGTTACAGAATCTGCTCCCGGAACCCGCGCCCTCGAGGGACGCGCGGCGGTGCTGGGAGCGCCCTCCCGGGACGCACGGACGGACCGGCGCACGGACGGGGCCGCAGCCGCACTCACCCGGTTCCCCCGCCGCCGGCGCCTCTGCGAGGTCGGGGCTCCGCTGCTGCAGCGGCTGCTCGCCCTGGCCCTCCTCAGAGTTGATGTGCTGGGGCTTCGCCTGCTTGCGCCTCGACATGGTGCGCGCATCGGGGCGCCGGGAAGAGCCCTGGAGATTTGCCCCCTCTCCGCCACCAATTCCTGGAGTTGGGAAATTTTACCCCGCTTCGGCCGGAACGCGCATGTCCCAGTAATTATTATTATCAATAATGCATTGCGATTTATCATGAGCCCTGACAGCTGATTGGCCTGGGTCCAAGACCTCAGAGATCATTTAAATAAGCCCTCATTGATCAGGGAGGGGCGAGGCATGCTGGGCCTTGTAGTCCGGCCCTACATGTGACAAAGGCGTGTTCATCAGGGAAGCGTAGCTAATTAGCATCCGGGCTCAGATTGGCCAGGGCGTGGATCGACTCCGAGGGGCCCATCCTCTCGGCCACTGTCCGAACGCTTGGACGAGAAAAGAAAAAGCGGGGAAATTGGTTTATTGAAAACCAGGGCCGGACAGGAAAGTTCTAGAACCCATGTGTCTCGGTAACGCACCCCAAAAAAATTACTGTAGTAATTGGCGTGGTTGATGACTACCAGCTGAGAAAGGTCTCTCGGCTCACCGAATAATACGTCGGTTCGATTTTTACCTCTAAAACCAAACCTGACAGGAGATTCGAGTCCCTTTCCAGGTTTTTGATCGAAATGTCTAAATTAAGTTGCGAAGGTTGCCGGAGTGACCCGTGGTGCGCGCGGCCTCCTGCCCATCCCGACTCTTCAAACTGCCCCACCCCCCACCTACCCAATTTGTCCCCACCAAGATTTGCCTCCTTAAAAATGCTGAGTAACAGCCTCGGGATTCATTTTCACGAGGGTGGGTTTGTTGTTACAGTGTAAACGTTTCTGAATTTTAAAAAGTACTTATAAGCCGCTGTCTGCTCACTGTAGAAAGGGCAGGTTAAACACAAACTTGGTCAGGGAAGGTATCAGAACAGCAAGCCGTTGCGGCTTCTACCACTGAAGCTTCTCCTAGGCCACTGGGGCGAACAGTGGGCGCCCAGAAGGGACCTGGGTGTTTGTACTTATCTGTTACTAGGGCATTTTGCATTGTAGACTTGGTTACAGAAAAGGCCACTGCCCTACGAGAGTGTATGATCCTGATTCCGAGATGCCTGGGATTTTCTAAAGGGGTGTGTACGGATATAAAAATTGACTTCACAAATCTACATGAATTTAATTGACTAACTCCCTCACCCAGCATGAACTCTGGGCTGAAGGAACCATTCTACTGGCTGGTCAGGGCTCTGTGGCGTTACTATAATGCCTCTGGATAAGTGGGTTCTTATTTGACGGTTCCTTCGTGGTAAGGGACTGAGCAGACGTCAACTTCCCTCCATCTTTGTGCTTTGCATCTTCTTGGTTAGCTATTTGTCAAGCTTCCTGTTTCTACGAAGCTGGTGGGGGAGAAGAGGAAGTTGGAGCCTAGCTTCATGAGCATGTTCACCTGTGCCTTTGGACAACCCGAAGCTGAATAAATCAGCTGGAACACGATTTTGATATGAGTAGCTACCGGTAAGACCTTAACAGAAGAAACGGCTGACTTCCAAATTTGGCCATTCTTCTGGGACATATTTTGAATTACTTCAAGGACATCTAAAAAACAAATAGGACAGCCTTCCTGCCAGCCAGGGTGGGGTTGGCAGGGAAGAATTAGTTTTCATGCTACATAAAAGCACTTCAGGTTTCTGATACTGAGTCAGAAAGCCAATTAACACCTGCCATTTGACTGAGTAATCTACCAATATTCCCAACACCTTTCTGGGAAGAGAGCAGAGCAGGCGCTGTAACTCACAAATCTAAAGGAATGTGCAGTTTACAGCTCAAGAAAGATGAGCCCTTTAAGGGAAACATTGTGTAATATAGTTCTTTCCTTTATCTTGCTGGTGATAGTTAAAAAGCATGACCACCACATCTGCCTTGGAATGAGGAGGGACCATTGGGCCACTCCAATCATGATAGTAATGAGGATGATAAATGATAATTTTCAGACGGCTGAGATGAGGTAGGAAGATCTCAACTTAGAGGGGAGCCCCTGTCTCAAAGGAAGAATGAGAAGAAAAGGAAAAGTTAGGAGGGGGAGGAAGCAAAGGATAGCATTTATTTCATTTTATTTTTGGTTTCGTTGAGACCATGTCTCACATAGCACAGGTGTTCTTGAGCTCCTGGTCCTCATAGCTACACACACACATCACACACACACACATACACGCACACACACACACACATACACACACACATACACATATACACACATACACACACACACACACACACACACACACACACACACACACACATACACACACACACACACACATACACACACACACACATACACACACACACAGCACACACATACACACACACACACATACACACACACATACACACACATACACACACACACACACACAGACACACACACACACACACACACACACACACACACACACACACACACACACACACATACACAGATGCTTGGATTACGGGCGGGAGACTCTGTGACTTCCTGCACACACTCTATATTCATCAGAGCCAGCAGGAATGGAATAAACCTTTGGGGAGGAACAGAAGCTCATGGGAGAGTGGAAGGCAAGTCCCTAATCCAAAGGTATCATTTAGTGGCTTAGAGTGCCTCAGGCAGCCAAGAGACCTGGGGCAGACCTGATATAGGAAAGAGACAGGATTTTAAGGTAATGTCTTGTGTTGGGTGACTGGGCTCTCAAAGCCCAATTGTTTTCCGGGTTGGTTCTGGGCAGTACTTCAAAGCTGATACCTCGTAGGGTTGGTTTTTTTTTAGCTGTCTATAAATGCCCTGTGTCTACTGCTAAGAAAGAGATCTGGGTGCATAACCCCGTTTTCGGCCATCGAGACTCAGATCTCCCTCAGGCACATTTAATTACCTTTTGTATTTATTGATTAGGGTTATCTGCATCCCAGGGTGGAATTCAATGCACTGTGTGGCTGAGGATGATCTTATGCTCTTACCCTCCCGTGCCCACTTCAGATGCTAGGCTCACAGGTGTCTGGCTCCCTCCCTATCTGAGGATGACCTTGGAAATCAACCAATGATTGCAGAATTGTGTATTCAGGAGCTTTCAAACTGAGGTGTGGAGGCTTCAGTCCCTCCGCCAATCACTGCCTCTTATCTCTTCCCTTCCACCTTCCCCTCCACTTTTTATCTGGCCCACTCCTGAACCCCCCCTCTGAGCCCCAGTTCTCATCGTGTCCCTCCCTCCCTTCTTCCACACTGGGTCACTTATTTGTGCCCAGCTTCTCCTCCCTGCCTCCTCTGGTGCTCACTCTTCAGGAACGATTCTTTCCTTTTATGGCAGAGACTGTAGATCAAGATTTAGGACAGATTTCCTTGGTGTGTGTGCAGGGGAGACAGGGTAAGGGGAGGAGGATGAGAGAGGGTCTCATGTAGCTCAGGCTGGCCTCAAACTTGTTGCAGTCTTCCTGCCTCAGGTTCCCAAGGGCTATCTCCTTCTGGCATGTGGGTCCCTGGGATCACACTCAGGTCCTGAGGCTTGGCAGCAAGCATCTTTGGCAGTGAAGCCATCCTGGCAGCCCTTGCCATATCTTGTTTTGTTGGAGACAGACTCACCTCCAACTCTCTCTATAGTAGAGGAGGACCACGAACTGCTGATTCTCCTGATCCCGCCTCCTAAAGCGGGCATCACAGGCCTGCACCACAGCGCCCCATTTAAACAGTGCTGGGGACGGACCCCAGGGCTCTGTGCATGGTGGCAGCTATTCCACCAACGTAGCCACATCCCCAGCCCTGTATTTTGGACTTAGGATATTTTTTGCCATCCTCCAGTTCTTCCCTGTCTGTCACTTCATCGTAGGCAGGAGATCAAGTGCATCCGTCTCTGTCTGTCTGTCTGTCTGTCACACTGCAGCCTCCACCAGAGTTGGTAGCCTCAACCATCAACTAAGGACTGTGTTAGAGGCGATGATTGGAAGCAGGGTGTGTGTGTATGTGTGTGTGTGTGTGTGTGTGTGTGTGTGTGTGTGTGTGAGAAATGATGCAGGCATTACAGACAGCTGTTGGCAATTCCTTAAAATTAAAAGAATTCTCATATGCCCATAGTCGAATTATTTACAATACTTAAAAGGCAGCAGTAACCCACGTGTTCATCAGGGGACACGTGGGTTTGAGGCCAGCCGGATCTACTTAGTGAGTTCCAGGACAGCCAGGGCTATATAGTCAAACCTTGTCTCAAAACAAAACAAAACAAAACAAAACAAAAAAACCCAAAAATCAAACAACAACAAAAAAAAAGGAAAAAGGAAGGAAGGCCATTCTGATGCATGCTACAATATGAATGAGCCTTGACAGTCACGCTGAGTGGATCAAGCTAGTCACAAAAGACAAGTACTGTAGGCTTTAGAAAGGGGTCTGGAGTGACTTTCTGGAGGGGAGATGGGGAGGGGCCATTTAAACCAGGCAAGAATGAGGATCTCAATAAATGAGTAACTATATTAAACACAGAGACGGATTTGATAATGGTTAACCCACTTGACTTTGCAACCTTTTACTTTCTATATATAAACCACCTACTAATGCTGTGTAGTCCCCTCCTCCCCCCTCCCCCTCCTTTGGTTACTAGAGTTCAAACCTAGGGTCTCTCACGTGCTAAGCAAGTACTCTACAGCCAAGGTCACCCATAGACCCTTTTTTTTTTTTTTTTTTTAATGAAACAGAATCTCTCATAGCCCAGGCTGGCCTTGAATTTCTAATCCCCCTGCCTCTACCTCCCACATGCTGGGATTGCAGGGCTATGCTTCCTGTGCTTGTCTTGGGTATATGCCTTAAGCTTTTGTAATAAAATTTATTTTTAAAAAGGGAATCTGTGGGCAGTGATGGTGCACACCTTTAATCCCAGCACTTGGGAGGCAGAGGTAGGTGGATCTCTGTGAGTTTGAGGCCAGCCTGGTCTACAGGGTGAGTTCCAGGACAGCCAGAGTTACAACAGAGAAACCCTATCTCAAAGGGGTTGGGGGTGCCAGAGATCTGGAGGCTGGATGTACTTAACCCTCCCACACTTACAGAGGGCTCAGGTGGGAAGTTTCATGGGCAGAGTATTTTATTATGGTTGGAAGTAAAAGAACAGTTATAGACTGAATCGTGGTGTAGCCACGCAGATGTACAGATGAGCTAGGAATCGCTGAACTGTGTGCGTATGACAACTTTACAGCATGTGACGCTTACCTAAATGAGTAGGGGTATTGTTATTGTTGTAGACAGGGTCTCACTCTGCAGACCAGACTGGCCTTGAATTCACAGAGCTCCACCAGCCTCTGCCTCTGCCTCTGTCAGGTGCTGGGATTAAAGGCTGTGGCACCAGCCTGGTCGTTGGTCACTGGCCTCAAACCCTTGACCTTTTTTCTCAGCTTCCTGGGTAGTGAGAGCACAGGTGTTTGCCACTATGTTGGCATTAAATCAGTGTTTGTTTTGCTTTTTTATGTGTATGGGTGTTTTGCCTATGTGTGTGCATCACCAGTACACAGTACTGGCCCAAATCAGAAGTGGGTATTAGATCCCCAGGGCCTAGAGATACAAACAGTTGTGAGCCACCATGTGGGTGATGAGGGTGGAACACAGGACTTCTGGAAGAGCAGCTAGTGCTCTTAACCTCTATCCCATCCCTCTAGATCCTTGTTCTGTTTTAAAACAGGATCTCCTATAACCAGAATTGGCTTTCTGCTCTCCATTTCGCTGTAGCTGAAGATGAGCTTGAACTTCTGATCTCCCAGCCTTTCTCTTCAGTGCTAATATTACAGGTATGTACCACTATGCCTGCTTTTTACCCTGTGCTGGGGACCAAGCCCAGGACTTTGTGAATGCCGGGTAAGCTTTCTACTGACTGAGCTACATTCTCCAGCCCTAAAGTATTATTTCTATGAGGACAACTAAAAGCCAGACATGGAGAAAGGGCCGGAGGGTCCACCCTCTCTCAGGGTCTCTGAGCAGTTAGCAATGATAGGGACGAGAGACACTCTTTTCAGTTGGATGGCCGTGAGTGAGCTGATCATGTTTCTGTAAAGGAATTCTGAGCCATGTTCCTGTAAGCACCCCTAAAGAAGCCCACGGGGTCTCACACACAGAAATATGAAGTAGAGGAAAGGCTAATTTGGAAAAAGATGGGAGGGAAGGAGAGAGAAAGGGAGGGGACAAGCAAGGGTTAGGGGGAATAAATAGGATTAAAATGCATAATGTTCAGTGGGTTTGGTGACACTTACCTTTAATCCCTATACTTAAGAGGAAGAGAGTGGTGGTGGTGGTGGTACACACCTTTAATCCCAGCACTCAGAAGTAGAAGCAGGTGGATCTCTGTGAGTTCAAGGCCAGCCTGGTCTATATAGAGAGTTCCAGGCCAACCAAGGCTACACAGAGAGATCCTATTCAAAAATAAATTAATGAATATATATAACATATATGTATGAAAAGTTATAATGAAACCCACCAGTATATACTAATTTAAAAACATAAAAAAAGAAAAAGTCAGACATGGTGACCCACAAATGTAATTCCAGGACTCAAGGAAGGCAGAGGCAGACAGATGGCTGCGAGTTTGCCACCAGCCTGCTCTATATACCAGGATCATGATCCCAGGTTTGCATGGTGAGACCCTGTCTCAAAATTCTAGGACAAGCGGGGCATGATGGCGCATGCCTTTACTCTCAGGGGCAGGTGCATCTCTGTGAGTTCGAGGCCAGCCTGGTCTTATGTAGCAAGTTCCAAGACAGCCAGCGTTACATAACAGAGACACTTTGTCTCAAAACAAAACAACAAAAATTCTAAGGAAAAACAAAAAAGGCCACTAATATGGAAAATAATAGCCTACTAGATTGGGTGTGGTGGACACACCTGTAGTCCCAGTACTCAGGAAGCAGCAGCAGGAAGTTTGCCTGGTCTACACAGCAAATTCCATGCCTATCAGGGCTGCATAGTGAGGCACTGTTTCAAAGCGAACCCACCAACCACTTAAAAAAAGAAAAAAAATTAAAATAGGCTACACACTTGGGAGGCTGAGCAGGAAGGAGAATGCTGTGAGTTCGAGGCCAGCCTGGGCTACATGGGGAGAGCCTGTCTTAAATAACTGAAAAGAAAAAGAAGATAGGAAAGCAGCGAGCACCTGACAATCCTTAAGGGAAATAAAATGTGTGTGTGTGTGTGTGTGTGTGTGCACACGCGCATACAAAAACTGGCTCTTTAAATGTTGACCTGTCAAGGTCTCGTTGCTGTGGGTGTTGCCTTAGTCATGTCAGGAAATACAATTGACTGGCCCCTGCACCGTTGCAGCTCTGATTTGGGAGATTCTGGGTCTGACTTTTGGGAACAGCGATGGAGCCCCGTGGCTCTGGTATCCATCCCAGATGGCCAGCTGAGGATCTGGAAGTCGGTCTTCCATTTTCCTCCACTCTGCAAGATTTAGCAGCAGAGTTCGTAGCTCAGAACTCAGGCCCATAACTTCATGGCAACACATTACTGTGGGGCCAGATGTCCCGTTTCCAAGAGTCCTGGCACAGAGCCCTCCTGTTGGAATGATTTAGGGCCGCAGAGTTGGCTAATTGCAAAGGGTACCCTTTCGCTGGTGCCCTCATCCGGATATCTCTCTGCTTGTTACCGTGTCATCATTTCCAAATTGCTATTGAACAGTTTTAGCCCCATTTAGTCTTTGCAGCTGATGCCTACAACAGTGTCAAAGAAAAGGAGAGGGGGTGGGGAGAAAGGAAGGAAAGAAAAGAGGGAGGGAAGGAGGGATGGAGGGAAGAAGGAAGGAAGGAAAGAAAGAAAGAGAGAGAGAAAGAAAGAAAGGGAAGAAAGAAAGAAAGAAAGAAAGAAAGAAAGAAAGAAAGAAAGAAAGAAAGAAAGAAAGAAAGAAAGAAAGAAAGAAAGAAAGAAAAAGAAAAGGGAAAGAAAGAAAGAATTTAGAAGCTGGGCTGGGAGGTGGCTCTGCTGGTAAAGTATTTGCCAGGCAAACATGAGGACTTGCAAACTGCCAGCATCCCTGTGAAAAGATGGGTACAATGGTCTGTTACCCAAGTGCTGGGAACATAGGGACAGGAGGATTCCTGGGGCTCCCCATTCAGCCAGCCTAGCCTGTATAGTGAGTTCCAGGCTAACCTCAGTTACTGAGCAAGACCTTGTCTCAAAAAACCAGCACGGTCCTTCCTGCTAGGTCAGTCAGTGGGAAGAGCAAGAGACTCTTAAAACAAAGACAAAACACACACAGAAAGCAGGGATGGATTGTCAGAAAGGATTCTTCCTGTCAGTTCTTCAGCTAAAAGGGGATGAACTCGGAATAAAGAGACCTGTTCTTTAGGTTCATTTGTCATGCATCATCGATGAGCCCAGGCTAGCCTACACACATGCTCTCTATGTGTGTCTTGGGCTCAGGTTGGCTAAATTCACCTCAGTGTTTCCTTCAGGGAAGGACAGATTTGCCCTTTTCTGAAGCAAGGTCAGATGACATGTCTGGTAGCTACAGAGATCTAGAAGCCAGAAGCATTACCCTGCAATCAGTGGCTCTTATCTTTCCTGTTTCTTTTGAGACGATGTTTCTCTGTGTAGCCTCGAGGTCCTGGCTCTCCCCCTTTAGATCACACTGGCCTCGAACTCAGAGCTCTGCCTCCACCTGCCTCTGACTCCTGAGTGCTGCGATTTAAGGTATGCTCCACCACTGCCCAGCCTAATAATTTTTAAGTTAGCATGCAGAGCTGGGCATGACAGGCATTAAACACATGCCTTTAATTCTAGCACTTGGGAAGCAGAGGCAGGTAGATTTCTGCGAGTTCCAGGCCAGTCAGGGCTACACAGTGAAACCTTGTCTCAAACAAAAACAAAAGAGAGTCAGCATGCAGAACTCTGGTCTCGCCGTGCTGTTTTCACGGCTATGGAGTGGTCTGATCTTCCCCATGAGGTTCCTACCTTTCTTGGGTAATTCAACTCTATCTTTTGTTCACCAGTGAAATGATTTGAGTCATGTCCCTGTCTCCCCTGCAGGTTAGAAAAAGAGACACTTTGGAATTGGACTTATCCCTCTGCCTGGGACAGCACCAGCCCTTTTCATTTGCAGACATGCTCTCTAGAACATATTTTTTTCTTGCCTGAATAGATGGTTTCTTTCAGCAGTAAACTTAGCCATGCTCCTATGGCTTGGTCTCAGTTTTGGCTTTCTTTCCTTAATGACTCCAGAAAGGACATTAGCACTGTACAGATTGGCAACCCGTAAGAGGAGGTATGTTTTTTGTTTTTTGGTTTTTTTCCCCCAAAATCCTGCTGTATTCCCTTTGTGGGATCTTGTGCAAGACCAGACCTTCTGGCTGAGTTATCCAGCCGCGTGGATCATCCCCAAACGTCACTTATCTGGCTGCTCCGGGATTGTGTAACTGGCCAAGAGAGAAATGTATATAGATTTTCAAAAACAAGTTGAAGGTTCAATTGACTGAACAGTTTTTGTGTGTAAAATGTTGTCTGTTTTATTTCCCACTTAAGCAACTCTGGTTGCTTACTTATTTTGTATGTGACCCCTACTTTGTGAAAAAAAATTTTTTTTTTCTTTTTTCTCTCTTTTGGGGTAATCTACAAGGCACAGATGTCACCCAAATCTCATAAAGATACCTTCACTCTACTGCAAACATTGCCTTTAAACAATATCAGCGGGGAGCTATTTCTGTCACTGCCCAAGTCCTCGTCATTATATCATAGATGAAAGTGCTAGAAATCCAGAGTTTACTGTCTTAAATGTCTACCTGTCTTCACAATATAAATTATATTTGAATATAAACTTGTCAGAGAACCCTGCCGGATGGACACACAAAACGCGGGACAGTTCCAGCCCCGCAATTAAGAAGGTTAATTGGTACGAAGAGAAAAAGACACCCATTGTTCACAAAGCCGTCCATAAACACCCAAGAGGGTGTTGCGCAGGGGAAGAAGGGACCATCGCCAGCCATGAAAGGGAATGTAAAATGCCCTCCCCTTTGTTTTGATGTGCAGAGAGATTTTTACCGGCTCCACCCTCACCCCAGACTCTCAAGTAAACAAATGACAAGGCCCTTGTCTGGTGAGACTAACAAAGGAGAGGGGTACCCACGTGGACAGGGGCCCCAAAGCGCAGCAGCAGGAGGGGAAGAGAGAAGAGGCTGCAGAAATGGGGGTATAGGGGTGATTAAGAGAGAATGGGGGACAGACAGAGTAACAAAAACGTGCTTACTGCCTTCACCCCCAAGGGACCAGAAACTGGATTTCTTTCTTTAATTGTGTGTGTGTGTGTGTGTGTGTGTGTGTGTGTGTTCTGGTACTGGGGATTGAACTTGGAGACTTGAATGCTCTAGGCAAGTGTTCTTCCACTGAGCTGTATCCACAGCCCTCCCCTCCCCTCTTTTTTTCTTCTTTGTTTGGTTTTTGTTTTTGAGACCTGGTCTCTCTGTGTAGCTCTGGCGGCCTAGAACTAGCTTTGTAGACCAGGCTGTCCTGGAACTCATAGAGATCCACCTGCCTCTGCCTCCCGAGTGCTATTAAACTCCCAGCCTTTTTCTTAGTTTTCCTTTCTACTTTTCAGAGGATGTTATGCATGGCTTTTAAATTACATGTTTATGTACCTATTTTTTCATTGAAAAATAATTATGTGAATGCACACATGTCTCTGAGTGAGGAGGATGTGCACACGAGTGCGAAGTACCTCTGTGCATGTATGTGCATCACATGAGTACAGCTTGGTGTGCTGGGAGATGAACGCACATCCTCTGTAAGGACAAGCTGTAGTGCTCCATGATGGTGAAATATGCGTTTGACACCCAACTGTGGCTTTTAGAGATGTCAGCCAGTAGCAAGAGCTGTGAAGATAAAAGAAGGAAAGATGAAGAGAAACTGTCTGGGACTCCAGCTCGGGGGGACCTGATGTCCTCTTCTGGCCTTCAGAAACACACACACATCGTACACACATAAATATATACATATACATAGATATACATATATACATATGCAGGCATATACTTGCACACAGATAAAAACGAAATGCATCTTATAAAGTAGTAATTCTTTTTCAACTTTTCTTTGGTCCAGGCCTTGGCTGTGTTGAGCATGTTCTCCCACTGGGCTCTCTCCCCAACCCTACATCTGTTTCAGATGTCAGCTCACTGGCAGAGTGCTAAATGGGTACCTTAGATAAGTTTCAACCCAGATTTTGGTGTACGCTTGTTCTTATGCCCATCTTAGGGGAGTGCCGCTGCAGGCTGTACGCTCAATGCCTGCCTGGACCAAAGTACAAGCTGTCCAGTCAGGGATTTCCAACCAGCCACGTTCAGTTCTTAAAGGGCAGTAAATATTTGCAGGAGATGAACAGATGACAGGAAGGGAACGGAAACATAGATCCATTTCGAAGATTCTCCGACAGCTCGGGCAGCTGGGAAGCCCCGTGGCGGTGGTGGCGGTGGGTAATTGGCTTCAGCATCCATGCCGTCAGGCAGGATTTGCTCACTGGCGCATTTGCGTTTGTCTCGGCAGCATTACATTTACGAGCTTTAAAAGTGTGGAGTATTTTATGTGGTTTGTCTAGAATGATGGTGACATTAATATCAGGAGAGAGAGCAAGAGCATGACTTTAAAGAAGTAGGGGCTGCCCATTAGCCAGGGCTGGCCTGCAGACATCCTGAATGCATGGACCCCATTTCCTCTGACGAGCTACACTATGCGATGCGTGCGTGTGTACGTGGGGACACCTGAAGCTGATGTCAGAGGTCTTCCCCAATCACACGCCATCTCATTTCTTTAAGAAAACATTTCCTTTTATTATTTTTAATTATGTATAGGTAGGTATGTCTGCATGGGTAAGTGCACATTAGTGCAGGTGCCTACGGGAGCCAGAGGTCTGAACCCCCGGAGCTGGAGTTACAGACGGTTGTGAGCCACTGACATGGGTGCTGGGACCCAACCTCGGGTCGTCTGGAAGAGCAGCAAGGGCTCTTAAAAAAAAGTGCCATCTGTCCAGTCCCCTCTGGCTTACTGTATAAGCCAGAAGTTTCTTTTCTTTTCTTTTTTTTTTTTCTTTTTTTGGTTTTTTGAGACAGGATTTCTCTGTTGTGACTCTGACTAACTCGCTCTGTAGACCAGGCTGGCCTCGAACTCACAGAGATCCACCTGCCTCTGCCTCCCGAGTGCTGGGATTAAAGGTGTGTACCACCACCACCTGGCTTATTATTATTATTTATTATTTTTTCTTAATGCTCTGCCTGTATCTCTTCAATGTGCCTTTGGTTGAACTCTCCATCCGTGTCTCCTATTTGAATAAGCTTTCTAATTATTCCAGGAGCATGAATAGGACACTTTTTGTTGTTCTTTTGTTTTTGTTTGTGTGTGACAGGGTCTCTCTATGTAGTCCTGGCTGTCCTGGAGCTCACTGTGTAGACCAGGCTGGCCTCAAACTCACAGAGATCCTCCTGCCTCCGCCTCTTGAGTGCTGGGATTAAAGGCGTGTGTCACCATGTCCAGTTATATATTTTGTTTTTGTTTTTTGTTTGTTTGTTTTTGTTTTGCGTTTTGAGACATGCTTTCTCTGTTGTAACTCTGGCTGTCCTAGAACTCACTCTGGAGACCAGGTTGTCCTTGAACAGAGATCACCTGCTTCCGCCTCAGAGTGTTGGGATTAAAGGTGTGTGCTACCACTGCCTGGCTTTATTTACAAATTTTTATTACATTAGTTTTCAAATCTTTTTATATGTGTGGGTGTTTTGCCTACATATATGTCTATGTATCACATGCATGCCTGGTGCCCCTCAGAGGCCAAAAGAGGGTGTCAGATCCCCCAGGTTGGAGTTACAGGCAGTTGTGAGCCATCATGTGGGTGGTGGGATTCCAACCCTGGTCCTCTGGAAGAGCAGCGAGTGCTCTTAACTCTCTCCAGCTTCTATTAATTTATTTATCCATAGTGGGTGTGTACGCACATGGGAGTGCATGTTGAAGATCAGGGACAACGTGGAGGAACTGGTTCTCTCCTCATCATGTGGGCTTGGGGTCAAGCTCAGGCTCGGCCACAAACAACTTTACCACTGAACCGTCTCTCCTGCCTTAGTTTGTTTTTTCATGCAGTGCAGAGGATGGAACCCAGAGCTTTGTACATGCCAGGCAATGTCTCCCAACTGAGCTAGATCCCTGGCCTCTGGGGTCTCCCTACGGATATGTGGGTGGGCTGGGGTAACAGATCTGTACAGGGTGGGGGTTGGGGGCACCTCGAAGTGTTTAAAGGAAGCCCCTGCTTTGTATCTGCAGCTACTCAAGGGAAATAAAGCCGTTTGCTTATAAAGAATTTCCATAAACATTTCTGAGGATGTGTATTAGGGGTAATCTTGGGATGCGCATTAAACTAAACAGCGTAGTATAAACACATGAACAGGCTGAAAGAAGGAGAATGAATGGCCCAGGTTTGCCCTGGACCATGGCCTTACACAAGGCTCCAGAAACCCAGCAGCTCGGTTCCTTTTAGAAAGAGCAGAGACAAAGCGGGTAACTGAAGGCAGCCTTCCAGGAGCATTTCCTCCTCCTCCTCCTCCTCCTCCTCCTCCTTCTCCTCCTTTCCTCTTCCTCCTCCTCTTCCTCCTCCTCATTCACTCCTCTTCCTCCTCTTCCTCTTCCTCCTCCTCTTTCTCCTCCTCCTCCTCCTCCTCTTCCTCATTCACTCCTCCTCCTCCTCTTTCTCCTCCTCCTCCTTATTCACTCCTTTTTCTTCTCCTCCTCCTCTTCCTCCTCCTTCTCCTTTTCTTCCTCCTCCTCTTCCTCTTCCTCCTCCTTCTCCTTTTTATTTTTCTCATGTGCCCTATGCATTTGTGTACGTGTATGGAGAGGGGGGTACATAAGGGGCCAGAAGTAGACCTCAGGGATCTTCCTCTAATCCCCTCCACCTTATTTGAGAACTGAACTCAGACCTCCTTAAGCAGCAAGAGCAGAGTGTGCTCCCAACTACGGAGCCATCTCCCAGCCCCCACCTTCCCGTCTCTCCCAGCCTAGACTGACTAGCATGCTCCTGAGATTCTCCGCCTTTCCCCCAGTGCCGGGATCATGGTATACCTGCTTTTATGTAGGTGCTAGAAATACGAACTCAGGTGCCCTGCTTTCAAGGCAGGTACTTCCCAATGAGTCGTTCCTGAATACTCGGGAACTAAGTTTGGTCCTGAGGTGCACTGCTGCAGAGCCCTGAAGCCACTTATGCGGAAATGCTTGAGTGATGGTAAAAATAGGCCTGTCATCTCAGCTGCTTGGGAGGCCGAGGCAGGAGGATTGCAAGTTCGAGGCCTACCTGGGTTACAGAGATACGAAAACTGTGGCCACTGAGAGTCGCGGGGGACACTTCCGCGCATGGCAGGTGCTTTTGTAAAAGCCGCCGTAAGTCTCGTTTTTTGTTTTTTCTGTTTCTGTGATAAAACAGAAGAAACACAGCAGCAACGCGATGCCGCTGACCTTCCCGCGCAGTTTCACTCTTCTGGGGCTGCCACTCGGGCGACACTCACCTGTCTCACAGGCAAGGACACGCAGCACCAGGACCCCTACGCTGCCTCGGATGGTCGGTGCAGTTTGACTTCTCATTCCGCGCACCTGCAGGTCTGTCTACAATGTCAGCGTCTGGGAGTGCGTTAAAGGGCCTTATACAAATTACTTTGCTTTTCCCCTCTGTGTCCGGTCTCCTGCCCCATCGTACATCTACTTTGGTGTGTTTTTATCATTTGCTTTTGTTTTTCAGAAATAGGGTCTTATTATGTAGAGCAGGCTGGCCTGGAATTTGATGTATAGACCAGAGTGGCCTTGAACTAAGAGCCATCTGCCCATCTCAGCCTCCCAAGTGCTACAATTACAGGTGTGAACCCCCAAAAACAAAGTTTTGATTTTTTTTTTAAAAGATTTTTATGTTTATTTTTGTGTAGGTATATGTCTATATGAGTATACACCACAGTGTGTACAGTATGCACTGAGGCCAGAAGAGGGCGTCAAATCCCCTGGAGCTGAAGTTACAGGCAGCCATGCGTCACCTGTTATGGGTGTTGGAAACTAAACCTTGGATCCCCCAGAATAGAAACAAGCACTCTTAACTGCTGAGCCATTTCTCCAGTTCTAGGCCTGATATTTTTGACCTTGAGGCACCAATCCTCCTGCCTCCCTCTCCAGAGTACTGAGATTACATGATGACCACCACACCACACCAACTTTCTGGGCCTTTTAAGCAAAACAGGCAGTCATTAGGGGATCTCTCTGATTGGTCAGGACCTGAACACAGGTCTTTACTGGATTGGCTTGTTACATCTTGAGGAAGTGAGGGGTGTGAGGTGTAGGGACCATTCAAATTGGCTGGCAGACACCTCAGTACTCTCTGAGAACTTAGGGCAGAGCCAGGTCAGAGAGTCACCCTGATGCTCTCAATATGCGTCTGTATGTATAAGCCTGTAGACAGCGTTGTCCTGTGCATGATCAATGTATGCAAATATATGCAAATGCTCGGTTTGCATTTTGTATTTTTTCCTTGCTTCCCTCCCACTTCTTGTGATGTAATTTCTAGGCTTTCAGAAATCTTGAAAAACTCTAGAGACTCTTTCGTATCCTGTCCACTTAAGGGTTGTCCTTTTGTTTTCCTTGTTAAGTCTGGTGCGCTATCTATCTATATAGGGAAAGTATGTGTGGATGCTTGCGAGCCACATACCGTGGCCATCGGAGAACAACTCTCAGGGGTTGGTTCTGACCCGCCATCTTGCCTCTGAGGCAGGGTCTTTCTTCTCACTTCCGTCTCTGGCTACAGCAATCCAGAGCAGCGGGCCCCTAAGGGCAGTCCTTGGTCTCCACCTCCTGTCTCGATATAGGACTGAGCACAGGCAGCCAGACTGACCAGACAGTCGCTTTGCTGAGCTGCCTCTCCAGCTCTCAGAGTTTTACTCTAGCAGAAGTAAATGATTTCAATTTTTTTCCCCGGTAAGATCAAGATTGAAAATGTTTTAAAATCAATGTCTCATTAGTATTTCATGGCTACTAAAGGCAAGGCCCAGTAGGGTGCAGCTGCAGTCTGAGCATTTGGGAGGTGAAGGAGAGGGATCAGTAGTTCAAGGTGGCCCCCAGCTTCACAGTGGGTTTGAAGGCAGCCTGAGCTACATAAGATCCTGGTCTCAAAAAAAACAAACGAACGGGAACTGGGAAGAAGGCTTACTGGAGAAGAGCTCTTACTGTGTTTCGGAGGACCTGAGTTCGAGTCCCAGCACCCACATAGTGGTTCACAACCATCTGTAACATCAGTTCCAGGGGATCTGACACTCTCCATGGGTACCAGGCTTGCATGTGGTACTCATACATGCAATGCAGACAAAACACTCATACACATAAAATAAAAATATTTTTAAAAAAAAAGGTAAAATAGACAAAAATCCAAAAAATTCTAGGGTATTATGCAACTGGTATTTTCTTTAGAGGAAAAAAAGCAAATTAAAAAGCGAAGTTTAGAGGGCAGTGTGTGGCACACACCCTTTAATCCCAGCACTCGGGAGACAGAGGCAGGGGGATCTCTGTGAGTTAAGAGGCCAGCCTGGTCTGCAGAGCAAGTTTTAGGATAGCCAGGGCTACATAGTAAGACCCTGTCTCGAACAAATAAAACAACATAACAACAACAAAGCATAGCTGAACCAGGCATATTGGCACAGACCCTTAATCCTAACATTTGGGAGACAGAGGCAAGTGGATCTTTCTGGGATCCAGGCCAGCCTGGTCTACACATCAGGTTCCAGATCAACCAGGGCAACACAGAGATCTTGTCTCAAAAAACCAAACAACCAACAAACAAAACCAGAATTAAACCTGACTTAGGATACTTGAAAGGCTTGGGAAGAGTTGTAAATTCAAGGCCAGCCTGAACTATCTAGTCAGACCTTGTCTCAAAACACAAAACAAAGAATAACAAAAACAAATAGAAGCTGTCAAAGAAGAAAAATTGCCCAAGGCATAGTATGTTTGAAAAATTTCCCTAATTGCAGGGCAGTGGCTCATACCTCTAATCCCACCACTCCAGGGGAGGGAAGGCGGAACCAAAGGCCACAGAAACCTTGAGGGCAGGCTGGGTCCTATGGAGGACCTTCCCTTGTGAAACAAACAAACAAAAAGATTCAACAGCTGTAAGTCCCAGAAGAGTTATGATTTTCTATACAAATCACTTGACTACCTTTATCTACAAACACAGAAAGGCCTAGAAAAACGAGTTCCTGTCTACTGCAGTCTGGGAACCCCAGAAAGGAAGGAAGGGACCGTGTGGATGAAGATCTTCGGTTTCGGTGTTTGTACATTGGCATTGTTTGACTTAAAACAAAACACACAACAACTAAACAGCTTGGGGCCAGCAGAATGGCTCAGTGGGTAAAGGTGCTTGCCACCAAGCCTAGTGAGTTTCATCACCAAGACCCATGTGGAAGGACAGAGCTGACCCCCGAAAGTTTTCCTCTGACCCCCAAAAGCAAATGCATACACTATGTATACACACACACACACACGCACACGGACACACAGACGCACAAGCATATGTGCACACACACATATCTAAAAGTATTTTTAAAAAACTCAGAACAAAACAAAGATGCCAGCGGGCATGGTTGTGCACACTTTTAATCTCAGCATCCTGGAGGCAAGGCAGGGGCACCTCTGGGAGCTCCGGGCCAGCCGGAGTTATGTGATGAAGCATTTCTCAAAAATCAAAGCAAAACAAAATCCCAAACCTTCTTACAAGGCTCACGTGTCACGCTGATGATGCGCTAGGAAGTAAGGGTGTCTACAGAAACATCGACAGAAAAGTCCTTGGGACCCATAATCACGTTTAACCTGACACAACCTCAGCCATAGAGGGCCGGCCCCTTCCTTTACCGGAACACAAAAAGACCATATCAAAGAATGAGGATGCTGGTATGGATAGTTAAGTATGGTAATTTATGCAGTCTGGAGGTTGAGGTGGGGGACCAGAAATTCAAGGTTATCCACTGGGAGTTCAAGGGCAACCTGGGATATAGAAGACTCTGTCTCAAAAGAAGAAAGAAGAAAAGGAAAGGAAGGGAAGGGAAGGGAAGGGAAGGGAAGGGAAGGGCAGGGAAGGGAAGGGAAGGGAAGGGAAGGGAAGGGAAGGGAAGGGAAGGGAAGGGAAGGGAAGGGAAGGGAAGGGAAGGGAAGGGAAGGGGAAAGGAAGGGAAGGGAAGGGAAGGGAAGGGAAGGGAAGGGAAGGGAAGGGAAGGGAAAGGAAAGGAAGGGAGGGAGGAAGGGGAAAAGGAAAGAAGAAAGGAGGGAAGAAAAGAAAGGGAAGGGGAAAAAGAAAATGTCTTAGTGACGCTATTTTGTAAACTAAAAAAATATCTTTTTTTTTGTTTTTTGTTTTTTGAGACAGGTTTCTCTGTTGTAACTCTGGCTGTCCTGGAACTCACTCTGTAGACCAGGCAGGCCTCGAACTCACAGAGATCCACCTGCCTCTGCCTCCCGAGTGCTGGGATTAAATCTTAAGGTAGTATACAACTAAAAGCATGGCCAGAGTGGAGAGGCAGCCCCGTGGTCAAGCCACCGCTTAGCATGCTTAAGTCCCTGGGTTCTGTTCTGGGTACCAAGTAAACAAACCAATACAAAACCCAAACAAACCTAGAAATCAGAAGACATTAATATTTAATATCTCTTCAAATTTTTTTTTTTTTTCTGAGACAGGCTTTCTCTGTTGTAACTCTGGCTGTCCTGGAACTCACTCTGTAGACCAGGCTGGCCTCGAACGTACAGAGAGCCACCTGCCTGATTAAAGGCATATGCCACAACTGCCCAGGTAAATTTTTTTTTACAATTACATTAATTCACTGATTGTGTGCATGTGTGTGTGCGAGTGTATGTGTGAGTGTGTGAGTGTGTGTGTGTGTGTGTGCATGTGTGCATGTGGGTATGTGCATGTGTGTGCATTTGTATATTGTGTATGTGTGTGTGTGTGCATGTGTGTGCACACCCCATAGCATGCCTGTGGAGGTCGAAGAACTTTGGGAGTCAGTTCTCTCTTTCTAACATGTAAATCCTGGGAATTAAACTCCGGTCATCAGGCTTGGCAGCAAATGCCTTTACCCACTGAGCCATCTTGCCAGCCTGTTTGTTTACTTTTACATGGAAGAACAATATTTTTTAAAAGAGCTCAGTGAGGTAACCATGGTACCAGAAAAGTGCATCCAGAGGGGAAAAGGGAGGAGGATAGACGCTGCTACTGGCCACATAGGGCCATCTGTGGAAGTCCAAGGTCAAAGTGTGTGCTGGGAGTCTTCGTGCATCGCAAGTAAGAACAGAACAGCACACACCCAATTATTGTGACCCTGGAGGCGGGGGTGGGGGGTAGCATGGGGGGGTCACAAGGCCCACGGCAGTACTGTCCCGCATCTTAATAGTTTTGTCTCTGTATCCAGAGAGCAGGCCTAGGCTTGTCACTCTTTAAATCTTAGATCCTGTTCCTTCAGGGATGGAAGGAGTTCCTTCAGGGATGGAAGGATAAGAACATTCTGGAAGCCAGGAAACACATTCCAGCCCACGTTCATGTTCTCTAGGGACTCATCCTGCATCTATCCCAGTAACTGCTTCACAGCAGGCATAATTTGGCCATCAGCGCAGCTAGGCGTCCGAGTGGTGGACAGGGGACCCATTCTTTTTTGCCTCATTTCTGAATAAGAGGACCACCCACGGTTAATTGTCTTATTTATTTATTATTTAGCTTTTATTCTAATTCCATAACTCTCTTTAGTAATCCAGTAACAGACGCCCACTTTCCCCAAAGACCAGCAATTTTTAAAAAAATCTAATTCTTCATTTATATCTATTCTTTTCTCCCCCTTGAGACAGGGTCTCATCGTATAAGCCTGGAACTCACTCTGTAGACCAGGCTGGCCTCGAACTCACAGAGATCCGCCTGCCTCTGCCTCCCGAGCGCTGGGACTAAAGATGTGAGCCACCTCACCTACACAATTCATTTCATTGATCTCTTTCTCTCTCTCCCCCAAACCTAATGTAGCCCAAGCTGACCTTGAACTTCCAACATAGCCAAAGATGACCTTGAATTTTCAATCTTCCTGCCTCCACCTCCCATCCATTACCTAGGCTTCTTTTCTCCCCATTTTTCCAGTTTTTAAATTCATTGGCAGTTTCATATGCGTGTATAAGGAGTCGTAGGGGTTTTCTCCATCATCTACTCTCTCTCTCCTCTCCCTCCTTTCCCTTTCTAATGTCAACGCTCCTGTTTGTGTGATCCTCTGAGTTTGATTAGGGTTGCTTCCATGAGCCTGGAATTGGGGTTATTTCTGGGTCTGTGGGCTACTTGCCAGTGGTTACACCACCTAAGACAATGCCCTCCCTCAGCAGCCTTGAGAGGCCAGCAAAGCCTCAGGGGCGGCCAGGCTCCTCTCACTTTTGCTCATTGAAATAAAACTAAACAAGGAGAGTGAGCAGAGTGGCAGATGGAAAGATGCAGGTCAAATCCCGAACATCATCTGGCATCTCCAAGGCTGGGAGAGAGCGTGTGCTTTGTAGCAGGTGAACCCTGTGTCAGGGAAAACCTAATTCCCCAAAAGATCTGAAAATGATTTAGGCACGTTACAAACAAGCAAACAAACAAAACAAACTCCTTAGTCATTAAAAAAAAATAGAGGAAGGCAGAAATTCCCGGGTAATCATTTCTTTGTCTTTCTCTTGTTTTCCTGAGATTGAAATTCTGCCCGAAACAATGAGAAAGAAAATCCAGGGTTACTTAGGTAAACAGCACAGGCTAAGGAAGGCGCCCAGTGCCCAGAATTCACAGAGCCTCAGTTTATACAGAGGTTCAAACAAAGGGCCTTTGTGAGGGGATCAGCTGCCTCTAACAGCACAGTGGCTGCTCAGTGCAGGAGGTTCCAAAGGCCAGATGTCATCAAGGACCTCCTTAGGCGAGAGGAATAAACATCTGGGAGAGGGAGCCAGCTCCCTGGTGGATAGAAAGGCTTTATCCATTTCCACAGGAAGCTGTGATTAAACCTGGGGTCTCCACCTGAGATCTCCACCTGGGGTCTCCACCTGGGGTCTCCACCTGGGGTCTCCACCTGAGATCTCCACCTGGGGTCTCCACCTGGGGTCTCCACCTGGGGTCTCCACCTGAGATCTCCACCTGGGGCCCTCCACCTGGGCCCTCCACCTGGGGTCTCCACCTGGGCCCTCCACCTGGGCCCTCCACCTGGGCCCTCCACCTGGGATCTCCACCTGGGATCTCCACCTGGGGTCTCCACCTGGGATCTCCACCTGGGCCCTCCACCTGGGGTTTCCACCTGGGGTCTCCGCCTGGGCCCTCCCTCTGGGATCTCTCTCTGGAGTCTCCACCTGTGGTCTCCACCTGGGGTCCAGGAGATCTGGAAACACACAAACACTTCTCCAATGACTGTCCTTCACATGTCCTTGTTTTATCCAAAAAATAGCCCTTTAAACGATGCTTGGATCAGCTCTCCTCTAATCCTAGCACTCAGGAGACAGAGGGCAGCCTTTCTCCGTGAGTTTGAGGTCAGCAGGGGTTAGACAGTGAGATACTGTCTCAGGGGGAATATTTTTTGTTGTTTCAGTAACTGTCACATTCCATCAAATGTGACT